>OY540802.1:23191691-23573466 GCA_961205885.1 Ptychoptera albimana | reverse complement strand
ATAATTAAAAAAAAGCCAGTACATAGTTTATGTTTAGATTTTAAATATTTCGTTGTTTCTATTTGTGGGTGATGGCGATGGTGGATGGTTAAACGATTCTTTTTTTTTTTTTTTTGTTAAAACAGATCACATCGCATCTTTTATTTAAATAGAAAAATACTTTCTCTAAGCTATTTACTTAAATTATAATTACAGAAATTTTTTTTATTTTTAATAATGGTGACAAACACGTTTTATTTTTTAACATCGCGAAAAAAAAAATGTTTGCTTTTTGTTTTTTTTTTTTTTTTAAATTAATTACGCACGTAATAAAAATTAGGAAGTAATAAAAAATTATAACGAAAGAAAATTTATTACAGGCAAAAGCACAAAACGATAATAAAATTAAATTTCATACCTTTTTAGGTAGGTATAAGTCATGTAATTTTACAATAAAAAAAAAAATTTAAATCCCTTAAGAACATTGACACCTTTGTTGACAATAAAAATATAGAAAAATGTGGCCCGCCCTTAAAATATTCTCGCGATTTATTTATTTTTATTTTTGTATGAATGAATTTTCAGTGTGTCTCACGTATTTTAAAGCTTTTTATTATTATTGGAGTTTATGTTGTTTCGTTTTATTTTTAAAGGTAAATAATGTTTACATGTGACCAAAATACCACAATTCATACTCATTTTACTTTAACTTTGATTAATTTCTTCATAAATTTTGTTTTGTTGGTTTGTTAAAAGTTTGAAGCGTACAGTGGATTTTCACACTGTTTAAAACTTTAAGTAGTGTGGAGCCTAAGTTTAACAGAAATTCCTATATATAATATCCACGTCACTGTGGGGTTTTCACTGAATTTTAATTATATTGTCATCATGTCACATAACACTTCATTTTAAAGTAAATAAGGAAAAAAAACAGCAATAAGAATCCCCTTGATAAATAGTTACGCAAAAAAAAAAATAAAAAATTCCAATATATCTACTTAAGCCACACACAGTTAAGAAAGAAAGGAAAAAAAAAATAAAATTTAATAAACATAATAATGTTTCAGTTGTTTATTTATTTATTTATTTACACCGTGTCGGTTAAGTGATTGAAAGAAATTCGCGAACGAAACTGCTGTCGTTGTTGTTATTATTATCGTGTTCAATCTAGAAAGTAAGTAGTCTTATAGTCTTAAAGCGATCTGTCTATAACAATTGTAACAAATAAACAAAAAAGAAAGAATTTTAACACACAAAGCCGTTGATGTATCTTCTTTTAAGGACGAGGTAAATATCTATCTCATACACTACAATCCATATGTTTGTAAACAGAAGAAAGAATAAAATAGCAAATCCCACCAACACACCCCACAACATCTTCCATGTTTCATATTTTGAAACATTTTGTAAATAAAAATGGAAAGAAAAGAAAAGAAAAGAAAGAAAGCAAAAACCACCACCCACCCACACTCTGTACTGTTGTTTACTTGACTATATCGTTGCCTGGCGATAGGTTTTATTTTTTTATCTCCATTATTCCACCACCACTACCACCCTCATACTTGTATAAATGAAATAAAGTACATCACAAGTGTTGTAAGAAAATATTTCAAAGATACAAAAATAGTAAATAATCGCTAAACATTCTTTTTTTTTTTTTTTATTTTCTCTTCATGGAAAGCCATGATGAAGATTTGCGGATGGGAAATGTATAATAATAACAAAAACATGCATGATGAAGATAAATAAATAAAATAAAAAAAAAAGAAAAAAGTCAAGGGATGAGCTTTATATTATACACATGAACGCATATTGTGTGGTATTTATCTATTTAAATGATTTCGTTGTTGTTATTATTCTCTTAACATCCCTTACCAACATGGTACTTCTATTCTCATTTCTTTATTGTTCAATAAAAATTTTTCGAAAAATTAATGACAATAACAGCAGCAGTAGCAGTAGCTGTACAGGCACAGGCACAGGCACATATTAGTAATAAAATATAAATTCACTGCTCTTTGTAAAATAATACAAATTAAATCCCATGACACGTTTATTAATTTACCTTTAATTCACTATCGTAAATTACACGTTTAAAAATATTTGTTTAGAATTAAAATAGTTTTTTATTTATTTATTTGTTTGTTTATTTAAAAATTGTATTTAATATAACCGCCGTTGCTTTCGAACATTTAATTAAATTTATTTATGTGTAAATTTAGTGAATTTAATAAATATATTTCGCTGTATAATTATTTTTATTAAAAAATTAATTTTCCAAGTATTTTCCAGAGTAAATAAAATAATTTTGGAAAAATAACTGCAGGCGCGCTTTCAGAAGCTTTTAAAAAAAATGAAATAATAATTTTTGTGAACCTTGTTACGGCTTAGGCTTATTTAAATCTCTCTTATCATCGCTCTCTCTCCTTGTTATTTTATATAAATTAATCAAAATATCATCGTCGTCTATGATTACAATAATTTTGGATATCAATTCATTATTAAATGATTTTTAATTATAATTAGTATTAAAGATAGATGTAAAAGCTATTTGAAGTACTTATTGTTCTGTTAAACTAAAATTTGATCAAATTTAAACTCAACTTAATAGACTATGATTTAAACTTTATATAATAAAGTCTTTATGTCTTTGATGACCTTTATTATAAATTTTAAGTATGTTGTATTATCACAAAATTAATCATTTTTAATGGAATTTTTTTGGTTCTTTTGGTATTTTCTTTTTTAAATTCAATAAAAATCAACGAATAAATAAAATAATTCAGGATTTTAAAGGTTAGAAAAGGTATTAATAGCAATTAAATTTCCATAAGGGGTATAGCTAGACTATTTTCGAAAATAACTAATAATACCTTTAGGTTGCACTTTATAACAAAGTTTTAATCCTAGAATATGATATCGATTAGGTTACCCTGTCACACTGTAGTTAAAATTTCCTCGCATAGCTGCAATATTTTATTATTTAAGCTCTTTATTATAACAAACATGAAAAAAACACTCACTCCGTCTCACAACATACATTTTTTCTTAAAATTAAACAAAAAAAAATTAATTCCGCGAAAAAAATGATTTATAAAAGCTTTTTTTTAAAGCCAGCCAACCAGCCACTTCTAGCCCTTTTTTTTGTTCCTTATATTAAAAAACAAAGAAAAGTATGAAAAAAACTACGCCAAGATGTTAAAAATAGAAATGGGTGGGTAGTAAGCAGCAGCAAAACTTGCCTGTCAAAATGTTGAAAAACAAAAAATAAGTTAAAAGAAACGTTAAAATTAGCTTAAGATACACAAAACTGGGTAATGCAAAACGGTTAAAGACACCTTTAGAGCACACAAACATTCTCATTCCGTAAACGGTTTGTAAAAGAAAAATATTTTCACTCATGACATCCTTGTTGTTCTTCGACTGTTGTTACAAAAAAATTTTGTTTAAAACACACACAAAAAAAAAGCTTAGACAACTACTAAAAGCTACATTGTGTGCCAGTTGTGTTTGGTACCGTAAAAAAAAAAAAAAGAGAAAAGAATAGAAAAGAAAAGAAAAAAACCCAAGGCTGGTGACAATCCGTGTTATTTGAACAGAAAAAGAGTTGAAAAGCGATTGTGAAAAACCATAAATTATGATCATAAGTAATGTATCACTTAGGGACGTGACATATGTGCATAAAACATATTTTTTTTTTTTGTATTTTTATTTTTTGGTTACTTTTCGTTTGTTCAACCCCAATTTTTCGTTACACATACAAAACATTGAAAATATCTAAAATAAAAGTGTCAAAAACATTAAAGGAGTGAAAGTTTTTATTTGTTTTGTCATATAAGAAATATAGATTTATAACGAAATCATTACGTTACCAAGCGACATTATGGTGCCAAGGATTTTTGTTTTTATTATTATTAAAAGTTCGTTGATTTTTCAATTAATAAACGAGAGAAATTTTCATTTAATTTTATTCTGTACAAAATATTAGGGAGATAGCGTAGTAAATTAAAAAGTTTTTTTTTTTTATCAAAATAATAATTATGGATGAGAATAATCAGTAGGGCATAAATTTATTTGGCATAAACAAGTTAAGCTTTGGCATGTTATGCTTCAACAAAATCTAAGCTACTTTCTACTTTGATAGTCTTACTTTGAAATTATATATAAGAGTAGTTTTACCCTGATGGGTCAGTTGATATAAGAAACTTAAAAAAGAACGAAGGAAAACTATTAAATCCTAACACAAACACCATCAAAAGTATATAGAAGAGGAAATCACATTTAGACATTTTCATTAATCATAAGCGTTGCCATAGTTAAGTAACCAAACAGGATATGACATAATTTTAACCATCACCTTTAACTAGAACTAAAATCCAGTTAATCTTTGCCATCATCTAAAGTACTTATACGATATTTAAAACTTAATAACTCACACATTTTACGATTAACGATTTAATGTTTTTTTTTCTTTTAGTTCTTTCAAAATTCACTTTTATATAACCAAAATGTTGTCGTCATTAAAAGGTAAAAATTCTGACTTGACTGTACGAGACAGATTTTTGGTATACAGAAGAAAAATCGAAAATTAATTATTTTTTTGATGATGGAATTTCCGTTTTTTCATATTAATACCGAAAAGCTGTTTATATTTTATTAGCTTGGAAAAGTTTTTTTTTTTCTGTTTTAGAAGGAACAATTTTCTAAAGAAAATACAAAGAAAGTTTTTTTTTTTTTCGTTTTAATTCACGAACAATAAAAAGTTTTCAGGACTCATGGTGAAAAATTAAAAAACCAACCGACCGCTATTGCTTTTATAATTGCTGTATTAAAACTAACAAAAGGGCGAAGGCGGACGGGCGAATGGGCGCACAGGTATAATAAATTTTCTAGTTTGGTTAAAATAATAAAAAGAAAAATCAGTGGTTTTTAGTCCTTACCCATTTATGTTATAGAAACTATTTTCAACCTAAGTTTATTTCTTTCTAGGTATATACATATATAGTAATATTAAAATAGGTAAATGTTGTTGTGTGTGGCTTTGTTGATGAGAAGAACATTCTTCCGTTTATTATATTTTCAAAAAACTTTATTTTAATCTAATAAATATTTTAGTAAATATCTTTCCACTAATTATTATATGACTATGTGGCTTTTTTTTTGTTTGTTTGTTATGTATTTGATACATAAAAAAATGTTTATAACCAAAATTTTATGTTGAAAGTTCAGTAATTTTCAGTTTTGAATTTTTTTCCGTTTTATTATTTGATATGAATTGTTGTTTAGTTTTGATACAAATTCTTTTTTCTTAAGTTTAATAAACTTTTTGAGAGATTTAATTAAGTTCGTTATAATCATCCCGGTATTATTATGTAATAGGATTTTGTTTAAATACACTATTTATGTAGGCTTTTTTATAATCTTTTGTGGTTTTAATTTACTGATAAGAAAAAGTGCATTTGTCATTGAGAAAGTTAGGGCTAGTGTTAAGAGTGATCTAGTTTATTAAATTTACTGGAGTGTCCTGTCTTGATTGCCTGAAAAATTCGTTTCGGAAATATGTTTTCAAGCCACAGTCTCTCTAATGTAAATCTATTAAAACTTTTTATAGACGAAGTTCCTACTTAATGCTTCTTAATAGTTTTTGTTTCAAAAGTTTTCAGAAGTTTTCTATTATAAAATGATAAAGTCTTTCCGGAATGATTTTTTTTTACCTTAAACAAAATCACTTATGCTCATAATTTCATTACAAGTATTACCGTGTTATGTAAGATTTGATGAGGTTTTACTTTACATTTCAAATTATATGTTAATCGTCGCAATTTACTACAATTAAACCGTGTTATATACATCATTGTTCCGCATATAAAATAAAATTAATTAATTAATTAATTATCATGCAACATAAATAGAAATTACATAGGTATAGTTACAAAGACGGTTGTTATGCTTCATTAAAATATTTCCTATAAATTGGTGAAACAAACAAATTAACAAAATTACAAAATAGAAAACCAAATAAGTTTTTTGAGACAAAATACACATGCACGCGGCTACACAAAGCCACACACAGGTAAAGGTCATTGAAACTTTTAATTTTGTTATTCTGAATTAAATTAAAAAAAAAAAAAATAAAAAAATTGATAATGAAATTTATTTTTTTGTGTTGGCATTTATAAAAGGCAAATAAAAATTAATTGATTAAAAAAAAAATCTTTGTAGACAATAAAAAAAAAAAGAAACAAGAAAAAGAATTTTTTTTTTATTATGTGATTTTAGCGAAATAAAACGTAACGAAATTAAAGAAACAAACAAACAAACAAGCTTTAAAAGCTTGTTTTATTAATTTATTAAACTTTTTTTTACATTAAGACTCGCCACAGTAGTCAGATGTTTTCGTTACTTTTGTATAAATTTGAATGTCAATGTTGTTGTTGAGTAAATTGTAGATGGTAAACCGGCAAGCAGCAGGTTGGCTGACTGACTTAGCTTGCTGTTGGTTTTGGCTAGTGTCTTGACTCTTGTGGTTATGTTAGACAAGAGGCATCAAGACACAATACTTTAACAAAGTAAAAATCGAAAAATCGAAACCAGTTGAACAAGACTTATAGTCACCGCGTAGATAAATCCAACTCCTTCTCCAGCACGCGCGATTTCTACTGGCTGCTGTTATTCACTTCTTTTTTTTATTGTTATTATTATAATTATTTTATGTTTATCTTTAGAATTGGTTTTAATCTGAATCTTTCATGTGACGGGTTAGTAAACTCAAGACGATAATGAATTTTTTTGTTTTTTTTTTTATGAAATTCTCTTTCTCTACGCCTTGATACAGTTGGATTAAGTTTTTTTCTCTTGGCTTTTTTATTAAATAAAATCGTAAAAAAACCATTTAAATCGAGCAAACAATTTTAAATAAACGTAAATTTTGTATGTTTATAATAAAATAAAATAATTGAAGCAGCAACAGTGGCAGCATTCCACTGTATTAAGTATTAAGATGTTAAAACTTTGACTTTATCTTAAGTAAGTATTCCGGTAGTGAATATTTATTATAACGAAGTTTTATCCTTAAAAAAAACCAAATAGTCAATAATGAAGCTTTTAAGATAAAGCAACAGCTTTATATTTTATTTACATTTGCTTTCCCTAATTTATTTGTTATTTTTTTGTTTGTTGTTTTAATAGGAAATTTATTTACATTTTAACAGAAATTGTTTTTGTTTTTATATTAGACAAATCGTTAGTAAATAAACATAATTTGGCAAAAGAAATGTTTATGCTGCTGCTGCTGCACATGATTTAATTATTTTGTTGCCGTCGTTATGTGTAGTTTAGATTTTAATAGACTTGTACTAGGTATTCTCTTATAGTGAGTGAATGATTCTCATTAATAAACCATTACGAGTTAAGATATGATGTTTAGGTTCAGGAATTTCTTTTAAATTTTGAATATTTTAGAGTTAAATGTTGTTTTAAAACGGTTGTAAAACTCTAAAGACATTGTACTAGCTATTTTCGAGTAATGAGTAAATGATCTCATTAATAACCATTTTAAATATTATTTTCAGGTTTAGGAATTTATTTTTAAACCTTTGAATGTTTAACTAAAAACAGACTAAGAATATCAGGGCAACGTTTTTATATAAGTGCTTTTTATGTGATAGACCAACAGTTGAAATGTCACGGAAACCTCTGATAGTCTCTATTATTTTGAAATTTTTTGCAGTCAAAAAGCTTTAAAACAAAAATGAAATTTAATGATAAAATTAATTAAAAATAAGTCAGCCTACTGCCTAAGTCTTTTTTATTTTGAAAGAACTTTAAAACACTGAAAATAAATTTAATTTATTTTAAACATTTATAGACAGAAAGAACATTTATAGACTTTGCCATATTAATTATATTTATTTTAATTTTTATTATATTAACCGTAAATTTTTAATTATTCTGTCAATTAAAGTAAAAAAAAAAAAAAAATTATTTTATTTTAAAGTAGCAACGACAATGAGAAGTAAATTTATGCTAATATACAAATGTGGAAAATTGTGTTATATATACGAATATTTTAATGAAAGGCGTTTACTAATTAGTTTATTTAATATAAAGTGTTTTTCCTCTGCAAAAAAAAAATCTTTCGTTAGAAATAAAGAAAATATAGAAAAAGCTTTAAACATTATTTCATTTAACAGTTGAATCAATTAAATATTCTATGTTTGAATTTTCTTCTCCTTATAATTTCATGTTGTGTTTCAATTCATTTTTTTTACTAACTAACTAACGAACTAAGTAACTAACTAATGTACATCAACAATAATGAAAATAACTTTTCAGATTAAAATTCTTTAACAAAATTATGATTTTTTTTTTTTTTTTTTTTTTATTTCTTTACATTTACATTTTGATTAGATTTACATTATATACCAATGTTGCAGTACACTACACTAAACGTTCGTTACATGTGATATAAATAATAAAAAAAAAACACGATTTACCTGTTTTTTGATTTAATAAACATTCTATCTAGAATCTACATATGTGTACCATATATAGATAGAGCTTATACTCTCGGTATATAATCTGTAATAATGAGTCTTTAAAACAAATTAAATGAAAAACTATTTTTATTTTAAAGTAATAATTAAATTTACTTGTAAATAAGTAAAAAGATTCAATAAAATATATGCTGTTGCCTATATGTATATATGCTGTTTTGTTTAATTATATAAAATGCATACGTCATAGTGCAGGTTCATTAAACGTATATACCTGCTGCTGTACTAATCTAAACCGTAAAATAGCGTTAAAAAAATTTTTTTTTTTCTCTCGCTTAATAATCAATAATTGTATTATGCATTTTTTTGTTGTTTAATTTTATGCCACACGCTAAATATTTTACTAGGTAACTTCACCCTTTTTTAAGTCACAGGTAAAAATAATTGGTAACAACAAAACAAAGGCAATACATGCAGAATATACATATGTTTGTTGGTAGTATATAGCACAATGCTGATATACTAGTTTCTAATATTTTTTTATATATAATCCACCTGTATATTAATTAATAAATAAAATAAAAAAAAAAACATTTTAAAACGCAGGTAATAAAGCAACAATAATAATAATAAAACATCTATCAAATGGAATAAAAATTAAATTAAAAAAAACGAGCAAAATATAAATTATAAACATTGAAGGTCATACAAAAAAAAAATTATTATTTTAATTAAATACGTTAAAAAACTAAAAAAAAAAAAAAAAACAACAGAAATTAAAAAAGAATTAAAACTTAATCAAGCTTCATTATTATTATTATTATTATTATAATTAGTTTAGCGGTTTGCTAACCTTTTTTATTTTATCGTTGATAGGTGGCATTGGAATTTTTTCTATACCGAAAAACTATTTGTTTAGTGAACCTAATTGGTCTTTGGAAATGTTTCTTTAACGAGAGGTTATGCAGGTTTGTTGTATACAGGTAGTCCTAGTTTTACGGACCTTCGAATGGTTCTTAGTTATTATAAAACCACAAGAAACTTCGTGCCTGAAGTAGTCAAGTGTGACAGTTTTTATGAAATATTATCGGTATTCGCGTGTACGGATAGTTATAGTTTGCTGAATTTTGTAAGCGTTCACGTTTTTAGAGTATATTTCGATTTTTATTTCTAATTGTAACATGCTAGCTGCAAATACCCTTGTTCTGTATAAAAACGGATTTAACCTATTTAAATGCAACTGTGCTGTCACATTTTAAACAAATATAATGTGGGTGTGGGTGCATTCGAACAAGTAAATTGATTATTATGGTAAGGGAACAGTAAAAAAACCCACAGTATATCAGACTGACACAATTTATGGTTGACTGAAATTTATTTTCCATCAAATCTTCCTACAATAATCTCGTATTTGAACCCTGATTAACATTATTAAATTTAAATTTAAATTTAGACAATAATAGCGATTATGTAATTTGTTGTTATTACTGAAAAAAGCGCATATATAACTGTCGAAAAACAGCTGATTTTATAATAATTTTTATACTTTGTCGTCACGTCCGCGGAACACTAGTGTGCTCACCTAATTTATGAAAATTTATAATAAAAATTCAATTTTTGCATCCACTACTCTATAAATACTACAGGCAAATTAACAGAGAAAAAATAAAATAAAAATTAATCATGAAGTGAATTCATAATTTTTTTTAAATTTTTTTATTTTATTTAAAAACTTTCAATATATGCTGCCCACGTTTCTTTGTATTTTTTTTTATGCTGAGCAAGTTTTTTTTATATCGTTTTTTAAACTGTATATAGAATAGTTGAAAGTATTAGATAGATAGAATCGATAAATTATTAAATAATAATAATAATCAGCTGGTCGTGGATATTTTTTCTTCTTTATTTTTTTTTTTTTGCTGTTTATAAACTATGGAAATAACCTTGTGCAGAACAAAAACTAATCTTATCTTGATAGTTTTTTCTTCTTCAAGTTGTATTTTTCTTTTGCTTTTATAATTTTGTGTCTATAAAGCGTCACAACACATCTTAAATGTTATAATCCAATGACAATGTTGTTTTGTTATAAAGAAATAACAGAGATGAGTTTATGAAACTAATAATAGATATGTATGGATAATATCATATAATCATATAATATTTAATTAAGAGAAACTTTAGTAAGCTTTAATGTAGAAAGCTTTAAAAAAACTTTAGCATGAATGCTTCTTAATTTTACTTGTTTTTAATTTCATTTCCGTTCTTTTGATCTAACATTGATCCTAACCCCTTAACATGACATTTCCTAAATCATTTCTGATAACAAAACTATTTCTAATTGACATTTGTTTTTGAAATAAAGTTTTATGATGTTTATACATAAATTTATGTTAAATGCAAATCTTGAAATGAAAAATAACCCTGAATTGCATTTATATCATATGATAATGTTAAACAATAAACAAGAATGAAGAATGGATTTTTTGTTGTTTTTTTTTTTTTACAAAAGACCACGACAATAAATTTATGTTAAAGACAACGTGATTGTGTAATTTGATTGTGCAAGTATATAGCAGCATACATTTTTATATGACCATCATAACATTAACAAATTTGTTAAAAACTGTAGAAAGTCCTTACAGAAAAGTCAATAATATATCATAAATCTTGTGGTTTTTCTGCTATCTTCTAAGTTAAATAACTTTATGCTTTTTGCTATAAATTTTATATTTTTTTATTGTTATCATCATGGTTTTACACACACTGTTGTCCATGCGACACACAAATTAACATAATTTTGTAACATTTTCATGAATGTCGTGAGGAATTTTTCGTTTTATTTTTATTTTTATTTTTTTTCTGTCGGAAAGCTTAATAGTTGCTATTAGCAATACCCTTAGCTTTGTCAAGGGACAATGTTTAACCAGCGAAAAACATTCTTTTCTTAAAATCAATGCACATAAATGGAGACAATTTTATTCATTGTGTTGTTAAACATTTTATATATTATGATTGATAATAATTTTTATTGACGAGACACGATGTGTCACACATTACTTAAATTTAAATCTTTTTGCTTTCTCTCTTTGATGATGTGTTTTAATGGGTTTTTCATATAAAAAAAAAAAATGGTTTTTTCCCGTTTTATTATTATGTTTAGAACACCACCCCCCTTAGCATTAATAATAATGTCGTTCATTTCACAATAATAAAAATGATGGCAAGAAAAAATAAAGAAAGAAAAAAGCTTAAACCTGTCATAAGAATGTTAACATCGTCATTTCGCGAATAAAAGAAGAATTTTTTAAGGAATAACAGTAAAAAAAAAATTAAAAAAAAATATAATTTTTTAAAAAATAAATAAAGTGGATTTAAGGTGTGTCGTGTTTGGCTTTAGTTTATTGCAAATGAAAAGGTTATGTCAAAAGAAATTCTATTTGCATATTTCAACTGTGTTTTTCTTCTTTTTTTTTTTGCTGATAACAAATTAAGATGATATGAAGAAGAAGCAGATGAAACGTTCTACGAAGTTTATATAACAAAAATTCTTTATTTTTTTCTTAATTAATAAAGATAAAATTGAAATGATAGCACATTTTGTATAAGATGATGATTTTAGTTTGTATGGAACATTTTTTTTTTATAAATGAATGCAAGGTTATTGCTTCTTAAATGTTGATTCTTTATTGGATTTGTGTTTCTCGATTGTGATTGAATGTTTACTCTGTGTCGTAATGCAGCATATCATCGTAGTAGGCCTCTGATTTTATTTTACTATGGTTTTCCAGAGGGAACTTTAAATTGTTTATTCAGCTTTATTGATAAATTGAAGTAGTGACGGATTTGTGATTCTCAATCTAACATTACAACCGTGTGCTTCCTCTGATTTACTTTTACTGAAGTTTACCAGAGGGAACTTTAAAGTTTTTTAGCTTTAATGTGTAAACCTGATGTAGTGACAGATTTGAGTTTCTCAATTGTGATTTAATATTTGTACTATGTCGAAATAATGCATCACGATTATGGTAGACTTTTGATTTTCGTTTATCCAGGTTTTTCAGAGGGAGTTCCCCTTTAGTCTTCTAGCATTAATGTAAAATTAAAGGAAATATCGTTGTAGCGTCCAAAATTTTTTAAGTTTCTAACCTCATACTGGTTGAAGTTTTTCAGATAGAACAAAATTCTATAAATCTTATACTAGCAATTTACTGCAATACGTTAATTAAAAGTAATAAAAAAAATCTATGAAATAAACTAGCATCTTCAGACATATTTCAATCTAGCTCAAAATGATTCCTGAATAATTTACCTTCCCAAAAGTTTATTTTTTATATAAAGTTTGCAAATTTTATGAAAATTAGTTAAGTAAAAGTAGATGCAGAGTAAACAAATAATTTGATAAATGTCTTTAGGATTATCTTTTTCATAAATTTGTATTAATTTTTAGTGAACAAAAGCTTATTATTAAAAGTCGCAAGTAACTATCTGTTTAATGTTCTATTCGTTAGACTTCTAGCATTTTAAGACTAGGTGTTATCGAACCGAAATGATGTATAAAATAAAAGTTCAAGTTCTCTGCCGCCTCCACAATATTTCACTAAATATACGTTGATTAATTTATTAAAATTCATTTGACCGTTAATAATTCTTGGAATTTCCTTCTTTTTTTATGCTAAAATAAAAAGTAAATAAACTGTGAATCTCTCGCTGTTTATCAAAATCGTTGTTTATCACCTAGTCGTCTACGTTTTGCTTATAGATCGCTTGTTGTTTTCAAACAACAACAGGTTCTGCCCAATTTTATTTGTCTTTTATTAATTGCGTTGATGAAAAGAATTAATTATTGATTATGTTTGTACCTTTTTTTTTAAATTAATTTACATATACACATTTATACATACACACACACGTTATATTTACAGTTAAATTTATAAATATTGACAAAATTAATTAACAGTTTTATTAGTTTCTCTGATAATTTTATGCAATTTTTTTTATGTTTATTTATCATTTCTTCGTCTTTATATTTATTTAACACACAAATGAGTTTATTTGCCTTTTTCTTCTTTACGTATTCACATTATTAAATAAAAGCATTCATATAGGATCAGATCAATACATGCAAATTAATTTTAAATTTATTAAAAATTGAAAATTGTAAAATAAAAAACAATAAAAATCGCTTTATGGGCATATTAAACGATTTTTTTTTTTGTTTTTCTGTTAAATGTGATTAAAGAACTTTTTTGTTTTTTATTTTTTTTTTGCTTTTTCGCGCTCGCTAAAATTAATTTTTTTTTTCAATAAAGGAATTTTTTTTTTGCTGATGCTGTTAATTCAGCGTAAAATAAGGATTTTTTTGTTGATAAAAAAAAATTTTTTTTTGCCTGTTTTTCGATTATTTATTAATTTTTTCCTTTATTATTATTTTTTTTTTTTTTTGGAATACAGTTTGTGGACTTTTGTATGCTATTTATAGAGGCTTTATTATAAACGGTAGATTACTATGCGATAGATGAGAGCTTTTAGTTAAAAAACAAAAAAAAAATTTACTGCTAAAATGCAAATTAATTGATTGAGGATTTTTAATTATTTTTTATGTCTCGTGTATTAAAAGGTTTATGTATCGAACCACCAGCGTTTAAAATTTAAAAACAAAGAAACGCTGAAAAGTTATTACAAAGAGCGATTATACAATTTGAAAACAAAAAAAAAAACTTATCGAATGGTGTCGTGTCGGTTATAATATTGCTTAAAACTAACCGCTTAAAGCTTTGCTAAAAAAAAATCTTTAAATAATTATTTCAAATCATTTTTCGGTATTTAAACGATATAAATATGCATTGTATGTGTTCAGGTAGCTAAAACATCCGTCAATTGAATATAAATTTTTTTTTAAATATTTATGTAACTGCTGAAAGTGGAAATGATTTTTTTTTCTGCTGTTTTATGTTTGTTTAAAAGCGTTGACTGTGAAACAAGATATAAATAAAAAACAAAAATTGGATTGATTAAGTCGCATTAAGCTGAATTAGTGCTTACTATTGATAATAGATTGTTATTTGGGTTTTGCACTTTTGCACAAATTACTTGCACACGATATTGTCGTATCGTCATGCTATCGGAAACAGTTATTTATCGATTAGAAGCTCATATTCTTTTGGGATTTTTTTTGTAAGCAACTTGGTAATAGAACTAATACGTAAAGCAATGTCCTTTCAACAAATATACAACCTTTAGTCGTGTTATTATAGGAATAATTTGATTTTCGTGATCGTTATGCCATTTTAACTCTCTTAATAATCGTACGATAAATATTTTACGGATGATAATTCGAAGATTTCATGATCGGTACAATAAAGAATTTTGGTAAATAAATTTTACAAATTATATTGACACTTTGAATCGTTAATATTCATTTCGTAATTATTATATCATAGTATTAACGTAATACATATAGAGTTGTTCAGTTTATTTCTCGTACAATCACAATTACTGCATACAAATTACATAAAAAAAAACATCATACACAATGAATAGATTGTTTATTTAATAAATAATATAAATTTCAATATCAGGGCTTCAAAACGTTATTTGTAATTATGTTATGTTACATTGGAATAGGTTATTAATGTATTGAAAATTACGTTATATAACGTTATAATAACGAAAGATGGGGAGTTTGTGTTACTTTTGACTTATATTTAAAATTTTAATGTGCAGGTTCTAACAGTTGTCAGGTAATCAGTAAGTTTGTATACTTGAGAATTATTTTAATCTTAAAATAACGTTATATATGAAAAAATAACTAATATATCGTTATATCGTTATATAAAGTTATTTTGTTATTTTGTTATTTCTGTTCGTTTTAAATCTCTGATCACACAATACCAACATTTAAATCATCTTCTCAACAATTTAATAAATAAAAAAAAAATATTAATTTTTTTTAATTAAATACTATAAACGCTAATTATACAAGAAAATAAACAAATGTGTCATCATCAATTAGCACACATGAGGTTATTAAATGAAAATAAATAAATTAAAAAAAAAAAACAAGATTTTTACGCAGTTTCATCGTTTTTTTCGCTGTTGTATTATTTTCGTTGTTTATTTTATTTTATTTAATGATTTAATGACAGAAAATATATCTTATTGTACTTTAATAAACATAATAATGAACAAAAAATATTAAATTTTTTTAATTTAAATAAACACAGTCAAAAAGAGTGTCATTGCCATATTACTTTATTTAATGTTTTATTTATATTTTTAATATTATTATTATTATCGTTATTATCGTTATTATTATTATTATTATTTAACATATTTATTACCAATAGTTGATGTTAATCAAATTCTAAACATGTCTCTTTAAAAATCTTTTTTTTTTACCTACAACAACATAAAATTAATTAACAAAATTCATGATATTACCAATTTTAATCAATTTTTTTTTTATGTATATAAAATTAACGAAATTATCGAAATTACATTTTTTTTTTGTTTTTTTATTTTACTTTATTAAATATACTTGAACTCATTTCATTAAATTTTTCTTTATTTATTTATTTAATTAGTAAATTAATTAATTAATTAATTGAAGTTTATAAATTTTTTATATATACGAAGAAGCTTTTTATGGATTTTTTTCTTTGCTATAAAGTTGCTATTTGTTATTTTATTTTAGTTTTCATTTTAATTGAATAAAAAGTTTTTTTTGTTCGTTATTTTTTTTTAATTAGGTTATGCTTTGGAATATCATGATCATCAGTTGGTTTTTTTTTTGTTTAAAATTGTTTTTTGATCGATTTATGTTTAATAGAAAAATATTTTTTTAGTCTGTGGTAATTCTATGAAATATGAACTGGTGAAAGTGTCCTTGCGAAAATCTGTTATTCGCTACAAGAGCTGCCACAGCTGAGGGCTATAGCCGAACGGTCAAAATTGAAATATCAAAACGGATTTTTCAATCGATCTGCGATAAAACTGAACGTCCTACGATTATCGGTCATATTCCCTTTCAATTTGAGTACAAAATCCCTTAAAACCAATATTCACAAATACCTAAGCTATGCTATTCATAGATAGAATTTAAGTTATAAATCCTATATCTAAAATAAAAGCACTACCGCCACCACTTTACGTACAATTTTCATCCTAAATAATACGTCCCCTAAAGAAAGCTACAAGTTTATTTTCCGGACAAAAAAATCATCAAAAAGGTGTTTCATAAACGTAGTCTAACAAATTTTTCGAAAAAAAATATATGTCCAGCCAATAGATAATGATTTATAGGTCAATAATAAATTCCGAAATAAATTGATTAACCTGCGGTACTGAATTTAGATACCAGCATGGATTATTTTTCAGTTAATCAAAAAATATTATTTTTACCCCATTAGAAAAAAAGTAATACGGTAAATGGTAAAAGTATGCCCTCACGGTTAAAATGATAAATTTTAGGAACTGCCTAAAGCTATATATTATCATCAAATATATAATCAGCTTGTACTTGTTACCTCTTACCACTGAAAATAATTAATTATTAAATCTAAACATGCATGGTTAATGTACATAATCTAAGCTAGATTCAATCATTCAACGAAAATTTAATTTCATAAAAATCAATTTATTCATAAATATTTATGCAAATGGAAAAAAGGAGAAAAAAAGTCGGAAGAACTCGGTTTATTACTAATTCCAGTCGCTTCGCTTTTTTAACCAGCAATTAGTTTGTTTTGCGTATTGATTTCATCATCTCAAAAAATTTATGTTTGCAATGGAAAATTTTCTTTGAAAACTAAGCAAATAAATATAACGATGAAATTTACTTCAATAAAACAACGCGTTTATATTGAGTTGTCAGCACTTTACTAATTTATCATCTCATAACGATGAGATTTATTGAAAATTCAAATTAATTTTCTTTATTTGATTAAAATATTTTATACGATATTAAATACGATCTCTCGTTGATAGTAATTGTTGTTTATGAAAATTGATTTGTTTGTTTGTTTGGTTTGCATTCCTCTGTCATCATCATCACTGTTATGATAATTTAGTTTAATTTTTACTAGCTACTTGATTACTTTGATTTGCTTTGTTTATAATCTCAAAAGCACAGTTTAGTAGTAAATTAACTTTGCAATTTACCTAATAAAATTAATTTAATTAGATTAGATTGACGTTATGTGAAATATTAATTATGTCGCGTTTTAGCAGTTAGATATTTTTTAATCTCCATTAGTCAATATTAAATTTTTTGATCAGAACACAACAAATCAATGCATAATCAATTGATTGCCATTCAATCATATTTGTATAGAAAAAATTGTATAAAATGTTTCAGGAATTCATTCACTGTTGTTAAATCATCAATAAAACTAATTCAATTAGTAAATTAAACAATTTTTTTTTACGTAATTATATATAGAGTGTTTGAGTCGTTGCGGTATGATTGGAAAAGTTGCGGTGCGTACCTTATCTATTTTAATCGTTTGTGATGTGTTAGCTGCTGTTAAAACCCAGTTTTCGCGAGCTGATTACGTGCTGTTGCCACAGTAATTCTTTTTTGGGAGCAAGATTATATCTTATCCAAACAAAGCTTAAATAATTAGGCTAAATAAACGCTAAACAGCAATAATGTTAAGTTCTTTCAGAAGTTTTTGTGAAAAAACTGAACTAGGGTTTAAGAACCCAACAATGTAAAAGTAACAAAAAAAAAAATCACCACACTATCCCTGTACAACATTATTTTTTTAAACTATAATTATCACCTCTCCCAATCAATAAATTTTCGGTTTAATTAAAATAGCAAAATTAATATTATAAAAACTCAAATTAAATACACGAAAAAAAATACGCGAAAATTCAATATTTGTTCTATGACAAAATTTTAATGAAAAAAAATGTTTTTTATATTGAATTTTTAGCCTGATTTTTTTTATAAATTTAAAATAAAATATGAATATATACATAAAAAAGCATAAAACATTAAATAATATTTGAATAAAAATCAATCATTCATATTCAAACATGAAATAAATGAGAAAAAAAAAAGTTCCAATACACAACAATTGTGTGTGTGTGTGTTGTTGCTGTTACTAACTACCACGACAAATTACAATTTATTGATACATAAAAAAAGGAGAGCTTTTAAGCACAGCATAAATAATAATAATAATAATAATAATAATAATAATAATAATAATAATAATGATAATAATAATAAAAATTATTAACATGATTATTTATGATTATTTAAATGATTTTTCTTCCTCTTCTGTGACTTCTTCTCGTCATTCTTATCATTGTTTAACCTAAAGTATGTTGCGTGTATTATATATACACATCGTGTGCATTATATAACTTTCACTGTATAAAATTTCCACCTACATTAGAGATGATTTGATTGATTTTCTGATGTGGAAGAATAAATATCAACACAATACATATTAATGTGGTGTTCATCTATCTATACCGTGGTAAAATGTTTGTTTTTTTTTTCACTTATTAAAAATTATCAACGTAGAAAATTCAAAGCTAAAAGCATTTTTATGTTTTTTTATAAAAAAAAAACACAATTTTATCATAATGTTTAATATAGATATAAAAAACAACCGAATATTATAATGCTTAATTGAATAATTAATTGATGCATTGTAAATGATAAGCTTTAATTAAATAATATTTAATGATAAATTAATTTAAACAAAAAAATTGTTTATAATTACGGATGAGGACACATACTCACTCCCGATTCCTCCGCATTATTTCTATATATTTAAATCTGCGGAATTATATTGATTAAAAAAAAAATGGTTTCGGTTTTAATTAAATATTTTCATAGAAAATTTATTGTAACCATCAGGAAAGGTGGTATTTAATACAAGGCATGTGTGAAAATAATTTTAAAGTGTTAAGTACTGATGGTAAAAACTATTTTAGGGTTTTGTTATATTCGAGAGAATTGTTTTAAGGATCATTGTGATTAGTGGTGGTAGCTTTGGGCTGTACATCGTATTGGTTAAATGTTTACGGAGGCATATAAATGTTAGTTTATACTGACAATAAGTTTGTAAGAATGGCTTAATATCTTGGAAGTGATGTGTACTTCATTTCAGTGATATTTCCTACGTTTCTAAGTAGTAAAATTTGACTTAATATCTAGGAAATGATGTAACTGCATTCTAACGAAAATTTAAACAGTTTAAAAGGAGGATTTTTACTCAAAAATAATCAACGTGATTAATAATTTAATGTTTACGACTTAATCAAAAATAAAATGAAAATTTAACCGGGTTATCCATCATAACAATGAATTAATAAAAGCAGCAAAACATATCACGTATTGTATAGAATAGCGTTGTAAAAACCTTATTAATTTCCTGATAATGATTATAATTACTGATTATACGTAAAATATTTATCCATTTTCTATAATAACTTCCAATCTATAATATTTCAATAATAATAATAGGAATAAATCCTCCTCCCGCCCACACGGTTTTTATTGTCTTAACCATAATATGTCACCATCTCTTACAATTAGTCTTTTATGATTTGTTTATTAAAATATTCTCTTTTATAGATTAATTACTTTATTGTTATCTTTTGGACAATAAACCAAGGATTAGAAATGTAACAAATAAGCAAAATCGATATAAAAAAAAAATTGAGAAGAAGAATAGGGAAACGAAGCTCTTTTTTTATCGTATTTTATCCTTTTAATTGAACATTTTTATACAAATCTATCTATCGTTTCTAGTCATCAAACTAAATGTTTTTTTATTCTTTAATTCTCTGTCTCTCTTGGTTTATCTTTTATCTTCTTTTTTTTATCTTATCCAACATATATATTATTATAATCATATTACAAATCTATTTACAACATCCGTTTTTGTGTTTTTATTAAAGATTTTCTTTTCTCTTTTATTTTTATTTTTATTATTATTATTATTTTATCCCTTTGATGACGACAACGACATAAATAAATAAATAAGGAAAAATATTTTTTTTCTTTCTGTCTTTCTTTTGTTTTTATCTAAATATAGAAAAAGCTTCTTATTTTCTTTTCTCTTCTTTTTTTCCTTATTATTTTTCATTACTTTATCAATTACTTTGTCAATATTTATATTGTTATCAATATTCACTGATTATTTTTGTTTTGTTTTGTTTTAATATTAACAGAGATATATTTTTGTGTTTTACTAATAATAAATAATGAACAAATAAAAAAGCCGAATTCAATTAGAAAATAGTTTAATAGAAATGTGTAGACATTCGATAAATTATAACAAGTGATCAAACAGAGTTTTTATAGCAGTTTTTTTTTGTTGTTGTTTAGTAATTCATTTTTGTTTTTAATCGAAATATTTTTTTTGTTATTAAGTTAAATCCTTCTTACGTCTGTGAATGGAATATTGTTACCATGTTTCAGGACAGAGACACGTTATGCGATTAATAAATGTTACAGGGATAGCAGAAACGTTAGATTCATGTAAACATCGATGCGGTGCCAGATCCTACAATTTTTTTTTAATATAGCTTCAGGCTCTGTTCAAAAGAGGTTGCGGAAATTATGCCGGAACAGCTCTACACGGTAGAACAGTCAAAATAAATAAGGATCACGCACCATGAATTATTAAAACGTCTTTTTTCAATCAAACCGCAACAAAATTGGACGCCTTACGTTTATCGATCATATTTTCCTTCAAAATTAACATTCAATTCTTAAAAACGTCCCCAATTACCAACAGCCATATCATTTTAATTTACATTGCCGCTTAGGCTATTTCTTGGTAGATTCCAAGCTATAAAATCCTAAACATATCAATCCGTAACATAAAAATAAAAATCATATAATTGATCTAAGTCATAAACGTTTTTCTAATAACTTATTTCTCAAATAGCTTTATTTATAAACTTTAAAAGCTTTAGCGGTTGTTATAGCAACAGAATAACGAAACTTAAGGAAACAATTTTTTGACGCAGTTAACCAAATAAAGTCGTTAGCTAATATTATAGAAATAAAATTTTCTTGTTAAATTATCGTCTGACATATTTTTCGATTAATGTGGGTGGTGGTTATGCTGGGTTTTCCGTAAATAAAAGGCAAACATTTTTCGTTTAATCACAAAGGAAATTAAAATGAATTTTTTAGGTTAGTAAAATCTATTTTTAGTTATAACTAAAATGGTTATAATGGTCACGGAATATTTAGTGGGTTTTTCTTGGTGAAAGCTTTCCATAGTATGTACTTTCATTAGTAATTAGAAATTCTCTTTATTCATTTCTATTTAAAGAATTAATGCCAAAAGCTTATTGATTAAATAATTATTTTCCTTAGCTTTTTTTGTCGTCGTTGTTGTATCAAATTAACTAAAATTAATTGCATGAAATTTTTTAGTCAGTCATTTATGGGTAGATTTTTATTAAAAGAAAGGAAAGAAAAGGAAAAAAAGAAAACTCAAACAAACTGCAAGCTCAGCAAAGTAGAAAACTTTACAAATAAAAAAAGGCACACAAGTAACAACAGAATAGTAACTTTATAATGAAAATTTCACCATTGTGTGTACATTCTTCTCTACTCTACTCTAATCAACTCGTATAATAAACATTAGCTGACATTGCTTTTTCTGATTGATTTATTTAGCTTCTTTTTTTTGGTGCTATTATGCTTAAGCATAAAAATATTGATTATTAAAAAACTTTAATATTTATGTTATCGGTGTTAGTTCTTAGTTTTTTTTTTATTATTAAAGTTAAACTTTGATAGAGCTTTTAAGTAATTATATTTTGTTAAACACAATTCACTGTTTTATTTATCCTGAAGCTCTTATAAGCTTCGAAGAAAGCTAACGCGACTAACTTTAGCAATAATATAACGTGACTTAAAATTGTTTATTTTGAAGCAGAAATTATGTTTAAACCAAGAAAACCCATTGGTACGTCTTATCGGGGTAAATATTTCGTCTAAAAAGTTGAGTATAACGTGGTAAGTCTTGTCTTGACCTTTTTGCAATTTGTACCAATTAGTTGCCATGAATCCCAATAAAAAGAAAAAATGGCCCCACATTATGGTCACACAACAAAATTTTTTTTTTTGTTTTGAGTTTTCAATAATTTTTAATTAAAATTGCAAATGAAACTGACGTAAAAAAAAAGAACTACTATAAATAAACGCGATTGGTCCCTTGAGAACCTGACAAAAATGCATTTTTATTTCGATAAAAACATGAGCTTTTTGCAAACACAGTACAAATTAGTTTTATGAATATTGTGCTAGGTACTAGGTCAGAGAATGCATATTTATACACTAGCTGAGCTGTACTTGTGTACAGATTTTCGGCCAAATTTTGTTAAATTTTAAGTGTATGTTGTATTCTGTAGTAGTTTCGGATGTATGTTTACCAAAGTTTTTATTTTTCGTTTTATAAATGGGAATTATGCTGCTGTTTTATGAATTGAAAAGAAATTTTGTTTTCCTACAATTATTCATATTTCAAAGTAAAAAATGTTTTTCATTATTAGATTCAATGAATTTTAAATTGGTGTTAGGTTTTAGCTGGATCAAAGCGGATAGCTTGTGCTAAAGAGTATTTTTGGCTTTTCTTTGCATATTGTGGTTCAATCACCTGGATAAATAGAAAATCAGTTTTATTTAAAATTTAATTAGCATACAAGAATTGGAAAATTTTGTTTTGTTCCCAGACTTGCACCCAGATTATCAGATTTTTTAATACCTTTTAAATGATATCAAATGCAGCATTCTACGTCTTAACGAACGTTCAGAGAGTCAATGTCTGTGCAGTTCCAAGCAGTCTTAGCTATTGACAGTCACACAGATATACCATCAACAAAACCCATTAAATCATCAAAAATTAATTTTATTTTCTTATTAGCTAATAAAAACGATTTTCGTTCCAAATGGCTTTTTTTTTTTTGTTCTAAAAATTTAATTTCAGATTACCTCTAATGCAATTTATATTTCAAGATCATTGAACAACAATAACAGCAACGACAACGACATTTATCTCTACTATACTATTACAACTACTGCAAAAACTAATTTAAACGCTGATCAAACTGTATTTTGAAGTTAGTTAAATGTGTAAAATTCTATTGGCACATTAAACACAAATCAGTAAAAGTTTCAATGACTATTTACTGTCAAAAACAACTTAGTTTGTGTTTCGTAAATTGTTTGTAGAAACGTGCAGACGGTTTTGCGTGTGTGAGGGGGTTTGGCGGTTGGCGCTTTAGAGTAGCAAAACAATGAAGGAATGACAGGAATAGATAAGGATTTTTTTTTCTCTCAGTGAAGGTAATAATAATATTAGTTTCCAGACAAACAAAAGCAAACAAAAAATTCAACAACAATATGTTCAAGTTTAGGATTTGTTTCTTCTTCTTCTTCTTCTTTTTAACAAATTTTTAACACAAAATTCAATTCAATTTTATGGTTTTCTTATAAACACAATTTGTGTGTGTGGATTTTTTACTTTTTTATATTTTCGTTATTATCATCTAAAGCTTTTGCTTTAGTAAAAGTTTAATAAAAAAAAACGAAGAAGAAGAAGACCAAAACAAACTAAAAGAAATACTTTTGGCTAGTTGTTGTCTTAAATTTTTTGTTTCTTTTTGCTAAGTTGGAACCACCGTTGCCTTGGACAATGTAAGACAGTTACGGGGGGTTTTTTCGCCTTATTTTTTCTTCTTATATATAAAAAAGCAAAAAATCCTGAATGAATAAATGAGTACTGTGTATGTGGAGTGTATTATGTGGAGTGTTGGTTGTAAATAAAAGAAAATAAATCAGATATGGTTGGAAAGTAGTAGATCCTTTAACATACCATTCTATTATCTAGATAAATATATATTTTGTTTTTTACGTTACATTTAGTTTCGTTTAGTTTTCCCAAACACAACTAACTAGTGAATATAAATATATTCAGTGTGACGACAACGTCTATCTTATATTATGTGATGAAAATATATTGCTTGAAAGCATAACATTACGGCAATATTTTACAAAAAAAAAAGCATATAAATAGGGAAGTAAAACATAAAATGGTAAAAGAAAAACAGAAACAGTAACGTCGTGCTGCGATAGATCCTACTTATTTTAATAACAAATGAGTTGTTGGCATATTTTAGAGGATAGAAACGGTTTGAGTTTGTTTCTTATTTTCTTTTCTTTTTTCTTTTTTTGGTGACCTTTTTTACATTACTGTTACTCGTACTGTTACCATTCCTTATCAAATCATACCTTGTTATCTAATTTTTCCGTTGAATTCATTATTTTTAGTTTCGTATGTGTAGAATTGCCATATAGCTAGAATCATTATCAAAAGACAGGACGCGATAAGTACAAATGTTTTTATGTTTTTTTTTTTTTTTGGTATAAAAGATTGCTGACCTTCGACCCTAATATATAATAAAAAATAAAAAAAAAACCTCGCATACAAATGGTTTATACAAGAAACATAAGTCAAAATCCCTTATAATTTATGCAAAGCTTCAAAAGTTTTTTTTTTTTGTCAGACTACTAGGTAAACTTTTATGGGGACCTAACCACTTTTTTTTTTACGTTTTGATCACTTAAACTCTGGTCGGTTTTTTTTTCGTTTATTAAATTTCAGTCAATAAATAAAGTAAAAACCACATTCACGTACAGCGCGAATGTTTTCATGTGTTACAAACAAACATGACTCTCTCACGTTTAACCTTCAACAGCATTTACACCAATTCAACAACCTACAAGCCAGTTTCTGCTTAACGTTTTATCATCAGCCTAACTAGTTTACTTATTTCTATTATAAATTATTATTTAACTACTATACACTTAACTTAACTTAGCTTAGCTTTTTTTTTCATGCTTAATTTATTGAAAACGACAAAAAAGAAAATAAAAATAATTTTTTTCTTTTTTATTATTTTGTAATTATGACAACACGTATGCTGTTATGCATTTTGTTTTATTATTAATTTAAATTGCATTTGAAGTTTTATTTTTTTTTTTTTTATTGTTTTAAGTCGCCAGTGGTTTACAAACTTTACCCGTTGAAGCCGTTGAATTACTTAACCGAAAATGAGTTTTATAACGAAGTTTATATTAGGTAATTTTTTGAAGTTTATTACTCTACTCATTTATTTATTCGTTTGTATAACGTTATTTCCGGGAAAGTCTGAAGAGAACTGGTTACTGGGGGTATTTTTGTGCCTCTATCGCTTATTTCATTTTTATTATACAATTGACATGCTTGGATATTACGAGATACAATAAGCTTTGTGAATGAACACTTTAAGAATAAGATAAGATATTGAACGGACTATATCGAGGTAAAACTTTTCAATTCTGATCTAATGAATCCAAAACGATACCCGTATTCACACTTGAGTTTGTACAGTCTTAATTTCGAGGTCTTTTTTTTCACCAAGTAAACATAATTTTCGAAGCTTCCATCAGGGTCGGTTTAAGATACTTTAACGTCGTATTGGACTACAACGGACGCGTTTACGTCTCCACAATTTAATACTAATAATAATTGTAATGGTACTCCGTGATGCCAAAACAATGTTTAAGGAAATTTTAAACTGTCCGGAGCTACTCTTGAAATCAGTATCAACCCTACAATAATGTTTATATGTTAGGCAGTACTATTTTCTAAATCATTTTGTACACTTTAAATGGGCTTAAATGTCAACAAAAACTCTCATTATTTCATTAAATATTATTTTTAAAAAAACGAAGCTTCCACCCTACACAATTAATAAGAAAAAACATAAAAAAGCTTTGTGAGCCACTGGATTAAACACCTTTTTTATTGTTTGCTATTTTTTT
Organism: Ptychoptera albimana; assembly: GCA_961205885.1. Classification (NCBI taxonomy): domain Eukaryota; kingdom Metazoa; phylum Arthropoda; class Insecta; order Diptera; family Ptychopteridae; genus Ptychoptera; species Ptychoptera albimana. Next base: position 23,547,141 of record OY540802.1, on the reverse strand, counting down.
TTTCTCTATTTTCAAATACTGCAGGTAGCTTAAAAAGGTATTTGTGTAATAAATTTAATAAAAAAAAAAAATTATCAGAAGGTCATCAAGAATTGTTTTTAAAATTTTTTTTTTCTGTTTTATTCAATCAATGTATTAATTGCGTCGTCATTACAGTAGAGTAGTTTAAAGAATTAAAATTATTTTTATTTTCTTGTACTAAGATAAGAAAATTAACTGCGTTGCTTTTCATACTAATTTTATGCAATAAAGGAGAAGACAAAACACAAACTCACTCCGACTTAAGTGTTTAATTAATTATTATTACTCATTTTATATAGTTCTGTGGTGGTTGTGGTGGTGGTAAAGTTCATTGTTCTATCTAGTCGCGTTATATTAAATGGGGGTCGTTAATTATACGTTTACGTGTTATATAAAAAAAGCGAAGAGAAGAGACAAGATAATGTTTAAAGCGAGTATAGTAGGCACATTGAAGGGTTTTTTCAAAGTGTTTATAACAATGAAATGTTGGATAAATGCTACACAAAAAACAGCAACAACAACTGTTGGACACTTTTGACACCGCCACCACCATCACCATCACCACCACGCCCAAACAGTAGTTATTCTTTCATAAAAAAAAACATTTTTTTTATTGATTTTTATCGCGTTTATTTGACGTTTTTGTTGACTATTTTTTGTTTCCAATATAAATGTAAACACACAGAAAAAGCTCTGCACTATATTATTTATACGCAGCTTTATCTGTAGACCTTGTTTTTAAATCTATAATAAAGCACAAAAATCGAAAGCTTTTAAAGTATTTTTCTAGTCAAAGTAAATTATTTATTCCATGCATGATTAGACTTTTTGTGGTTTACGTAAATAATTAGAGGAAAGGTGGAAATGGTGTGGGATAGTGGTTGGCTATTATTCTGAATAATTTAAATACAATTATTATTATTATTATTATTATTATTATTGTGGGTTATTTAATATCTAAATTATAATGTTTATCTTGGGGGTGGGCAAATTTTTTTCACTATGTTGCCTTGACGTTTTTCACTCGGTTTTATTGATTTTTATTGTTTAGAGTCTTAGTTACTTAAAGGGAACAAACAAAAGTTTTTTTTCGTGACGTGTGCGTTATAAATAACTATTTTAATAACTAAACAACCAAACCAAACCAAAACCAAAAAAAAATCTCCTTTACGTGCTTAATGTATCGAATAGAAAAGAATTAAAAACATAAAAAGTAAAAAACCCCTTGTACACAATCTCCTAAAACTATAAATGACTAAAGTACATTAGTCACGTTTAAAACGAAAAAATACAACCCACCCACCCACTACACAAGAATAAAGGATTTATGTAACCAACGAAATGATAAAAAAAAATTAAATTAAGTCAACCACATTATAAGAGTACCTGTAGCATTTAATAAATTTCGATAGTCACCTACTTGAGTTGTTTTAAAATTTAAACTTAATTACGGGTAGCCAAAAAAAAAATCCTCCCACAACATTTATAATAAATCATTTAAGCTACGTACTACAGGAGATGAGACATTATTTTTTTGCGTTTTTGTTAATTTCATTAAAAGTCATTGCAGATAGATAAACTTTGTTTGTCACTTCAATTAATTTTAATATTTTTATTAATATCCCTCATTAACGTTAACGGTTACGTTAACAGTTTTTAACGTATTTTAGATTGTCATATGAGAGCTTTTTATCATTAAAAACTCCCCCTCGTTTGCTTATTCATAATCCTTAAAATTTGTTTAAAATTGTTTTTGTTGGTAAAAAAACGCAGTGGTGGCTTGGTTTTATCTTATAAACAAACTATGCAATTGCCTAGGGCGGTGAATTATTAAAGGCGAATATTCTATTTCTAATCCACTATATACTGCACGTTTCATAATACTTGGATAGAAGAAACTTCACTTGCCATGGGCGTAAATTAAGAAACAAAAAAAAAAAAAATTCGTTCATCTACTGAATAGAGCTTTAACTACTATGCAACATACTTAATTCATAGGTAACTCCTGAAATTCATATAATAGTCATCTTACCAAACGGAAATTAATTTAAATTTTTTTCTCATCCTTCATCCTACTTCATTCAAGTATCAAAATTTAAATTTAAAAAAATTATTCAGCCTCTGGTGCTTAGTGATAAAATTTCTATTTTAAAATTGAAGTGGTTGAACAATGGATTAAAACTTAAATAATAAAAACCGATCATGACGGTGCTTGTGTACCAAACTTATCTATAATGTATCCTTGTAACATGAGGTTAACATGATAAAAAATTCAATTCAATTAGAGATTTTTTTTTTTTTGTAGAGAAGAAATCTCATCGTTATCGATTAAGAAAACGAAAACAAAGATAAAAATCCTGAGAATTCTTAATCTTGGTTCCTTGGTTGGCGGTTCTCTTGATTTTCTTCTACTTTTCGTTTATATTATTTTATTAAGCCTTTTTTTGGTACCCCTTTAGTTATTAAATCAAAGAAAGGGGTTGAAATGATTTTTATTTTCTATGATAAAATATTAAACTAGGATAAAAGAGATATTACCTGAGATTGATCCCTTTTATAACACCTTTAATAAAGTAAAAATTCATCCCTAATAACTAATTTCTATATAAATGTTGACACTTGAGAGTCTCTTGATTAAACTGTTTAAGACGCACACAATAAAGTGATTAACTAACTGAATAAAATCAATTTTATTTGCCGATTCTCAATAAATTAATTAGACTGAAAGTGAATTTTAATGATTTCAACGATTTAACGTTGAAACTAAATAAAAAAAATCTGAAATGAAGGTTGGATAAATGCAAAGTAATTGAAAAAAACAGGAATACGCTCTGCACTCCAGAACCTTACGAATTATATATCTTTAAGCATCGTTACACCCTCAAAAGACAATCACACTTAAATTTTCACCTCTCTCTCTCTCTCTCTCTCTCTCTCTCTCTCTCTCTTTTTTTTGATTTATTTTTGCCACTAATTTTCTGTTTGTCATCTCTTAATTTATTTCTTAAATAAATGTAACGAATCATCATCATTTGTGGTCTTTTCATCCATTTGTCTAATTATTATTGTTCTGTACAGTATTCTGTTGACAATAAAGGTATATTTGTGGGTTTAAATCCAGCATTTTAAACGTTTTAAAAAACTTCAGCATTATGCTGCCAAAAGAGTATCTTTCTGACTTTTGTTGTCGTAATATGCAAATGAATGTTCAAACGACAAAAAAATATTGATTTCTCCGTATTTTTATATAACGAAATTCTATTATAAACAAGTTAAAATACTAGGAATGGTTAAAAGTTGTCAACAAATACGTGCACACAACTGTTGATACCCCATTTATCATATTTTTCGTTATCTTCTATTTTTTCTTCTTGTTAATAAAAGATGTTTCATAAAGATATGTTAAGGGATAACTTGCAAAATCATCACAAATAAAATAAAAGATTTCTCGTTGAGGTGTCAAGGTATACACGATTTAGCAGTGATTTTTGAATACAAAAAAAAAGGAGTCAGAGGTACAGAGGTACAGAGTCAATGTTCAGACTGTTTTTCTATACATTTCTAAAGAAATTTAAGTTTAAATAGCTTGAATAGACTAGATGATCTACAGTATTTGACGGTTTTATAACAAATAATTTTTTGTTGATGTTACTGCGTTTTACTTGAATTTCAGTCTTCAGAGGTGGCTCAAAAATCATGATTTGATCTTGTGTCTACGTCAAACGATTTGAAGTGAAAATTTCATGAAAACTCAAACTTGGTCTAATCAAAAAAGTTTCAAAATTTCATTTCGTAATAAGCTTTTATTTCAAAGGCGCCCATTAGCGTCTATTTAGATTTGTAAAACCCAACAGTGGGGCAGTTAAGACAATGACACACATTTAGTCTTTAGAATAGGCACAGTTTATATTCGTAGTGAAGAAATAAAATTTACACAAAAGCAAACAAGTAGTAGTAGTTCACTGAAATGTTAAATTGATTTAGATGTGTAAAAAGGACTAAAAACCTTGAACCAAGGATGATTACCTAGTTATAAAGTAGTATTTTTTCAATTATTGTTAGTAATCACTTGAATTTACAAATGTCTTAACATTTCCTACAAAAGTTTTGTTGTTTCTCATGATAAAAGTCCAAATTTTGTGCATTTTTCCATTTTGAAGTTATTTTCTAAGAATCTAGTTTTCGTATTATTAAGTTATTTAAGGATTGAGCAGTTTTTAATTATTCGGAAAAAATCTCCCTCTTTCGCTATCATTCTGAATTTACAGAGCTTTTTTTGTAGTTTAAACGTCAAATTTCGTATAATTAATTAAATAAAAATGCATCAACAATAATTATACAAAGGTAAAGAATTCGGGTAGTTAACATCAAAATTTCTTTTCTCACACACACACAATGTAAGAATTTAATTTATTACTTTCCGTTTTATTTGATTCTTGAAGGAACAGGTGTATCCAAGCTAATTTTATAGCTTTAAAATTATATTAAAAAAAAAATTTTTTTTGTATTTTCTATATATCACAATGTAAAAAAAAATTATTATTCACCCTAAAAAGTACTCTGATTTAAATAAAAAGAAAGAAAAATCTATTGTAACGTCAGACTAGTAGTAATAGTAGTAGTAGAAATGGTAGCAGTAGCAACAAGAATTTATTCAGATTATGTAGGTGAAGTGGGTATAATAAAATAAAACGTAAAGCATAATTTACATTAATTTGTTTTGTTACATGCGATACATAAATAAAAAAAAATTATTTCAATTTGTCTATTTATATTAGAGGGTTATTTATCTAATTTTTATTAAATTTTTGTTTTTTTTTTTTGTTTTGTTTTGTTTAAAACATGTAAAAGCTTCCAGCGTAAATAATAACATTTGATTAAAAGTTGTAAAAATATTTAGACAGGATACTAGAAGCTGTGCTTCTTAAACAATTCGTAGAAACATTTCATAGAACCTTAGTGTTACGTAAACGATATTACAAGCGTTCCTGAAACCTAAACTCCCTAAACGTAATAAATATTCAATTTAATTGGTTTTAAAAGGACACGATTGCCTTAATGGTAGAACAATCGATTACAAAGTACACCTGAGTACAATCAGAAGCTCTTGTAGTAAAACGTTGTGTTGTCCAATTTATCCCTATCCCTTCATAAAGTGATTTAAATATCACTGCAAGCAAATCACCGGAACGATAAACTATAACCAAGGAATAACCAAACTGATCAATAGATTAATCTAGCTTTTGGTTCAATATTAAGTCCACAGTTCCATAACTAAACAGTTTATGTTTCATACATACATTTATCCAATACATAAAATTATTTTTAGGCCACGATAACAAAATGTTTAAGAAACACTGAGTGCCTTACCTGCAGCATATAAATAATGCAACAAACATTTTATGTTTCTTTTCTATTAAAAGCGTAAAGTATAAAAGCATAAGAATAGAAAAAACCCGAGACTAGTATTTAAAAGCATAGGATAAACATAATAAATTAATTAATTTTCATATTAATTCACGTTTTATACTTCTATGACATACAAAGATCTGTTAACAGATAGAAAGACGCTTGGTAAACACAGTAATAAAGATTTTTTTTTTCCTCTTTTTATACAAATAAATCTTATCTGTTCTTTTGTTTTTCTTATTTAATTTATACAAATTACCGCCCGTTTTATGTTAAATATTAATTTAAAAAAAATATAAAACAACGAGAATTAAGCTTTATTCTTCCTTGTTATCCTTAATGTGTCTGTAAGAGAAAATCAGGTGTTCAAACCATACAAAACAACAAACCAGTAAATAGATTTTTTTTTTCTCATTAAATGTTTCAATTTAAATCTTCATCTACATCGTCTTGTAGAAATTCTTAATTAACAACCAAACCACACGGAAGCTGCAAAAATGCACACATAAAATCCATGTAATCCTATGTATCCTATGTAGCCAACATATAAAATGAAATGACAGCAATGAATAAAAAATTTCCGTTCATCGTTTTTGGCTTGTGAGAGGCGGCATATCAAGTGATTATAAAGAAAAAAAACTAAAAAAGTTTATTTCTGTTTTGTACATTCTTAATACAAAAGCACAGATGGTGCTTTTTTTTCTTTCTCTTATAATCTCAATTAAATTCACAGAAAAAAAAACACAGGAAAAATAATTTTATTTAATCACTAATTGAAAAGAATTAAAAAAATAAACCGAATCTTATAAAGCTTCGCCAAAAGCTTTTCTTCCTTTTCGAAATCTGAATGAAATATTCAAAAAAAATATAAATTGCAAAATCCACTATAAATATTAATGAATCGTAAGTGTGTGTAGAAAGCAAAGCTTTTAAGATAAAAATAATAGATTTTTAAAGCATCAAAGCTCTAGGGAATAATAAAATATTTAAAAAAAAAGAAAAAAATTTCTATATCTCTCAACGACATCATTAAATTAAATTTTTTGAATAAAAAAAAAAAGTTCAATAGGAAAAAGCTCACATATACATAGTTTCTGTCGTGTAAGAAACAAAAAAAAACTACTGTGCACAGGTCATAACAGGGGTTTTTTTTTTAATACATTTCCGCGAGAAAATTTCACCAAACGAAAAAAAAACCGTTGATAATGGTGATGAAAGTATGAAATAAAAAGCGGAAATTTTTACTCCCAACTACCCCGATATGTGTTTCAGTTTATTTCCCCTGTTATAAAAACAGTTTTCTTTTCTTATTAGTTTTGATTTAAATTGCACACCCAGCACGTACCAGTTAGGAATAGGTAAATCACTAAGAATATGAGAAGAAGTAGAGTAAGTAGATGGGAAAAAAAATTGTTGTTTAATTCAACAAATACCTTTATGACAGGTGGCTTATTAATTTCTGTCAAAATTAATGATTTATTATTATCATTTTTATAATAATAAGAAATTTTTGTAAAAAAAAAAAGCTGAATATCGCCTTGTCTTTAAATTAAAAATAAAAATAAAAAATCGAGGGTGAACTCAATTCTCACATTTTATTGTTTGTCATTTTAATGTAATTTAAAAATATAAAAAAATAAAAATTATTTTTCACGATGCTTTTTCTATATAATATTAATTGAGTTTATTATTCCACTGCTACTGCTGCTGCTTTTTTATTCTCCTTTCGTCTTTTATGGTATCACTTTTGCCATTATTAAACATTTTTTTTTTTGATTTTGTAAGGTGTGTAGGCGAAATCATAATAAATTGGTTACGTATATAACGAATATTGCATAAAGCTAGGTAACAAACCAATGTAAACGTGATCCATTCAGTTACTAATTAAGCTTTCATTAATAAATGTAAAAAAAAATAAAACAAAAGTGAAGAAATAAAAATTATTTCAATTGTTTTTTTTTTCTGTATTCCTTTTAGAATAGTGAGTTGATAGATAGGTAGGATTTTTTTATATTTAAATACAAACGAAATAAGGTGTCTTTTGTGGCCTTCATCAACAACGATGTTCCCAATAAAAAAATATTTAATCATTCTATAGATCAGCAGCAAGTTTCTTAGAAGATTTTTCCACTTTTTAAAGCTTTGAATTACACAAAAGTTCATGCAACCTTATTAATAAAGAAACAAAGAAATTTCTAGTTAAAGTTAGGATTTTTTAATCGATTATTCATATTGTTAGCCATTGTTAGCTAATTGTGGTGAAATTTACTAGATAAGAGCGCAAAAGTAGATCTGAAAAGGCTTTTTAATTCACACCGTGATATACATTAACCCATACAATACTATCAATTTTATAAAAGATAAAGCTTCATTCGTACCATCAGTCGCTTTTCTTTAGATATTAAATATCCAAACCTTCAAAACTAATGCCCACAAATCTCCAAAACAAAAATCTCTTAAATAACCACGCTTAATTCGATTATTCATGAAGTAGATTCTGTATCGTAAACCCTAAAACATATCAATTCCCATTCAAAAAGAGTGTATAAAGTAAGAATTTTCCTCTAATTACTTTGATAAAGCTGTGACTTAAATTTCTAATTTCCTATGCAACAAAGACTTTTAGAAACTTTCCTAAGAAACCTTTAGCAAAACTTAGTAACTAACTACGCAGCTAAACAATTAAAGTTTAATTTAGAAGACAAATCATGTTTAGTGATAAACGAAACGAAATGAATTAATTTAATTAATTAAAATGGTTTTCCATAAATTTTATTCGTTAATTAATTATCGAAAATATTCCAAAGTAAGCAACAGTAAGCCTTCAATATAAGTACACACAAAGCACATAACACGAAATTAGTTTTTTTTGGTTAAACTTTCCATTTTAATTATGTTTGTTATGTGTGTGTATCATCATATTTATTGAAATATTTAATGCTGTTATAGCTTATAGATAATAAAGTGACCAAATTATTAATTTTTTTTATCGTTAACCATTTATGGTACTAAACACGATTGCTTGACATTTTACTTCCAGTATCTTTACTTCAAGAATCATTTTTTTTATAAGTACTAAGTTGTATTGACATTTTCTCCCATCATATTTTTGAATGCTCAGATTGATTGATGATAGCAAAACGAAAGCCTTAAGCAATCACTTAATCACACAGAAAAATATCATGCAAAACAATCTTCTAAATAAAATGTCTTTTTGGACTTTGTCGTTTCCTTGTCATTAACCAATAATAGTTATGCATAACCATTGGGTAAATCCTTGTTCTTTACTGTTTCTGCTTTATTTATTTCTTTTTTTTTTGGAATTTTAACACAGGGTTTGGGTTTCCAGAGTTATTTAACAGAAAACACAAAACATAAGTTTTTAATGTTTGTATGAAGCAGGAACATTTTGTACAGGGACCTTGCTTCGTTATTTATTCACGTTAAGCATACTTTTAACAAAAAAAAACGTTTCAGGAAATGCCTCATATATCAATTTTAATTTTATTTTTATAAAAATTGGCAAACAATTAACAATCATAAAGTAAAACACAGCTGACAAGTGTTTTTCAGCATTTTAAAATATTTTTTTTTCTTTTTTTTTTAATTAACGAAACAAAGAACAGCAGAAATCAACAGAGAAAAGAACACTTTTGTTTGTTTGTTTATATTTACTAATTTATGTTTAATAAATTAAGAAAAAAAAAAAATTCTCTGTTCATAAAGTGGTAACATCGAAAGAATTTTAAACAGAAAATTAAAATTAATTAAAAATAAAAAGGCGCGCACATATGTTTTGCTTATGGTTTTACTTTACTTTACTTTACTTTTACAATTACAAAAAGAATTATTATTATTACTATTATTATTATTAAACGACCTTGAATACCTTATTAATTAATAAATTACTGATAATTTACATATTTTTACTTCTTCTTTTACAGAAAAAAATGAAAGAATGAACAACAACAATAACAACAACAAGCAGTAGCAGCAGCAACAGCAAGTTCAGTAATTATAAAACAAACGTGAAAAAAAAAATTCCACTGGAGAAGATTATAATGAATTTTCTGTGATCTGTCGTTTGGTTTGTAATCTTTTTAATAATCTTAACAGGTATTTAATATTTCTTTTTTTTTTTATTATTATAATAGCACCACGTAACACGTATATAACACATACGTTTAAATAAATAAAATAAAAAATATTTTCTTGACTGTTTTTAAGATTAAAAAGCGAAAAAAATAAATTAATTTTCTCAAGTGGAACAACAACAACAACAACCACAACGATTATTATTACATAATTATTTTATTTTATTTTATTTTTTATGCAAAAACATAATTATTTAATATTTATGTCATATTTTGCTGATGGAATGATTTTATTTGTCTGTGTATTTTCAATATTTGCGCTAAGAAATTAATTTTCCAAAGCTTTTTCTACTTTTAGATTGATTTCGATGATTAATTTCAATTTTAATTGAAATCTTATGCAGAATTTATGTATGCCTATGATTCTTGATATACTTGATAATACTACTTGAAATATATACTGTATATACATAAATCGTTATCGTGTTTTATGCAAGAGTTTTATGACTCAATAATTAAATTAGAAACGAATTGTGAAGGTCACTTAAATTTGCATTATACTAGCTATACTGCTATACTAGCTATAATAATGCAAATTTTGAGAGAATTGATAAGATTAACTAACTCATGCCCAGCTTATTTAATGTTTTTTTTTTTATATAAAAAATTCTTTATTAATATTGATTAGTCTTTTGTATCGTTTAATCGCGAATAATAATGCAAAACAGTCTGTAAATCAGTTAAGAAAGAATAATTCGTTAAGCTTAAAAAAAGCGCACAAAACATCAACTGTGTAGTAACCAAATTTTTGTTATTTAAACGAATCAGATTAATTAATCTATGTCTATAAATACAAAAAAAACATTTAATCCCTCCTGTAGACCAACTTATAACCAACCCATACAAGATAATCATAAATATTTATTTTAATTAATTAATTAATAACAAAAATTACTTACTCGAAAAAAACAGAACCAAGAAAAAAGCTCCGTACACAAGCTCCTTGTTCCACTTCTTTTTCTCTTTTTTTTTTTTGTTTTACAAAAGCATCAACAACAACAAAAACAACAACAACAATCAACTCAAAACTCACTTTAAATCTATTTTAATTAATTTTAATTCAATTTATATCACTTTTAATTAATTAATTAATTTTTGATATTTCAAGACTCAAAACATTAATCCAAACTTTATGAATTAACCTAATAAACACTCGAAACACTGAAATCTTTTTAATTTTGTATCTTAACGAAAACACTGTGCTTGGTTAATTAATTTTTTTTTTCTTTTTTATTTTTTAATTAATTATCCTAGAGTAAAAAATAATGAAAATGAAAAAATAAATAAAAAATTTATATAAAGCTTTTTTTAATGCTTATTCATCAGTTAAAAGAAAACTTTTTTGTTTGCTTGTTTGTTTGTTTGTTTACTTGAGAATAAAAGTTTGGGTACGAAAAAAAAAACTTAATGATTGTGGAGAAGAATTTCAGGAGAAATACTTGAAATTCCAGATAAAAAAAAACTCTTCAAACGCAACTGTGCCACATTATAAAATAATTTTAATAATTTTTTCTTTAAAAACTAAGCGATTAAAATTTGTTTTTTACTTTAAAAAACAGTAGTAAAATACTCACGCCAATTTTAATTAATTAAAAAAAAAAAAAAAAAACAACAAAAAAACAAAAAAATATTTCTGAATGAGTTTTTGATTAAAGCATTAAATTAATATTTAAGTGCACATAAATAAATAAAAAAAAAATTTTTAAATAATTTATTTGTTGATTGAATTATTAATTTAAAAAAAAAATTTTTTTTGGATTGATATTAGTTGCGTTAAAGTGTTTAAATCCGGTCAAAAAAAAAAATAAAAATCAGAATGAGTAACAAAAAAAAATGAATATTTATTACCACAAGATTAAATCACAATTATTTATTTATTAATTAATTAATTAGTTAAAAAATTTGTTTTTTTTTTTTTCAATTAATCCACCACACAATAATAACAACAAACCCAAACCAAAAGAAGAAAAAATAAAGAATTTCTCTCTCGTACACGACAGCACCGTAAGACAGTTCGCTATGAACTGAATGCAAAATCTATCGTCAACACAAACTAAATAAAAAAAGCAGCAAAGCAAAATTCATTCTCTCTGTGTATGTTTTTTTTTCGGTTTGTTTTATGTTTTTATGTTTTGTTTTCACATTTTTTTTTATTTCTTTCATGCTTAAAATAAACATTTTTTTTTCTGTTTTTCAACATAAATACAGCACACATAAGCTTCTCAATTATTATTTAACGCACATATACATGGTTATAGAAAGCATAAAGAGAGAATGAAAGAGAGTTTTAAGAGAAAAAGCTTTTATTATATATAAAGCGCATCAAGTGTAATCAGAGTTATATACAACAGAAACAGATACAAAAAAAAATAATAATAAGAAAAAACGATCAACATTGACGTTTACCATGTTACTGACTCCAGCATTTATGTTGGCGCCGGTCATAACATTTACAACATAAAGCTTATCACAAAGAGAAAATATCATAATAAATTGCTTTATAAGCAATCGCAATATCACATAGCTTAGCCTCTCGGTATAGAAAAGCTTCACAGTTTAAACACAGTACTCAATACGAATTAAATACATACGAGGATGGGTAACAAAATGTTTTTTTTTTTTTTACATTATTATCACCATTATTATTGACATTAAAAATAATTAAAAGCACATAAAACGTACATAAAGTACCTTGACTTAAATTTATATTTGTAATTATTATTATTATTATTATTTTATTTTTCTTCATACATAAATAGTAAATAAATTTTTGGTTAATTAATCGTTGTTTATAATTAAGTTGATTTAGTTAATTAAATTTATATTTTTTAACGTTTTGTGCTTTGTTTTATATTTCTATGGTAATTAAGTATCGATAAAATAAAATTTCATTACTCTATCAATACAAGTAAATAGTGTGTATATAAAATTGTAGTTAGGAAATGAAATTGGGGCATATTTCGGTTGATTATAATCGTATTATACCTAGCGTCCTAATTTCGTTTTTTTTTTTTTGTTAGATCTCTTCTATAAAAGCCTTAGTGGCGCGTAACTGCATTTCGTGAGGTGGCATAATATCCGCAATAGCCTTTGAACAATGCCTAAAGCTAAATTTGTTAAAAAAATGGTGTTGAAGCAAAATTATCTTTCCTTATAACTTGATTTCTGTAGCATTCACGCGTCACTGTACCTTATCTAAAAATTCGAATGAGCTTTTCAACGCAGCTTCTCCAATATTTTATCCAAAGTAACTAGAATTAAAAATATCCCTAGACTCTGGACTAAGCTTATTATAATACATTTTCCATCGGTTCTCTCTTGGCTTGTCTTAATCATAGCACTGACTATTTGCAAATACACGTATTCCTCGATTTGCACTGTATTGTTTACATTATTTTACGAACATTAATAAGAATTTTATTTTCGCCAAATTAAGGCAAATATTGACTGATGATATCCTTCCACCAGAAATTAATCTACTATGTATTCGTACAAAAACATACTCGAAGCAATGAAGTTACGCTGTTTAAATTAATAAAACGTTAAGGAGTGTAAGTCACTTTTCGTTGCTTTAATTCCTGATTTATTATCTTTTCTATACAAGCAAATGATTCTTGATAATTTACATGATTATTATCAATAAATCTTAAACTTTTCTTTAAGTTATTTGAATCGATTAACACTATGGAAGGCTTATCCTACGCATATTCGTGTAAATCAAGGCATGAGTGACAGTTTGATGACTTTCTATTTTATCATTTTAATATAATCAGTGACCTTATAATTATTTATAATCAGAACAGAATTTTATAATTAAAAATAAATCATTGATGATAACGAAACAATATTTAATAACAATTATAATTTATGAATCAATATTCGTTGAAATTATTTATTTATTCTAATGAAACGTCAATTTAAATAAAACTTTTATATTCTCAAGTATGAATCAAATTCATGAATGAAATAATTAATTGCGTAAATTATGATTGAACTAAATGATCTTTGGAACTTCTGGATCAAATCGGATATTATTAAGCATTATAAGCATTTATTAGATAACAATCTAACAATTTAGTAGTAGGAATGTATCTACGAAGTATTCCTATTGACTTTTTATAGTCAGCCAGATCATTTAATTCATTATGGTGGAAAAACCACATTTTTGATGTGAAACTCGTTTTAGCATTATACTATTTTTGTCGTTTTATACTATATGATACTATAGTAGGTGGAATGCGAGTTAGTTCTATGAAGTCAATATCTGTAACTCTTTGCATTCTCACTTATTGACCTTATTTGTCATTAAGTCAAATTAAAAGTTACAGTAAAAAGGTCAGTGTTTCTAATATACCAGAATGTTTCACCAATATTCCATTATACTTACAATTGATAATATTTAGAAATTAAATTAAATTTTTATATATAGTTTTAACTGAGGAACGTTTTTACGCCCAATTTATCATTTTTAAAAATAAAATTTGAAAATTATTAACAAGTCTAACGCTCTGTACTTTGTAATTTAAGAATTTTGTTACTAAAACTTATACTAATCGTTGGATTAAGAGTAATAATCTTCAACCATCGAGCATCATCCAGTAGATAGAGCTTAAGTCAAATTGTGGGAATGATTTTATAGCAATTAATCTAGAGAAAACAGATTTAAAAGCAAAGTAATTATACCTGTAAAAGCTACAGGTTTATTCATTTTATTAACAATTCAGTAACCGTTTAATAAATGTATTAATGCATAAATGTAATTGGTACTCTTAAATTCTTAAATACAAATAAAAAAAAGCAAATTTAAGGACATTTGCTCTTGTGATCTTCTACATTAACAATATTTTCTATTTTGCTATATTCTAGAGACTGTAGATAAACTTGATTTCCGTTTGTTTTATTTTCATTTTTATTTTCTTTTCTATTCCTAACTAGCAGTAGTAAATTATGATGAATTTTATTTTCAACAAACCAACAAATAGATAAGAGAAATTTTTTATTTTTTCGTTTTAACAAATAGTTTTGCGCTATCATTTCATATAAGTATGTAATATCGATTATAAATAGTAGAAGAGTAACTGTGTGAACTCAGTTTTTTTTTTTTTTTTTTTTAATATTTTGTTGGAACGATGTATCCGTTTTTTATTTTTCCTTTTTTTTTTTGATTAAATTGTTCGATTTTTTATTTTTTTTGGTTTCCATTTCTCTTCTGTTTGATATTGAGTTAGTGGAAAAGGCATTTGGCATCAGATACCGACATTATTATGTTAAAAGTAAAGTAAAGAAAAAACAACGCATTTAGTGTTTTCTAGTGTAACATTTTTTTTTTTAAATATAATTTCCCGTTTTATTATGCGGCTAGAACTTTATTTCCCTTGTTCCACTACTTTTACTTCTTCTCGTACTCCTACACCTAACACGATACGATTGCTACTTATTTTACCTTATTTCCTTCCTTTTATTTCTCATTCAATAGTCATTTTCTCGCTTTCTGATCACGTTTTTATTTAAATTGTAACACCTTACGTTCTCTTATCTAGTTTACCTGTGTTTTCCACCTATTCTTCCCATTTTTTTATCTCTTTTGATAATGTCTTCTTACTTCTTACTAATTTTATATTAAAGTTTTTCACGATACCAAAGATTAATTTTTTCGCTATCTAAATAGATTCCAATTAAAAAATAATAATTCTCTTGGCCATTACTACAAAAGAAAAAATCCTACAAGAAAACCATCAACAGGTAAAATAAATGAAATTTATTTCCGAAATGTTTTATTAGAAAATGAATAGAAGAAGAATTAAAAAAAATCGTAATTAGGACGGCGTAATACATTTGTTTTAAATAGTAAAAGTCGATTAAAGAAGCTTTAAAAGTTCCTCTAACCTCAAACATCCCTTATTTATTGTTGCCGCTATTTTTTTTCCTTCCCTTGTTTTAGATAAATAAATCGAAAGTGAAATAGAATTATAAAACAGTATAGAAAAAAAACAAGAAAACAAAATTAAATGTGATTAGGGTAGGTGGATTTGTTGGATAGGTATATAGGTAGGTAGGAAGGTAGTTAGAGTTAGAAACTAGAGAAACGTTAAATATAAAGACAGAGTGATAGCAGCAGTAAATCCAATAAAAGAAAAGAAAAATAAATTTTCCTTTTGTGAAAATGACAAGATGATGGTTAAATTTCTAATGATTAGATTACATAAACAGAATAAAGAAATAAAAAAAATAATTTATTTTGTTGTTACCAAAATGTTTTCGTTACGCTTCGTTTTTTGTGATCTTATTAATTTAAAACAAATAAATAAGATTTTTTTTTTTTTTTTTAATTTAAATATTCTACGTTCACTTGTAATTCTTCTGAAAAACACATTTATGTTCAGGGGGAGAACATCCATGTGATAAGTAAAACATTTCAATTATATTTTATAAGAAACTTTTAATGTTTTATTGTAATGATTACGTATCATAAGGTGGATAAATAAATATTTTCTGTGGAAATGATTGGAAGACTAGTGCTGTTTTATTTTCTAGGAACTATTAAACGTCTTACATCTTTCATCATGATTTGAAGTGTGTTCTACGTATTAGAATCATGGAACAAATTTAACGCTAAATCAGAATTAAATTTTTTTTTTTTTTTGTTATCATCATTTTACCAACAATTTTACTTGACCTTTTCTATCATCATAATACGGAACGTAAAGTAATTTTATCATAGAATACTCTGACAGCATTTAACGATAAACAAAAACATTATCTATCAACAGTAATGATTCTATCAACTCATTCATAAATAAATCCACCTTAATGTGATTCATACATTCATCAATTAATCATTTATCAACAGTGTTTCCCCTTTCATTTTCATAAGTTAATTCCTCAATATTTAAAAAGAATTAACCATCGGTTATACCAACACATAATAAAATAAATTTAATTTTGTATTTTTGAATATTAAAAACATTTATTTCTAACAATTCTATATATATATATTCTCTGAGCTGCGTTTTATAACATTTTTTTATAATAATAATAACAATAATAGTAATAATAAAATAAATAAATCTGTTTCCCCTACACGAGATTAAAAAAACAATTTTTTTTTGTTGCTTTCAATGCTTTTTATTAAATTTTTTAATTAGATTTTCTAAAATTCGATTTTGTTTGTTGTTTGTTTTGTTGGTAAAAAATTCAATTTTTTCATTAACTATTTTTAAAACCAACATTTAAATGCAATAACTGGCATTAGAACACCGGTTATAATACTTGATATTAGATTAACACTGTGATTATCTAATAAACGGTAGCCACTTATATGACGAACATTTTTACCCGGTTTCTCAACAATAATACCCTTCTCATTAACACCTAAAAATAAAAAATTATTAATTTGTATATTAAAAAACATACAAAAATAAAGCAAAAATTTGTATTACCGGAATACTGTAGTGTTGCTCCAATTAATGAATCAATTACAGAACCTAAAAGACCAGCAATACCACCAAATATAATAAGTGGCCACTGGTCAGGACTTAATAATAACATTTTTGAATCCACTGTATAAATAATTGTGAGATAATATGTTAAACCAATAGCAACACCGCCAAAAAAGCTATAAAAGATAACAAAATTGATTATAAGCAACAGCGTTAATTAATAAATTAAACATCAAAAATGTGTTTACCTAACAAATAAACCAATAAATGTAACACCTCCATTTGTACCCCGTGGTACTCTTTTTCTTGTTGTTATTAAATATGGATTTGATTTGCATAACACAGTACCTAATTCACTAGCCCATGTATCACCATTACAGCATGCAAACGAGCCTTAAACATTTAATTAATTAATTAATTATTTATTTGTGTAAATTAATTTCAATGATTATAAAGCTTACTCATAATACCAATTCCTAACCAACTTGACCTGTATAAATTAAGGAAATCAATTGGTCGTTCACCACTACCACAATCTAATAAATAAATTAATGCTAGTTGGGTAGCCATTCCACCATTACATAATACTTGTATCCAGTTTCTTTGTCCACCTATTTTTCAATAATAATAAATTTCACTAAAATAATTAATTAATTAACGACTAAATACCTTCTTTGAACTCTTCCTCAATTTTTGCCTTCATTTTACTACGAAATTTGGTTGCCTTGGACGATGAAAAGAAAAATGTAAACAAACATGCCAAAAATGCATGATTCGCTATAGACAATATAATGGCAACAATTAAACCAAACATTGCACCAGACTTATTAACACCTTTTTTCTTTAAACCATATGCCATCAATAGAAGTGGCACTAATATTGAGAATAACCATCTTGTTGGTGATATTGGTATATTATCTGTGAAATAAATTCTATTAAATTAATTTAACGGTAAAAAAACACACACAAAAATACTTACCATCTGTGTCTGAATTACTTGAGAGCTTTGTAAATGCTAAATTACCCAACCACATAAACATGGATAAAGGTATTGATAAACCACATAATAATAGTGGAATTAAATCAAATAATTTAAATTTATTTTCATTTTTATTATTAGCTGCCATATTTTTTTATTTAATTTACTTTAAAAAAAAAACAACTAAAATAGCAAAAAAAAAAAAATGTATATCTTGTTCCTGTTATACTAATAATTACTAATAAACATTTTCAAAAAACAACTTACTCTCTATCTTATTTAATTATTTATATTTTGATAAAATTTCTTTTTTTTTTTTTATCTATTTACTAACCTAAACATACTCAAAAACTTTCACTTTTCAGTCTTTACAGTCTTCAATTTTGTGTTTTTTTTTTCTCTATTCTGCTTTATTAGTTAAAAACTGATTTTATTAATTAATTAATTTTTTTTTTTAAATAATTCTTCTATCCTCTTTAATTAATATTCGTATATATTTATATATATATATTTGTATAATTAATAATCAAAGTAATTAAAATATTTTTAGTGTTTTTTATTAGACCGTATCAAAACATAACCAAATCAAACTAACGAAATGTCAAAACTTCCAAATCAAAACAAAACCATTGAATACTTGATGTGTAATATAAATGTTTTTTGTTATTATATTACGATAGATGGTGTTGCTATTTATAATGGAGAATATGTTATTTGGCATATTTAACATATGTAGCAGATATGTTTTTTTTAAATAGTCCAAATTAATTTGTTTTTTCTTATTAAAATTCTTAATTATATTAATAAATGATCTAGAAACCAAAAAAACTTTATAAAATAACAATTAAAAATGGTAAACGAATAAAAATAAACGCCTAAATCGCGTCATACATTAATGCTGTAACATTTCAACTAGATAACCATGCAGCTACAGGTATGCTCCAGAGATTTTGGTCATAACATAGTTAATAAAGATTTTAAATAGTAACAAAATAACTTTTTTATTATCAAAAAAAAAAACAATTTTTAATTTTCACTTAATTTTAATAAACAAAAAAGCTAAAAAGACCAGAGGATGTATAAAAGGTAAAGTAGTTTTAAAAAAATCCGTTAGTCTGGTTTTAAACCATATCGCTTATAGGGTTTTATAAATTTCAATATTGTCGACGCACTGATATCTATCTGATTAATATGATTTCTGTACACACATTCTATTTAATTTATTAACTATTAAATGTCTTTTCAGTGCTACTTTTACACAGGCAAACGTATTCACTTTGGTTTAAAACCGAATCATTTATTCAAACGATACCACTAACAATGTTTTTTACAATAACCAGAAACTAATAACTTTAGAATGGGTACTCAAAATGTTATCGTTGCTGATGATTTTTTTAAAATATGTTTTACTGTAGATACTTAGTGTAGATTTAATTACTTTGTTTAAGAATATTGAGATATTGAAGATTTTGATTGAATTTGTTAAAGATGAATTAGAGTATTGAAAACACTTCCATCAATGTTAAGTCGTTACATTCCTGCAGTTTAAAACCACTCCACTTCTCATTTCCAATATGAATCCTTGTTATGTTTGATTACATTATTTTGACGTTTTATTGAAATCGTGCTTACATGTGCGAATTTTTTTCATAAACAATAATAATAACAATTAATTAATTAATAAAATCATTAATTATGTCACACCAAGATTTAATATTGGATCAACATGGAAATACAAAAGTTTTAGCTGCAGTGTATGCGCCACAACAAGTGTTAATTTGAATTTAATTAATAGGATATATAGGGTAAAAAAAATCAATAATATTATAATAGTGTTTATTATTTATTTATTAACTTATTAACAACAATTTTTATTTACTCATTTTACATTTTTAGATAATTATTAATGTAGGAAGAATAACGTCTTATGATCCTGACGGAATAGACTGATCCTGTTTACAGATATTCCTATAATATCCTAAGACATTTTCGTATTAGAGAAGAGGAAGAAACATAAATATACATTTATGTTTTATTTATTTATTTATTATTTTTAATTTAATTTACTTAAAACTAAATATTTTCAATTAATTTTTATTTCTTATTAATTGTCGCCATTTTTCTGGAATTTTATTTTTGTTCATAACGCAAATATGATTTTCTCAAATTAATTGTGACGAAATTAGATAAGTTCTAATCACAATTTATTAATATGGTTATCATTTAGCTAATTTAGTTATTAGTTTAATAAGGATATACTTTAAGGCTTACATGGACATTGTTGTATAATTGAGCCATACGGATTTACACGTTCAATTGATACCAAAATATTTATACCTTCTAAGTACCTCAATCTATAGAAAATAATTAATTTTAAACGTCATTTCAGTTGATCATTAATATCGCAAATAATTTAGATTCTATTATATTTCATTTATATTATTTTCAATACATTAGATTCAAAAACCATCGTTTTTACATTTATCCAATTAGATAAAATGTTTATGATTTTTATCATTTAATGTTTTATTCGTATCCATTTATCCACTCTTATTTCTATCTTCTATTTTCATGTTTTTGTTTAGTTTTACTCTATAATCTATACTCTATCTACTCTATCTATAATCTATTGCGGAGCACTTTATTTCCTATCACGGCACACAAACGATATATAAAAATAATTCTATGGCACACCAATAAGTTGGAATATGTACAAATGTGTGCATATATACAGAAATTATAGATTAGAATTTAGCCGAATTCGACGAATTAACATTAAATTGCTTAAAATCCATGTTTGTCGAATAGTCCAGTCTGTTTAACAAAATATAAACACCGCACACATTGATGTAATTTATGTAATATAGAATTAAAAAATTGAATTTTGAAATTCGCCGCGGTACACCAAGCAAACACCGTGTCACGACAGAATAGTGTGCCATAGCACTCCGGTTGCCGGTTGACTGTTTTGATGTAAAATATTATCAATCAATCCTGAATCTCTAATATGATACGTAGAAGTTTAGTATCAACGATGTTTTGCATATATAAACTAATTAGGGGTTCACTAATCCTTATGTGGTTTTATCGGTTTTATATTTTCAGTTTTTACTTTAGATTTATTAATCTCTCTCAAGACGATTACTTTTAAAACATAATTTTTGTAGTCTTTTTGTGAAAATCAAGTGATTCGTTTTTAGTTTTTTAATTCACTTTTGCAATAATTTTTTTTCTTTAAATTTTTGATGTACATCTATCAGAATTTTTATAAAATATGATTCTACTAGACCTTTACTTATAATGAAATATTTTCTGTATAATAAATGGTTAAATAATTTTAGGTTACACGATGGTAACACAGATAATGAAACTTGGAACTTACGAAGCACCCAGTAATATGTTTGGAAGTTCCTGCAAAAGTATGAGTTCGAGATTCGTAATACATAAATTCTTCTTAACAAATTTCATTAAATTTTTTTATTAATTAGACACACGACTTAATTTTGGATTAATTTAAAGTCGTTACACTATTTGGGATACATTTTTTTTTAAGTAAAGCAAACTCAATATTGACAAGACAAGATTACAACCCCTGATATACAACTACTAATAACTTTTCATTGTTTAAATTGCAGGTTTTAAACTTTATTAAAAAAGATAAATTCCGTAAATATGTTTACCAGTCGGACTGAATGGTGATTTATTTCTTAAGCAAGAATAGAGTGGAAACTACTTTAATATTATATTATATTTGTTAGATATTTGTTTATTTTAAAAGGTAAATTAGATGGTGGACGAAACTCATGTTTATGGCAAACGATACTTATTGGGTAATTAAGGAGAATTGGAATTGGCTTGATGGATAATATTTATAATTTAATTAATTCCAAATCGTAATGATGTACTGATGCAATGATTTATGAATTATTTCTTAAGCAAAAGTAGAGTAGACACTGCTTGAATAATTATGATTCTGCCATTGGATGTTTAAAATTCTAAAGTCGTCAATTTCCACGATTAATTTTAAATTTTGTTATAATGAAACATTTGCTGAGTACGAATTGATAAAATAGTTTTAGGTTACACGAGGGAAAATCATGATAATAATGAAGTTATAACTACCGAAGCTCCAATAATACTTTTTCAAAGAACTTTTCTACAAATGTGTGAGTAAATAAATTCTTAATGATTCTCAACTAATTTCGTTAATTCGTTATAAATTTTTATTTATTTTTAGTTAAACCACTTGGAGTCTTGGCATCTAAAGAATAGAATATCAGAGATGTTTCAGCATCTTTCTGTAGATTAAATTGAACCGCGATGGAACAGCATATTCCAAAACCATTTTTGTTTAGTGTGAATCTGACACACTGGATGGCATCAATCTTCTGAAGTAAATGAAGCTTGAGAAGATGGGGTGAAATAACTTTAGATTGTTGATTGCAGTAATATAAATTCCATAAAAGTAATGATATATGAATTGTTTCTTAAGGAAGAATATGGTTTTAAAATAAGTAAGTAGATGATATTTGTCTATATCGAGAAAGGTAAAGCAGATCAGATCAGATGGAGACAAAATCCGCATGGTAAACGTTACTTAAAGGAATGAGGGATAATATTTTTGTAGTTTTTAGTCATTTTGTAATTTAATTTTGTTTTCGTTTCAATAAATTCGGCTGACCTCATTTTCGACTTTTTCTATTCCAAGGTCCCTGTGGATGTCGCTGTTACGTACATACCACGGTGCTTTAACAATATCCCTTAGCACTCTATTTTGAAATTTTTGTATTATTTTCTGATTGGTCGGTTTAGTCCAACCCCATAGCTCAATACCATATGTCCATGTGGGCTTTAATACCTGCTTGTAAAGCATCAGTTTTTTTTGTATCTTTAGTTGGGAATTTTTTCCCAATAACCAGTACATTTTTCTGTATTTAATACGGAGTTCCTCATTTTTTTTTTTACGTGTACTTTCCATCTCAGTTTAGCATCTAGATTCATTCCTAGATATACTTTGCTGAATTTGCATGTGGTATTGGGATATTATTTAATACCACGGGTATTTTAATTTCTTTTTTATTTGTGTAGTTAACATGAATTGATTTTGATTCATTTAACCTGATGCGCCATTGCTTAGTCCATTCGTTAATTTTGTTTAAGCCAAAATAGCAGTATCATCTGCATATGTAGCTATCGTTGTATTTTTTTCATGTATCATTCAGGTATATCGCTTGTATATAATAAATACAGGACAGGCCCAAGAACACTCCCATGTGGAACACCAGCGGCAATGGTTCTTATAGTTGAATAACTTTTCTCTTGCTTTACTCTAAAGTGTCTTTCAGTAATGTAAGACTCAATGAGTTTGCAAAATTGTGATGGTAATATTTTTTTTATTTTTTGCATTAGATCCTCATGCCAAACTTTGTCAAATGCCTGTGCTACATCTAGGAAAATTGTTGCGCAAGTTTGCTTTACTTCGAGTGTTTTTTCTATAAATTTAGTTATTCTATGCACTTGATCAATAGTCGAGTGTTTGTCTCGAAATCCGAATTGATGAGAGGGAATTAAGTTCCGGCTCTCAATAATGGATTTGATTTGATTTAACAATATTTTTTCAAACAGTTTCGACATCACTGGTAATAGCGATATTGGTCTGTATGATGTTATGCCATTTGGATGTTTTCTGTCTGATAGCAGCATTAATTATGGTTGTTAGTTTTATGATACCTTTTTTTGGGAGTTGTTTAAGGATTTCTACTGTTATGAGATCAATTCCGATACGAGTAAATCACTTGTGATTGGTTGGTGATTTAACCAACCCTTATGGACGAAGTTGTTAAGTCGTGCCGTTATGTTGCTATGATTAAATAATTTTCAGGGTTCAATTCTCTCGGCATTTTCGCAAAAAAAAAAAAAATAGCAAATAATTAAAGTAAAAAAATTGAATTAGAATTTAAAATTAAATAAAAAAAAAATTATTTATCAAAGCAAAACCCCAAAAAACTTTGTAACCACGATAGACTTTTGTAGTATAAGATACAGGTGAGCGCGCCACACTGCCCCCATATTTTATATACAATATATAAAAAGTTGTGTATAAAACCAGCTTGTTGCTGCTATATGCCATATAATATATGTGGTCTTATTCCTCTATCCTTGTTTTGTAGAGTTTTCAAAGAGGTGTTTCGGTTTTCTTCAAGCCTAAAAAATTTCTAATAAAAAAGTCTCGTTTTATGGTTGGAATAATTTTCGGCTGCGACTCGACTTTTCCATTTAATTTCCCAATAGAATAAAAATTCAAAATAATTAAAAGTTAAAGAAAAAATTCAAATTTGGTGTAATTTTCGAACTCTCCCCGCCGCTCGCGCTCTCATAAACCTAATTTTCACAATTTCTAAAATCCAAACCAAAAAAAACCCCATCTAGTAAAAAATAGTTTTACACACAGTTTAAACAACACACTTAATAAAAATGAAAATTTAATTAAATTCAAATTGTTGTGTAAAAACTATGCACTAGGTTTTCCAGTATCCGATAATATACACACCATCAGTATCGAAACTTCAAAGGATAGGAATACCGATACTTTCGATACATTATTTAATATATAATTATGTAAATACAGCATTTCTGTTTTTTTTTTTTTTTTATCTTCTTCTGCATTGAATTTTCAAGGAGTTATGTTAGTTAGAACACAAATTTTTAAATATATATTTATTTATTTTTATTTATTTATAACGCAGAAATACATAATATCGTATTAAGTAATTAGTAATTATAAAAATCATAATATTCAAATATATTTTGTATTCCTAGTATAAGAACTAATTATTGAATTAGTAGGAATAAGTGTTTTCTTAAAGCAAGAAAGAGACAAAACACAGTATCGATAGTATCGGTTTATTCTTATGAGAAAGAATCGAAGTATCGCATACTACGAAAATGCTCTGATACTGGAAACCCTACTATGCACACATCACATTGGCATACGAATCCACCTGTTTATTTCTATAAACAATTCAAACATTCTAAATATTAAATAACCGATAACAACCAACAACTAATTAAATTACTTTAAATTATCACTACACCTATACAACATAAATAAGTAAAAATAAAAATAATTAAAAAAATAAATCAATAAAAACAAAAACAAAAAACCAAAAAAAAAATTTCCATTTTGCTGTTTATTCGTCTGTCGTCGCTTCTTCATTCATAAAAAAAATGTTTATTTTAATTAATTAAATAGATTTTTTTTATTTTTTTTTTTTTTGAAGTTAATAGTATGATTTGTTTTACATGGTTTACATGTGTGTGTGTGCTTTTTTTTGTGATTTAATCCGTATTTAATTTGTATTAGAATATCTGTTATCCACCATTATGTTTGTGTTTGTAACACCAATGTAACTCTCCCGTGTGTATTTGTTAGTTGATTAAATACATTTTATTTTATTTATTTAATTTTTTATTTAACTATGAACGTGTTTCTCATATTTTTTTTTTTATGTTCTTTTTAATAATATTTATTTATTATTTTATTTTAAATATTAAATATTCATTACACAAATTCAAAAATGCATTGCTATACTCAGTGTAATCAGAGACACGGTAACGTAACGTAACGTAACGAAAATAAATAAATTTAATTTAATTAAAAATTTGCAAATTAAAATTAATTTATCAGTTCATGGTATTAAGAGTGGAATTTTTTTATTTATATATAAAAAAAAAAAAAAAACACTTAATTAATTAAAAACGATAAATCATTTTTTTTTTTTTTTTTTGTTAAATGTGACGTAAAGGTGAGGTTTTTTGTGCTTTTTTGTTTAAGAATTTTTGCTATTTAAAAGTTAACAACAATGTTTTAAGTTAAATAAATAATTTTGGTGTGTTAATGGTTAAAGGATTAAGTAAATTAAGTAGGCAAATTAATTAATCAAACATAAACATTTTTATTGTTTAATTTAATTATTAAAAAAATACTGTTTGTGGTTCTGTGTTGCATACGTTAAACTTGTGTGATTACGATGAAAGTGTTCTCTTAAACTTGGCTTCCAATTAATCCTTTCTTATCTCATAATCCACAAAAACATTTTTAGTTTACGATTTATACCAAGAAAGCTTTATGCCCTGATAACACTGAACCCTGAAAATTCAAAAAAAAAACAGAAATAATTTCTCGATTTAAATTTATTCTGTTGGTATTTAGTTTTAATTTCTTGGTTTAAGAAAAATAAGAAATATTTCACTTGTAACTAGAATCATGCAAAAAATGTCTTGATTGAATTCATAATTTCGATGGATTAGAGAATAATTCTTTCCGTGTACAATAGACGTAAGGATGACATAAAATTGCCAATAAATACGCAGGAATAAGTTCGTTATACTTTTGTTAACTAATGACTAAAATACTCTCAGTGATTTTACCAAAGAGATCTTAACTCACTCAACTTACGTTTATTCGTACTCATGGAATTTACTCGTCCAACTCATCCAACTTACATCTATTCGTACTCAGGATATTATGCAATAAACTATAATCGTCACATCGCACCTTAACAGTAAATATTACCACCCTAGAATAAAAAAAAAAATAAAACGGATATATTAAAAACAATTTTATTATCAATCATTTCCTATTAAATAAAAAAAAAAATTAAAAAAAAGCACTGGGGAAGGTAATTTTACGAGTGGGAACAATAGCATAATAAAATTTATATAAATTCGATTCCATGTATAACCTTTAATTTCAATATTTAATTCACGTATAAATTGCAATTTGGCTGCATTTTATGTATTTTGCGTATTCAATTTTGTCAGTCAGGTTTCTACATATAAATAAAAAAAAAAAGTGCATTTAGTAATACGAAAATGTACCAAATTACCTTCAGCATTCCTTATTAATTTCTTTTCACCATATATGTAATATAAAAGCACGATTTATGATTATTTCTGTTTAAATTAAATTAAATAATAATAACAACAAAAACAGCTGCTAAAACAACTATAGGTGGTAATGGAAAGTGTTTATACAAAATGAAAAAAAAAAAAAAAAAAGTTAAAAACGTTATAGTCTTGACATTAACCTAATTATGCGTCTTGCATTTTTATTTCATAATTTTCGTACTACGTTCTATGCTCTATTTGATGTTGAGTTAATGATTTATGTAATGTTTGTCTGTCTGTTTGTCTATCATTTATTTATTTATTAAGTCACTCCTCGCCTATGGTTTTTATTTCAATCTATTGCGTCTTTGTTGTTCTTTCACTTCATTGAATCCAAATGAAATCAAATTAAGTAAAATTGAAATTATTCGTTGCATTTGATAGATTCTGTGTTATTGATGGTATTTGAGGAATATTTGGTAAAACAGAAAATATGATGGGCACTGTAGAGAATTTATCTTACTTTATTATTAAGCCAAAAAGCAACTGCATAAAATAATATCCCAGAAAGCGTTCGGTTTAACAAATATCAAGATTTGATCATTAGTGTCGATAGAATCTGGAGCATAAAGATTATTGAGGTGTGTCTGCACTTAATGGGTACAGTGGTGACTTTATTTAACTTATTATTAACCCCAACTACGAAATGCCTAAAAGAAAATGCAGAAAATCACTCCGTTTAACAACGTTTAAGTATTTTAATTCTTGTTAAATAATCAAGATAATTCCATTACTAACAAAATACCTACACCATTAAACTCCCCAATTATTTGTCTGACTCACTGATTTTATAAAAAAAATAATTAACAATCGGATATGACTGCTAAAAATAGCTAAATATGCATTTTGTTGTATAAATTTAAGTCACTTATACAAATAATTAAAGTCTAATTACAATCAATAATAATTAAAAAAAAAAAAAACAAAACAATTAATTAATTAAATTTTATTGATTAAAAATAATTAACTTGAAAGAGAATTAACTGGATGACGTAGTGAAATTAATAATTATTTGTATTTTTATTAATTAAATTTTTTGTGTTATAATTAAATTAAATTGCATTTTGCTTTTATTTATTTATTTTTTTTTTAATGTATATTTAATTTACTTTGAAATTTAATTTAATTTTTTTTTAATTAATATTTTTATGACGACCTCATTTGGTATTTGTTTTTTTTTTTTTTTATATTTTTTCTTTCGATTTTTATGACTTTTATGAAACTTTTTTTTAATTTTTTTTTTTCTATAAATCTTTTCTTCTTGTTTTTATTAATTTTAAGTTAATTGCATTTGTGGTTTTTTTTTTGTTGCATATAAATACGATCGCTTATTGAGGCACCCATAGGCATAGCATGGATTTTTTTTTTTTTTTTTGTAAAAGTGCATAGATTTAATTAAGTCACGTAAATTTCATATTTTATTTTATTTTTTTGTTTTTGTATTTAAACGTTTGGTTTATTATCGTCTTTAAGCGATATAATTTTTTTTTAGAATGTTTGTAAAAGTTTTTAATAGAAAAAACCACGAGAGTAAAACGTAGCAAAATGTAGTGACCCAGTGTCCAAGGTTTATTAGAATAGCTTCCAAATAGCTGATCTTGTTTTAAGTATTTTGTAGTGTAAACTGTGAAGTAGCCTCTTCAGAAGGCAATGAAAAAAAAATTAATTTGATCAACAACCACACGCAGTTCTGAGTTCTAAAACTATTCTTCTTAATCCAAAGGTGGAAGATTACAAACACAACGAAGTGCCTGAAAACCTGCTGAGATTACAAGAAGATTTGACTTTATTAAAGCCTGATTATAAAAAACTTAAGGCTTTTCAGCGGTAGATTAGCAACATTTTTAGATTTTTTTTCTCTGTGCCTAACTCATATCACGTTGATTCAATAAATAAATTAATAAAAAAAAAAATATTCTTTGTTCATTCAATTTAAATTCAAACACCGTGTTATTGTATTACGTATGCGTTAGGGATAAATTATGTAAAGGTCGTTCTCTGTTTGTTTTTCGTTTTCGTTTTTACGTCATTGTTTATTCTTAGAATTATTTTTGGTAAAGGTACCGCTTTAACAGCTCACTAAAAGTTTAAGTTTTCTGGTGGTAGGAGTAAATCAAATCAACAACCTGTACCTGTACGCAATGAAAACTGTGGATTACTTCCGTTTGTTCGAAATCTACAAAAATTCTAAAAGACCGGCTAAATTCCATCTAATTTTTTCCTTTTCTTCGGGATTCATAATCACAAATAAAATAATTTGTCTAGTTATTAAAAAGAAAAACCTAGCTAAGCCTATTTATTGATTTTCTCGCTGTATTAAGCAACTTTTTCAACAGGTTAAGCAACATTTTTATACAAAATTTTTGTTACAATAATTTATATTTAATTAATTAATCACTCTCCACATAATATAAGCTAAATGAAATGAAATGATGTGGATGTGACTTAAGCATGCACCAAATCACAAAATAAAACACTTGTTCCTTATCGACAGGTTAATTATTTTTATATGGATTTAGATTGATTTTTGAAACGATGATAATTTATTCTTAAAACTAGAGACAATTACCTAAATTAATTTAATTTCAATTGAGTATGTGACTGTCACTCTGTTTTAAACTAAATACAGAGTGATAAAGTGCATAGAGCTTTGTATTGCAATACATCACAGCTGCAGTATTAACAATAAATGTGCAAACGGAGCACACCTTACACAAATTAAGTTTTATCTATAACAATAAACGTTAAATCTGTGCCAATTATATTTACAATTTATTTATCCATATTCAATTGTTTTCTTTTTTTTTCTTCTATTATTTTAAATTATTAATATTAATATTTTTGTATTTTTTTTTGTATTTTAATTTGTTTTGTTTTGTTGCCTGCAGTACAAGATTGTCCTCGATTTTTTTTTTATTATGTTATTAAAATAATTTTTTTGTATATTACAGTCAATTCTCCCAGTAATGATCACCACCACCCATTTATGATTTTTTTTTTTTTTGCAGAGTTTAATTATTTTTTTATTTTATTTATTTTAATTAAACATAATTTTGGACATCGTACCGTGATTAATGTCCTAGATACGTCCAGTGAAAATTAACGACATTTATACTAAATATAAAGAAAAAATTCCGAAAAGCTAGTTTCGTGATCTGGGTTTTATTTCTGAAGACAGAATTAGTGTAAATTTCGATAGATTACGTCATTATTTAAGTGAATCTACATTGTCTATAAATCCCGGATATTTAATTAATTATTAAACGCGACAACACGTCTAGTATTTATAAACAACGATCGAGGTAGAAGCGTAAAACTCTTATCAAGTAAAACCAAAAATTCTGCCTTGCACTTTACAACTTCGATTAATCCACATCGATCATAAATCAACTTTTGACTGTATAAAATTAACAAAAAAAAAATTTTTTTAATAAAAAGAAACCAAAAAAAAAACCTTGATAATGAGTCATTAACTCCAGTTGTGTATACGAAACTAATTTAAATAAAATTAAAACGAAGAAATAAAAACACAATAAGGTAAATATATAAATAAAACAGCGAAAAGAAAAAATAGGTAAACAGGTGAATTTAATTAGTGATAACACAATTATTTAATAGCAGAATTTTATAAAAATTTAAATATGAACTGACTACAATATGCTACAATCCGGATTAGTGGGTGATACCAAATAACAAACTAGCTAGCTAGACATCCAACAAAAAATAAACTAATTATTGATTATTATTATTGTTATTTATTTCAAGTGCTTAATTAGATTAGAACAAATACCTGTACCCGGCTAAAGTATGTACAGTACCCAACGAAGTAATCGAAGAACAGCGAAAAAACTTTTCTTTTTTTTTTTGTTTAACCACTCTATAATTATTTTTAAAATATCAACAACCGTAGCAACTAAGTCAATATTTTTACATTAAAAATAAGAATAATTAAAAATAATATTTATCTTTCGGTTTTTTTCTTTTTTCTTTATTATTTATTTTTTTTTTTTTTTTTGGCGGTTAATTAATTAATTTTTTTCTTTCAGGTGTCTTCTTACTGTGCAATTGGAAACTCAATGAAAATTTATTCGTATATAAAGAATAATGACGTCATCACAAACAGTTAGTTCATCGTGTAAAAATTTATTATTTGATACAAAATCACCGACAATCCTATTGACGACACCTACGCCAAATGATCGCCATAGAACGTCATTAACGCCGCCACCAACATTCACCTATAATAATGGACTATCGACGCCTATTCTCCAGACGAGACGAAAGTTTAGCTTTCCCATTTCAAAATATTCCTCATCGTTGCTATCTGATGCGGCGGCAGGTGGATCACCGGTCAGTTTTTTATCAGCCACCGGTAATGGTGTGCCGACTGTTGGTATGAACGCTAGACGAAGATTGAGTAACGTTAGCGATGTGGTGACCAGAAAGCTTTCAAACACAATTGGTTGGAAAAACTATCAAATCCCAGCACAGGACATAATAACACAGGGTAAATGTCTATGCGGTCAGTATATTCGGTTACGATTGAAACGAGCTGGATTGTTTAACCGTAAACTGGGATTGCAAAGGATTCGTAGTATCATTGGAACGCCGTCTATAAATGTTGTACGCGAAGTCTTTCCCACATTATCATTTATTGGTGAGGAACTAGAACGAATGCATCCGAGAGTCTACTCAAGTGTTGCTAGGCAGGTAATCCGTAATCCAGGCAGCGGTCTTGAATTGCTACACACGCCTGAGACAACAGCAGTTGTTCTAAGTGCTGTATCAAGGGATTTATTTAAAAATGACATTACATGGGGTAAGGTGATATCACTGTTTGCAATCACCGGTGGCTTAGCTGTGGATTGTGTTCAACAAGATCACGCAGATTACCTACCAAAACTATTAGAAGGTGTAGCTGATGTTATTGAAGATGAACTAGTCGGTTGGATTAATCTAAATGGAGGATGGGTTCGTTATACAAAATTTTTTTTTTTTTTGTTAATACTTTCTAATTAACATTTTGTACGAATATTACAGACTGGATTAAACGATCATGTACGTCCAGAGACAACACAATTAACAAATCTTGAATGGTTCACTATAACCCTTGGTGTTTTACTAATTATATGTCTTATCATATTATTTTTTAAGATAATCGGATTTAATTTATTAACACTGTATATATTTTAAAAATCCAAATTAATTAATTTATTTATTTATTCAAAACAAAATAATAAAATTAAACAAAAATGCAGAAAAAATTGAAAAGACTTTTCGAAATTAATCTAAAAGGTGTCGCTTATAGAAAATTAATAAAAAAAAAAAATATTGTTTCTACTTCGCAGTTAAAAAAAAAACGGTTTAAAACTAAACTAAGTAACTTAATTAAGCCGAACAAAAAAACCACGCCTATTGACTTAAAAAAAAGCTTCAACAAAAAATAATTTTTTTTTTATTCTTTTTTCTCTAACGTCTTAACGTAAACAAATGGGATGTGGCTTAATAGATGTGTAACAAATAACTGAACAGTCCAAACATCATGGGGGGTAATTATAATGTGATGATTATTTATTAAACAAGTAAAATTCAAAATTCAATTAAATTGTATTAAAATAAAACGAAAAAAAAAAAAAAAACACAAAATGAAGGCAAATTTGTTGTTTTGTTACTTAACGTTAAAATAATAAAAAGCGTAGAAGAGAAACAAAAAAAAAATTAAATTAAAACACAGAAAACAGCATCTTCTGTTTGTAATTAAAATAAAAACTGTGTGTTGTTTTTTTTTTTTGCTGTTTTAAAATTAAAATTTACACAACTAGAACTAACTTCCTGTTTCATAAATATATATAAATTATGATTTTTTTTTTAATTTTTCTTTCATTATTATTATTAATCATTACTTTTTATTATCAATACATAATTTGTATTCAATTATTATTTCAAATAACAAGGAGAATAAAATTCTATCACAATGTATCACCAACGTAAAACACCTTCACACAGCACAACATTTTATTTTATTTATTTATCTCTTTAATGTGTTTTGCCTCATTTTTCTCCGTTATTTCACTTAAAAACGAAAAACAAATAAATAAAAATAATCATCAATCAAATAACACATCATTTTAATTAAAAAACGAAAAATCGAAAAAAAAAAAAGAAGATAAAACTCCCCCACACCTTTAGTGAAGAAAATATTTTTATTTTTCCGCTTATTTTTCCTTTATTATTATTTTTTTTTTTTTTTTATTCTGTTTTTAAAAACACAACAACCATGTTATACTAGACGACCTAGTGTTAGTGATAAAACATATTTTTTTTTTCATTCATATCAATATTCATATTCTCCCTATATAGAAGCATAACCCGATGCAATACGAAACGTAAAATGTTAATAAAGAAAAATTCCATCAAAAGTCACACAAAGCAACTAGAGAAAACGATTCATCTAACTTACGACGTCATAAATGTCAACTTAATTACATAAAATACATGCAATCGATGCATTTCTAGTTTATAGCTGTGCGCCTTCTGCCTAAATTATTTCACTTCTTCTAGCCAAGCATTTACTGCATTTTAGACAAGAGTAGGAGATCACCAAACAAAAAAGGTTTTTCTTCGTTGTTTTTCCATCTTATTTAAAAACATAAAAGTAACATGAATGTGTCATCGTGATGCGTATACGACATTTAACTATTTCGTTACAATTTTTCTTTAATGCTTATTTATTTGACTTAAATTGAACTTTAGCCTTGTTCGTATTGACATAAAAATTTGCAAATTCTATACACAAAAAAAAGGGGGAAAACCTTATAAAGGCAAAATGCAAGAAAAACCCTTAAATGCATTTTTCACAAACTTTACGTCTACAAAGTAATTAAAAGGCTTTAAACCGGATATCAGGACTAATTTAAAGGTAAATCCCATTAACTCTGATTATTTTCGTTTAATTAAAAAACAAACAGAAAAAAAAACTATTTTATTGTTAAATCTTTTTTTAAAAAAAGCTATAAAACTGACATCACACTTATTTAAGTAAAGAAAAAAAGTTTTACACAGAAAACAGGGTGTTAGAGAAAAAAAAAATGTATAGTGCTAAGAAACGACATCATCATAATAATGTCAATTGTCAGATGATATTTTATAAAACACTAAATTAAATTTAACACATCCTCGTTTCCAGGATGGAGAATAATAAATGAAAGGAATTAGAAACAAAAAAAAAAAAAAGAAAAAAGTAATAAAACTTAATTTAAAACAACAACAGCATCAGAAATAAAAGAAAATAAAAGTAAAAAACCCATTACCAATCCCCTTCCATAAAAGTTACCGAAAAAAAAGGCAAGAAAAATCGCATAACCTCCAATAAAACCTTTTTCGTGTATTAGTTTTCCTTAAGGAAACGGTAAAACACACACACTCAGCCTTTTAACATATTTTCCTATAACCAAAGAAAACGAAAAAAAAAAAACCCAATATGCAAATAAAATGTCACTAGGCAGCCGCAGACAACTTACAAAATCATCACATCTCATCTTTTCACAACAAACTACGACAAAGCGCTAGTTGTCTAGGGCACATTCATAAAAACTGAAATTTTTTTATTAATTTTCTCTCATTTTTAGTATAATTTTTTTTTTTTACAAACGAAAATTATATATTTTCCGCTTTAAACATTTTTTGTTTTCTTCTACAAAACACACGAAGTAAAATATGTTCCAGTAGTCGTCGTTTGTTCTTGGTTTAGTTATTAACGCATCGTTAAGTCGAAATGTTCTTTCGCTGATTTAAAAAAAAAAACAAACCAAAAGACAAAATTAAATCGTAAAGCATAAAGGATTAACGACGAGTTGTTTGAAAATAATTCTCTTTTTTTTTTATTAACCAAAAATTGGATATTTTTATAAACTAATGTGAAGATAAATTTAATTAAATCTAAATTTTAATTTTAATTAATAATCGATGCAGTGTTTGAAATTGAGAATATTTCGAGAGTTAAATTAAGTGAGGAAAAAAATTATTTGTGAATTTATTTGTGTGTGTTTTTTTGTTTATTTATTAAAATGACGACACGATCGTCATCCCCGAAACTTATTCTGGATATAAGTCATCATCATAATAACAATCAACAACAAGATATGGATACACAGCAGAATCATCATCATCCTCATCATCATCTACAGCATTATACAAATAATAATAATAATATAAAATTAATAAAATTAGAAAGTGATGGATATTTAATGACGCCAATAGCAGCGCAACAACACCATCATCATCTTAATCAACCACAGCACCATCAACAACAACAACAACAACAGCAGCAGCAGACCCAACTGAACAATAATAATAATAATCATTTAATTTATCATCATATACATCAGCAGAGTAATAATAATAATAATAATAATACCACAACAATAAATAATAATAATCCAAATTTACATTCCGTTCATCATTTAATTGGTGATCATGATCAATATATGCCAACCACTGTACAAATGATCTTTGATAATGAATTAAATGTACCGCGCAGTGATATTTTACAAATACACAATCCATCGACATTGGATAGTAACGTGGTGATTTCGTCTAGAAATACAACAGGAAATAGAAAACGACGACATAGTAGTCGTAATGAGTTTATTGATTATGGTAGGAATAATAATTATACGGGGCATGTTGAGCAGCCACCGACAACGGTTATTGTAACGACATCACCATCTAGCCCTGAAATTGTTGTCTGTGACATCAATAGCAATAATACGAAGATATCTAGGTATAACACTGAGGAAACAAATTTAGGGCAACAATTAACCTGTGGAAATAATTACATCACGAGAAGTGCTAATGATTACTGTACAAGCCTACCTGTCATCAGTGTGGACAGTGATAAAGCGCAATATTACACCAACAGCAACAATAATAATAATAATTTAGAGAATGAAGTGTTCTCTGGTGAATCAAATGTTGAGGACGAGGATGATGATGAGGATACAAAATTTAATTGTCGCCTAAGTGATGACTCAATGTCAACATCTTCGAAACAGTTGAGCAGTCACAATGTAATTGATTACTATAACGGCAGTATGGATGGTAATGGATCCTTGGAGCAATACAATCATGGTGGTTGCGAGGATGGACAAAAATTTAAACGTTTTAAATTATCGCGAAAGTCATTAAAGGAGAATATTGGCTTAAGTAAACGTAAGACACGACGTAAACAGACAAAAGAGACGAGCTTTGAGGATCTACAGTCACAACGTGTTATGGCAAATGTACGAGAGCGCCAAAGGACACAAAGTCTAAATGAGGCGTTTGCATCATTAAGAAAAATCATTCCGACATTACCAAGTGATAAACTAAGTAAAATTCAAACGTTAAAACTAGCATCAAGGTAGGATTTCCCAATTTTTTTTTTCTGTTATTATGAATATTAATAAATCCTTAGTACTTTCCGGCATAATTAAATGTTTTGTACTTTCCATTTATTATTTATTTACGGAATTTCCCTAATTTATTATGTGTCATTTTCACACCTTCAAGTATTTTCCTTTCCTTTCCGTATTTTTTTTTTGTTTTTTTTTTTTACCTACTCTTTATTACCTGGCTTTCTTTTGTTATTTTACTAAAGATCCCACATCTTTTTTATTTATTTATTTAATTAATTTTTTTTTGTTTGTTGTTTTCTCTTAAAGGTACATCGACTTTTTGTATCGTGTTTTATCAAACAATGAGGCGTCATTATTGCAATCATTAGAGGAACGGGTTATACAAAATAATGGGATTAGTGGTGGCAATCCATTGAATAATAATTGTAGTAATAGCAATAATAATAATAATAATAATTGTACGATTAGTGGTAATTTAGGAAGTGGTGGTCTATCAACAAATACGTCATCAACATCAAATCCACCATCACCATTAGCGAATTCATTAAATAATTTACAATTAAATGGGAATAACGGTGTCATTGCACATGAGAAACTAAGTTATTTATTCAGTGTATGGCGTATGGAGGGTGAATGGAATAATGGTAAAGTTGAGTAAGAATAAGGAAGATTTACAGTATTTTTCCACAAAAACCAAATAAATAATAATAATAATCAACTAAGTTAAACTTACTAGTCTAGTTCTAATTTTAATCGCTAAATTTATTTAAGAAAAAAAAAAAAAAATGAAAAATTGTTGACAATTAATCGAAAAAAAGAAGGAAGAAAAAAAAATTAAAGACATTTGATGATGTTTTTTTTTTAAATAAATTATAATTAAAATCTCTATAAAGAAAATATATTTTTGTAATAAAAAAAAAAAAATATTTTAAATGATGAATTTCATGTAATTAAATCAGTTGTTTTGTCTTTTTTTTTTTTTTTTTGATTGTCTATTTGATAAGGATTTCGTGAGATAAAGGTTTGTATTTCGTTAACAATACAAACGTTGCCAGGTGTTCAAAATAATTATTACGTGAAAAATGGGTTAATCATCCTGTGTCCTAACTCGTGATTAGATTAATTTTCGTTGTTTAAGGTAGAAAAGAAATCAAGGAATGTGCAACGATAAAGAAGGATCAAGAAAGGAAAAACTAAACAAATTGTGTCGCAAAGTACTTATATTACTTGTTTGCACCATTCAATATGGACATTCAATACAAAATTATTAGAATAACAATCCTGAATTTTTGAAGATTTTTCTTGGCTAAACATTCTTGAACTAGGAGGACCCTTATTTATCACCTGAATTTACCTTATAAGAAATCGTTTTTAAAAATTGTTTCAAGTCCTTATTGTGTTGTGTATATACCGACAAAGTAATTTACCAAGTGGTTGACCCTTTAAGTGGACCTGATTGACCCTGTTGTCCTTTTTATTCTTAGACTATTTACGTTAATTTATTATAATTTTCACTTAATATGCATTCAACACCCTTCTATTGTTGATTTTATTGTCTTTAGGCCTTTGATTTCTTTTCAGTCATATTAAGCAAGAAACTAAGTCAATGAATTAATTAATAATACTAAAATTTTTTTACTTAAGCATGATTTAAAAAAAACCGAAACATATTTCAACTTAGTAGATCAATAAATCTCTAGTTTTGAATGTTCAGAACAAAATACTTTTAGATACGAGATGGAATTTAACTCAGGAATAAGATCTATTGTAAT
This sequence comes from Ptychoptera albimana, assembly GCA_961205885.1. Taxonomy (NCBI): domain Eukaryota; kingdom Metazoa; phylum Arthropoda; class Insecta; order Diptera; family Ptychopteridae; genus Ptychoptera; species Ptychoptera albimana. The sequence continues at coordinate 23,509,023 of OY540802.1, read as the reverse complement.
TCGAAGCATTTTTTCCATCATTATTACAGCTTTAAACAAACCACTGGTGCCTGATTGCGACAATATCTACACAAACACTCCCAAACCGATACATCCACAGCGAACAAAATATTTCTATTTTAAAACCCATAGTACAAACAGAAATAAATCAATTTTAACGTAAAACAAAGATAAAAAATAAAAATAAAATTAATTTTTTAATTATCTTAAATAATAATCAACCATAAATAAAACGAATAGACAAAAATTTTGTCTTTAATTACACAGAAAAGTATAGAAAAAAAAATATTTAGGCAAAATTTTAATTAACATTTTTCTTCTCAAAATATACATTTTTCGGGTGAATTAATTACATAAAAAAACATTTTTTTTTTTTTATAATAAGATAAAAACGCATGCGTGTCTGACTAATTTTTGTTGATTTTAATAAGAAAACGAAAAACAACAAGCGACAACCAACAAAACAGTGCGATCAACATGTTATATTTTATTTTTTTAATTATTTATTTATTTATTTATTACGAGAAATTTTTAATTCACAAAATTTTCTATATTTAGAAATTTTCGACCAAAAAAAAAATTCAAAAATATTTTGGAGGCAAATAACAAATTAAATTAAATAAAAATAAAAATAAAAAAGACATAATTAAGCATAAACCACGTCATGGAGTAAGCATTTTTCCCGCATATAAGCAACAAGAAAAAAGAAAAAAACTAACAACGAACAGAGCAAAGTTACAAAACAGTTTTGTTTTAGCAGCCGAAAAGAATGAAAAATGTGGCGCGGCCAGCCCACAAAAAAAAATTCACTTTGTCTTACTTAAGACAAAAAAAAATTTTAAAAAAATTCGCCTTAAATAAGTTTTTCAAGAAATCCAAAATAACAAAAAAAAAAACTGACACATGTTTGTCACCATAATTTGCTGCTTCCCATCTCCCATTTATTGCTGTTTCTTAACAACAAAAAATTGTTTTTGTTTTTTCCCATTTACAACGAAGAGAAACGCCATCAATTGCGAAATAAAAGCCAAAAAAAAAAAAATCAAGTTAACCCGACCGGAGCACAGTCGCATCTATTCTTCTTCTTCTCATTCTTCCTCTTCAGCATTTGTATCTTGTCTTAAGAAAAGCGATATCACAAAAACCCAATTTAAAATAATTAAAAACGAACAAAATAATGAAAAAACAAAATTGTCGACCCCCTATCTAGCTTTTGTCATCATTGAAATAAAATAAAAACTTCATAGAAAACAAATTAAAGAGACAACAGAAATAGGAAAAACGTTAAACACAGGGTGTGTTTTTGACTTTAAAAAAGCTTCTCAACGCTTAATTGTCAAAAATTCCCTTAATTTTTCGTTTTGAAAGAATGATTTACACGAAAAAAATAAATACCAAGGAATAAAACAATGTTTAATCAAATAAAGTAAACAAAACATGCGCAGTATGACAAATAGCCGACAATAAACGACAAAACGATGCTTTTTATGTAAATATTTATTCAGTTTTTTTGTTCGATTTTTTTTTTTGTTTATTCTGTAGTTTTATTTTTGTATTTTAAGTCATATTTTTTTTTCGTCTTTAATCAAGAAACGGTTTTTTATTATTATTCACAAAAAAAAAAAAACTAACTTAAGCCAGTGTGCTTCAGCGCTTTACTTAATTTCAGTTAGTAAAATCCTAAAAAATTTATAGCTTGCGCAATAATAATAATAATAAAAGAGTAACGTTAAGTTACTCATCTAATTCTTCTGTTTTAATCTTTTTAAGTCAAGTTGTCATAACATTTTATCACGCCATTTTTACGCTGTTTTCATTAATCGAGTCGTTAATAATTTTTTTTTTATTTTTTTGTTAAGTCATTTTTATATTTGCATTTGTTAAGTAAACGACGAAAAAAAAACAATTTTTTTTTTACATTTTGATGACCGGAAACACTAGTAGCACTGTTGCCAAATTTTATCTGTGATTTTTTTTATTTCTATTTTACGTTTCAGGAATGAAACTTATGTAATAAAATTTCGTTTTTTTTTTTTATTACATTTATCGGTTTATTTGCATTAATTAAAAATTTTCTTTTGTTATCACCGATTGATAATAAAATATTGCCAAACTGATATATGTATGTGTTTTGTGCAGTACCGGATTCTGAACTTTTATTGTGTCTTACTTAAGTAACATTACTGCAATCTTTTTTTTTTAGATTCGATTTTAATCCTAATTGCGGAATATTTCCTGTTCCCAAAATGCTACTTTCTTAACACGAAAATAGTTTATTTGCTCAACGATATTGTTTTAAAATTTTACAGAGTTTGAATCTAGTTTAAATCGGAGTCAACGCTAATCACAATCAAATGATAGAAGGGTGCTAATCCGCTGCATACAATCATGTTTACTATTCTAAACATAAAATTCCCATAACAGTTACAATCATTTCAATGTGTTGTAGAAACTACCTAGAAACGAGGTGTTATCCTTATCACACAAAATCTCCTCAAGATGAACTACAAATCCAGCACTAGTTACCTAAAATCATATTATCTTAATCACATTTCTGTTAATTAACTTAATGTTTAAAAGGATTATCTTACGTTCAGTAAGCATTTCACATACTTAAACGTTAATCAGAATGTTAACGAAGTTAATTAGCTTTTCCATTCTTTCGTTTTCGTTTTTCCTTTTTTTATTATTCCATCCATTTCATGGGTATCTGTTTAACTAACTGAAAATTGTGAATCTTTTCAGTTTTTTTCTCTTTTTTTTATTATTTATTTAATTTAATTCTTTTTTTATTTTTATTTTTATTTTCTACATGGCGTAACTAATTTAAAACAGATCGTCTTAAATTACAATTCTATGGTTTTATGAATGTTTTTTTTTTTTTTTTATATTCTTACTTGTCTTCTGCTTTTTTTTTTTTTCTTTCGTTTAAAAAATAATGTGACTTAACTTAAGCTGTATGTACAAGTGCAAGTGATTTAATCAATATACAAGTAAATTGTTATAGGGTAATCATTCATCTACTGAATCCTTTTAATGCTTTCCTAGTAATTGACGTTGGGTTTTTGATGACATTGCTGCTATCAGTTTAAATTAAATATTCCATCAACTATCAACTATTTTAAAGTTAATAAGACACAGACTTAATTTCCGAATCCATTTAATTTAATCACCTTTCTGCTAGTATAAAAACCACTGCAAATCCTAAGTTTACAAAATTCTTTTAACACTCTCATCAACACTGGAAAGCATATCTAATGTGTTTTTATAGTTCGACTTAATTTGTAGTTAAGCTACTGTATTTACAAACATAAACAAAAGTAATTATTCTTTATTTATTTAAGAGAAATAATTTTTTTAATACTTTATTATTGTAAGAAGATGAATTATGGTACAATGCAGAGATAGACAAGGCCCGAGAGTATATTAATTACACTTGTCTTAGGACTTGAGTATATTACATTTACATAATTATTATGAATTTTCGTTTCTTTCTTTTTATTTATTTTTATTACATTTTTATTGTACACAGTATTATGTTCATGCTCATGTTGTTAACATTAAAAGAAGCTACGACGATAGATAAAATAAAATAATATTAGTAGAAGTAAAAATTGTTTTGAATAGAAGGATTTCAGTCAAAAGACGTTGTCCGTCTTGTTTATATTATATCATTTTATCTAAAACGACTTTTGTTATGCTTGTACAGTAGCAGTGTGTTATTGTTAACATCGCTAATGACGTTGATGTGTCTTTTGAGATTTCTTTTATCCTACACTACATTCTGCTTACTTTCTTGATTTTTCTTTTGTACAAGATTATTCTACCATGTTAATTCAGTTCTTTTTTAAAATTGTAGGTTTTCTAATTCTTAATCAATTTAAGAAAGTTTTAATTATTAATCATGTAGATTGTGTCAAATCCACCTTCAATTCCACCTAATAATGCAGGTTTTACCATAAACTTGATGCATTTTAAAGTTAAAAATTTCTTAAATCACCTCTACCTTGAAGGTATTTATTCAGAATGACTTGTTTTATTGTTAGTTTCTTACGTAATATTCCAATTTCCACAGCATTTACAAAATCGTTTAACTGTTATTATTTTAATCTTCTGAAAACTGAATAAATTCGATAGTGTACGTTAATTTTTAAACTTCCTTTTGGTTTCTATTATTTAGGACTTAATTTGTCTGGTATATAAGAAACGCTGATTTTCACAGAGATTTTAAAATTGATTTAGTAATAAATGAAGTCAATAGGAATTGCAAGGAACCACAGATATAGATTCCAGGACCATGTCAACATAGAAGCTACTCGCCTTCTAGTCAATTTTAATTTATTACGCCGGCTTAAAGGAACAAAATCTTTTGAACTGATCTAAAGCAAAGGAATGATCAATGATCTACCAGATACTATGAAGTTTAATAAATGCATTATTAAAAAAAAAAAACATTATTATTTAAGACATAACCAGCTACACAATTCGTTAATTATTAAATAAATTAAATAAAGTACAATGTGATAGTGTAATGCTTATAGGACACTTAAGATATTTACAGTCCATAAATACTCTCTAGTTTATTTATTAAGCCTTTATATTGTACTCAACATACTATTTGCCTAACAATAAAACCCATTAATAGCAAAAACTTCTCATGAATCTACTATATAATTGTATCCCAACAGTTTTTAAACATTTTGCCATAATCTTAACAACTCTGATCACAAATCGTAATTCTTTTATAATTGAAAATGCATTAAAAATTTATCTTTTCCACCACCTACATACATCCTCTTTAAAATTATTACCTAATTGAATTGTTACAAAAAATTATTATAATTATTATTATTATTAACAACCACCTACTGTTTTTCTAGAATATTTATTTAATTTAATGAAAAATACACAGAAAAAAATACGAAAAACGAAATGAAATGAAATAAAATAAAATAAATAAACATTAAAAAAAAGAAAAAAAGCTGAAATATAAAACGATTTTCGTAATAACAATAATTATTATTATTATTGTTATTAAAAGAAAATTAATAAAAAATAATTAAAATAATAATCAAAACGGGAGTAAACAAAGTATTTAAAAATGTCAAATAATAACAAGAAAAAACTATCAAAGAGCTTGAGGATTTTATGATGAAATAATTTATAAAACTAATAAACGAAATGAATAAAAATTAGGGAAACATTTCCCATTTTTATTATTTTTTTCAAAATATTTAAACAAATATTAATAATAATAATTTTTTCTAGATAAAAATCATTTTTGTTTATTATTTTCTATAAATTTTCACATCATCATTTGCCTACTAACTGCTGCTACTACTGCTCCTACTTCTGCTTCTGCTGCATTAAAAATAATAATAATAATAAAAAAACAGACACACACACACAATTCTAAGAACGAAGTTAATTTAATTCAATTTAAACGTTAACATACAAACGTTAGTTAACAAATCTTTAAACTAATAAAGTCGTAAGAAAAATAAACATCAAACGATTTAAATTCGATTAAAAATTGTGGAATAAAAATAAATTTTCCTCCGATTTTAATTACAAAAAAAAAAATAATAATAATTTTTTTTGAGGAACCGAATAATAATAAACGAATTTTCACAGTTGGCGCTAGTTAGAGTAATTTAATAATGAAAATAAATTATAAAAAAAAAAAAAAATAATTAAATTTTTAATGACATAACTGATTGAAATAAGCAGCGTGTTAAAGGAGTTTTGCTTCTTTTTTTTTATTATTATTTTCTAATGAAAATTATGGTTGATTATGATTATCTGATGATACCAGTGTTTATGGGGGAATTTATACGAATTTTTATTTGAGAGCAGAATCCAGACTGAACTATTTACTTGTTTTTACAAGCATTAAGTTGTCCTGGATCATTTCGATCAATTACACTTGTTTAGCTTCGTTTACATACGACAAGTACATCACCAATGTATTAGCACCGTAGCAATTGATAAGGGTACGAGATAATTGCATTGATTAATAAATAAAATTAAATTTTCCTTAATCGTGTTACATTTTCTGAAATAATGTGGATTGATACACAAAATTCTGCTTCTTTGCAAAAGATAAATCCAGAATATAAATGTTAATCCTGAAATACTAATTAAAAATACTGGATTGAATTGAATCCTGCCCACTGAGGTTTGAACTACCTTTAGAGCAAAATCGAGCTTCCAAAATTAATTAATTAAATTGTATAAACAAAAATGAATTGCAATAGAAGAAGTTTAAGTTTAAAAGTTTAATAAACATCCTTATTGTCTATAATAAAAATAAAAAAATAAGTCAAATTGGAATAAAAAATTACCAGTGTAATACCCAAATTATATATTAGCTTATTTGTCTACATTAAAATCGATTAAAAACAACAAACATTTAATAAAGCAGAATTAAGTAAAGACAATACGTAAGGACTTTTCGCTCCTATAAAAAATGAGTAAAAATACCGAGCGGAATTAGAAACTTAGAAACTTTAAAGTAACAAAATTCTAATGGCGGCATAATGACAAAGTCCTTCCTAAAGTTTGATATCATAATACGAGCATATCCGAATATACGAAACCGACTACACTTAAATAAAAAACAAAAAAAAAACTCTTTCCTGTCCTTTTACCGCGATTCCGTAACGATTTAAACCCCACAACCCTTGTCTTTTTACAGCTAAATTACAACCGAAAATAATAAAAAATAAAAATCCATAGCCACTTACAAAAAAAAAAAAAAAAAACTTTTTATTATCGGAAAACCCGGTAAGAAGGAATAAAACACAAAAGGAAACTATCACGTGCTAACAGCTGCGTGCGCAGCTTAAACTTTATTATTATTTTTCTTTTTTTTCTTTTTCTTTTTACAACTTTATTTATTTATTGATTGAAAAGACCAACAAAACAAAAGGAGCAAAACAATTCTTGTTCCGTTTTTCAAAATGCAAAAATTTCAAATTTCTTTAAGTAGAATTTCCGAGAAATTTATGGCGCCTTTTTGATTTTCATTTATTTTTTAAACATTTTTTTTTTTTTTGTTTATTTTTTTTGAAGGTCGGCCCGACAGATTTTTTGTTTTTTTTTCCTTTTTTTGTTTTTGGCTTGTTCCAGTAGGTTATAAATGCGGTAAAGTTTCTTATGTAGAATTTCTTCGGTTATTTTTAATTTTTTTTTTTTTATGTAAATGATGTCAAATGCGTACGTTAGAGAATGTAGCGTACAGCATTAAAAGTCAATTTATGGCTTAACTTTTATGATTTGTAGTATTAGTTTACTTAGTTCTCCTCCTACCTTCAGGATTTCTATACATATATATATATATATATTTTTTTTTTAATAACATTTTATCTTATTATCCTTGTCATATTACTTTAACACATCCTGTACCATGGATTTTGGTGTCATGTTCACTAATCAATAATTTTTCATATGATTATGATCACTTGGATTAAGTAAACTTAGATAAATCCTTTTTAATTAATAAAATAGCTATGGTTATGGCTAGGCATATTCGACTACCTGAGCCATTTAAGGCGCCACATTGCAAAAGAAATTTTTCTTTAAAAATTAGCATAAATTTTAAGCTTTTCCTTTATGTAATTTTTTTTTTCTTTGTTTGCTTTATTTATTTATTTAATTTTAACATAATCATAAAAGCATTAATATTGATTTATTAGTTTTTTTTTTTTCGTCTTTTAATGATAAATTTTCATTGTTTATGCATGGGAAATTTTACGTTTTTTCTTTTTTTCTTCTGTGTTTTCTTAGGTTTTTTGTTTTTATTTATTTTTTTCTTCAAATTTTACCTTAAATTTTTATTAATTTATTATGTAGCTATTTAAGAATTAAATTTAAATTAGCTAATCGCTTTATTCTAAGCGAAAAAATGTTACAAATGTTGAGGAGTAATTAATACAGACGCACCTCGTTTAGCTAGCCGAGTTACTTCATCCTTACTACGAATTATATCCAAGATTTTTATATCGTTAAAATTATTGCTCTAAATTTTCAGTATCTTGAGTCTCAATATCATAATCAAGGGTTAAAAGGACTTTCTTAACACTAACAACTCCTAACGAAAAGTTTGGCTGTGATTTCATAAGAAAAAGAAATTTTCCGGACAAGTGATCTTTACTACAATGAACTTAATTCTGATTTTTATAATATCCTTTAAAACCAATTTTTCGCTTGATATTTCAAGATGCTAGTAATTAAATAAATCGTAAAACCGAGGATTAGTTAATAGATCAGCAACAATAACTCCAAAATTCTATAATTTCTCGACCATTATTCGTATAACCAAAAAAAGCAGCAAAAATGTCTTAAATCAAAACCAAAAAAATAAACTCTTAAGCAACATATAGATCAATAACATTTTATAAAATCAATTATTATTTGTGTTAAGTAACTCCTGACAGTTTTCTCCGCTAACCAAAAATAATAACAAAGAAAAAAAATGTTTCCTTAAAATTCTTTTATAAAATAAATAATTTTTTTTTTTTTATTAAATTCAAACAAAACCAAGAAAATAAGTCAACGAGACAAGTAAGAACCAAACAACCAACAAGTAATCCATTAAATGAATTTAAATACATAAAGTAGAAGAAAGATCCAATGTTTTTCTTGGCTCACAGAGTTTTTCATTAACAAATGGTTTAAGAAAAAAAAAAAAAAAATTTTTTAATTTTTTTCAATAATAAATTGTTTAACACAGAAAAAATAAATAATTAACATGAACACGTGTTCATTTGAAAGACAATTTGGTAATGTTGGATAATTATATTATTAACACACAGAAAAAAAAGCCAAAAACCATTAAAATGTGATGAAGACGAAGCTTAAACAAAATTTTATTTATTTATTTATTATATTTCTACCCACGGAAGGGTTGTTTAAATACCAACAACAACACAAAATAATTCAAATAAAAATTAAATAACCACCGAAATCGCGATAAAAATCCTAGAATAAATAACACAAAACTGTGATGTGCAAAAACCACGTAAATTTTTCTAAAAGAATTTTCATTTCTTTTCTTGTTGTTTACAAAAAAAATTGTTTCTCAATAATAATAAAAAAAAAATAATTAAAAATTGAAATAAGAAAAAATAATTTCGATATATCTAGGAAATTTTTTTTTGTTTTGTTTTCTTTCTTTCATTTAATTTATTTGTTTAGTTGTTTGATCAGTTTGATCGGTACCAGATTAACCAATAAGATCTGCTACAGCATAACTACATCTAACCTGCCTTTGCATAATTTGAAAGCAGCTGGATTAAAAGCTGGCGTTGTTGTTACTTAAAGCGTAAAAGACCAGATAAATCTGATGTTTCTAGTACGCCGAGCCTCAACAAAGTTAAATATATCACTGAGTGTTATGATTGCGTTTTCAAGTTAAAAACAAAAAAAAAAAGAATTTCATTGACTTTTCCTTTGTAGTCAGTCAATCTTCATAATAATTGAAAATTACTCAAATTTAATATGATTTATACTTGCGTGTTATTAGCGTTATTATTTTAAATAATCATCAATAAAGACTTGATGATGTTCGCTGGTTGATTGATTTGCGTGAGGATTTTCGCTTTAAACAAATCATTTTTTTTTAATTTTTCTTGTATACGAGAGATACGTTAGCAAAGTTACAAACCCAACCACTAATGAAGTTTTTTTTTATTCTTTATAAGACAATAAATCCATCATTTATGCTGTGGTAGTGCTAAGAAAATAATAATTAATTAAAAAAAAAATATATATGAAAAATAAAAAAATAGTCAAGTCTAATGGATTTTCTGTTTCTAGTTGGGTAAAAACTATTCCAACTGAGTAGTTTTATTGACTTAATATTGTCAATACAGATCAATTTATCTTTTAAGGAAAATAACTTAAAGGGAAGTGTCATGTTTTCTGGTTACGTGAAATACCTACCTATCATTAAAGAGACATTAGAATTCTCAGGGGAATTAAAAAAAAAAAAACAATTTTTAGGGCATAGAAGGAAGTTTATTTTTTCTTCTGTTTTACCGAAAAAAAAAATTAAAAACCAATCATTGGTTATAATTAAAAATAAAATAAAAAGTAAAAAGGAACAATTTAATTAACAAAAAAAAAAAAAAAAGAAAATAGAAAAATAAAATAAACAAGGAAAAGAGACAACGAAATGAGTCTTCATATCATAATAATAATGTTTAATGGTTTATGTTTTATGTTTTTTTTTTTGTGTGTTAAATATAAAAATTGAATTTATGAAACATCTGGTGATATGGGAAATTTTTCTTTTTTTCTTTTTTTTTTGCTTATTATTTTTCTTTTGGTTTATTATTATTATTATTATTACAACTATTTTGTGTATGTGTACATGTTTATTCTTCACGTCTTCTGTCTTGTCTTATATCTTATAAACTAACTAACTAAATAGCATTTAAGGAAGAAAAAAAAAACAAACAGAAAAAAAGTCAATTTCATTATAGTTTTTCCCATCAAAACGTTAATTTTTTTTTTCATCTCCGTTTCATTAGAGTTTTCTCTTTGAACACAGATGTAAAATTTTTTTCTTTTTTTTTTTTTCATTTCTTTTATGGTTTAGTTAAAATAATATTAATTAACTGTATTTACATGAGAACATTAGTAATAAATTATTTAAATATGTAAAGACATAAAAAAAAAAATTTCTTATCATAAATTTACAAATGCAAAAAAAAAAAAAAAACATTTATTTCGCCGAAAAGTTTACAATTTTCATTACAAAACCACAATTACAAAAATTCTTGTAAAAACGATAGAAATAAAATTAATTAATTAAGTGAACCCACGCAATTTAACAAAAAAATTATGCATGATGTGACAGGTATTTATTTTAAGAATAAAAAAAATATTTTTTAATTTACTTTAAAATATTAATAATCATAATAATGAATAAAACAAAATAAAAAAAAAATAATAATAAAAATAAAAGAGAATTATCAGATAAGATAAGATAACGAAAAAAAAAATTTTTATTAGTCTGTAGTTGTGATTTGGAGGTTTTTTTTTCATTATAATATTTTATTTTAACAAAAAATTAGTAATAGAGATAGATAAAATAAACAGAATATATATATTATTACGAAATAAATATGAATAAGGTGTGCAGTTGAAAAATAAAAATAAAACGAACATAGGGTATTGCATAATAATTAAGCTTTAATTAAATAAAAAATAAATTAAATAAAAACAAATTGTATCCAAGGAAAGAAATAAAAATATTTTAAACTACCTAAATTCATAAACTGCCTATCCTAACAAATAAAGAGAAAATTATCTATTTAAATCAATGGAAATTGAAAGTAAAAGCATATTGTGTAAATAAGAATTTTTATTTATTGATTAAATTTACTTCCTACTAAATTTAGTACACAAATAATTATTAACTAACAACTAGTAACTAATAACCAATAACTAGTAACCTGCTGTAACAAGCACTATAACCAAGCTTTGACGATTAATTCTTAAGGAAATAATTAAATTTTCTTTCTTTTATCAATGAATTTTATTATTCTTTATATTTTACTATATAATAGCTTAAACCGATTATTTAATTAAACTTTAAAAGTATTATTTAAATAATTTAAGAAATTATTTTATATATTACAAAAAATTCTCTAGATTAAAATTCTTTTATTAAATGAACTTGACTAAATTATGTCCTCGCTAATAATGTCCTTGCTAAAACTTATAATTCTAACATTAATTAACCTATGGAAAACCGTTTTTTAACGTTTCATTTCTTCTTATCTATTTATTTTGTAGCTAATTTAAGGATTAAAAATGCAAAAGGTAAAATAAATAAATTGATTTATCTATTAATTTTCGTTAGAAATATAAAAATTGATAACATTGATAACAAGAATTCACTGTATTATTATTATTATTAATCTTTCTCGCCTATTTCCATTATAATAATTTTTTTTTTTATTGTTATCAGTGTGTTGTTATCAGTTCTGCGCTTTACAAACACACAAATCTTTTTTTCATTTTTTTTTTTTTTTGTTTAATTATTTAACTAGAGTAGAGTAAAGTTAAGCAAAATAAATTGAAACAAAATCACCTAGCTATATTTCTACCTGTTTTAAAAGCTAATTTCTCTACATTTACACGCAAAATTAATATTGATAACACAAAATTTATTAATAAAAACAACAAATAATTGTTCACTCGACTTTTTAATTAAACCTTTTTTTTATTTTTTTCTTATAAATTTAATAGAAAAAAAAAATCATTTTATTTATTTTCTAATCATTTTCATTTAATTTTAAAAAGTGCGTTGTGAATTAAATTGCTGTGCTCAATTAAACTGTTTGTGATCGTTTTTTGTGTTTAAATATAGTTTTACAGTAAAAAAAAATTAAAAGTTTAGTTTAAACCCACTCAAAAACATTATTCTGGTTTTTTTTAAATGATTTTTTAAACATAAAAAACATAAAACTTTTCACATCAAAAGTTCTAAAAGTTATTTTTTAAGTGAAATAGAAAGAATAAAAAGCAGCACAAAAATGAAACAAATTTTATTTCTTTTATTAATATTTACCACGACAATTATTTATGCTGAGGTAAGTTAATTAAAAAAATTTTTAAATTTATTTTTTAATTTTTAATTGATTAAGCAAACGAACCGAGCCCCATATTATATGAAATTTATTTATTTCGCAACATTTATTTATTATATATAATTTATTAACATAGATGGCAGTGTAAGAAAACGATATGAACTATGAATTTCTATTTTTAAAAACGTGTCTTTGCTAATATAAGCTTTTTTTTTTTGTAAATAAATCTTGCAATTGCAAATCTTGTTTACTTAAGCTTACTTTTAATCGCACTTGATAAATTATGTTTGAAAAAAAAAAGCTAAAAATTAAATTTTAACATAATAATGTATTAAATATAGTAAAAAATCACATTTTTGGATTTTAAAGTGTAAAATTACTCATTGCTTCCCTGGAAAATGTTTACAATGCAATTTATTACTCTTTTTCACAATAGATAAATATTAAAAAAAAAAAAATAATTCATGACTAATAAAAAAAATACTTATCTATATATATATATATATATATAAAACACTTATCAACGGAATAATTAAATTATATTTTGATTAAAAAATAAAATAAATAAAAAAATTCTATTGAAAGTAAAAACAAAAAATTATTTTTTATTTGTTTTCGACAAATAGGAATATCAAAAAATAATGCCGGTTGGTGATGATGATAGTAATGATAAGAACACAATAAATCCAGAGGACAATAATACAAATGACACAAAACAACCGAATAATAATAATAGGAAAATATGCGATTATTGTACCTGTGACAATAAAATGAAAGTTTTAGATTGCTCAGATTTGGGCATGAAAACTATTTTCAATGGTGATGAATGGGCAACTTTTATAGCAACGGGTGATAATTATGAGACTGTTAGGTACGCACTTAATTAAATCTTAAATAATTTTACACAAAACTAATTAACAAAATTATCAAATAGATTCTGTCACAACTTGTTAACCGAAATTCCAGCATTCCCGAATTTAACATTGAAAGTTCTTGACTTAAGTCACAATCAAATAGTCAGCATTGTTGATAGTGCGTTCGCCAATTTAACGAACCTGGACACACTGATTTTATCACACAATTTATTGAATTCAACATCGATTGTACGTAATACGTTTGAGGGACATTTTGATCCGACCTTATATGAACCATTGAAGAACTTGCGTGTCCTCGACTTAAGCAATAATAATTTCCATACACTAAAAGTAAACGTGTTCAATCACATACCAAACTTGGAGGATTTACATTTGGATATGAATCCATTCAAAGTTATTGACCAGAGCACCGAATTGGCCATCAGTGACATTGCTAAACTCAAGGTAAACCCCCCAATACAAATTAATCATTTAATTCAATTAAATAAAAACAAAAATTCTGTTTCCAGTTTCTTGATTTAAGTTATATGGAATTATCGAATTTACCACTTCACATTTTTCACAGTCCCCGTGGCCTAGAAGTACTCAATCTAACAGGAAATTTATTCACAAGAATACCAATTGCACTTGATAATGCGATTAATCTAAAAACATTGTTCTTAGACGAGAATCCAATTGTATCAATTGTTCAAGAAAAGTAAGAAGCATAAAACATAAAACATTAAATCGTTATAGAGATTAACAAAAAAAATGTATTTAATTATTTGCAGTAAATTTGGAAATTTAACAAAATTGGAAACACTAAGTATTTCCTACATGCAGGTATTAGAGACAATTGGGCAGGGTGGCTTAAGCGGTCTTCACAGTAAGTGACAAAATTTTATTTTTTATTTCATTTTTACCCAATTTTTTTAATTCTATTCTGGTTACAGACTTAAACACATTATTTTGTACAAATAATCCAAAGTTAACAAGTTTACATGGAGGCGCTATGAGTCGGCCGGGTAATGAAGAAAGTGCACGCGAAGAATGGCCACCAATGAGAAATCTTTATTTACACAACACAAAACTAACATATTTGGATGCACATTTAATTGGCCGTTGGGACGATATGGAAGTAATTGATATACGCTCAGATATGTGGTCCTGTGATTGTGATAATCAATGGATGATTGATGTTGTGTTGAAAACAATTGAGGACCGTAGTCCACAATTAGCTGATGGTATTGTCTGTGGTTCACCACCAGAAATGAAAGACGCAAAAATGGTTGATATCGAAAGGAAACACTTGCATATGCGTTGTCTTGATCGTTACGGTAATCGTCCTGAACACGATGGAATCTTTTTAATTAATTTACTTATTGGTATTTTAATTGGAATACCAATTACATTGGGACTTCTTGTTATTTATCGTCGCGGATGTTTCGGTATGATTAGTCCACGTGGACCGGCTGATTATTCACGTGCATTTTACAAACGTACAGGACAAAGTGATGATTTTCACATATAAAAATGTTAATTAATTAACCGCATACATTAAACAATCATTTCAATTTTCAAAACAAAAAAAAACTATCAAATAATTAATAAACAAATAATTTTAGTCATGACACATCATTTTTAACAAAAAAAAAACACACACCCAAATTTTTTTCTTTTTTTTTTTTTTTTTTTTTTAATTAACAAATAAAATATGCTATAGATGTATAAAAATTAAAAGAAAGATATATATAATAATATTAATAAATAAAATTAAAACAAACAAATTATAAATAATAATTAAGTATTACTATGGCTTGGTAAGAAGCTAACCATTACAATGATTAATGCACTTGAAATGCTTAGTAGTGAAATTCCAATCAATGTATAAAAAACACCACAAGTCTGGGGTGGGGGGTAACGTAAAAAAAAAAAAAAAATTAATAATTTCGTTTTAATTCATCTATTCCCATATATAAACAACAAACCATTTCGCCAAATTTTTGTATACCCCAAGTACTTAAATTTACTAAATGTAATATTGAGTTTCTATCAATTCTTCTCTCCATTATTTTTTATCAAATTAACCTTAATCTTTCAACGTAATTCAACTTATACACCAGATAACAAGTGCAATGAAACAACAATTTAAAACAAATAATATAAAGCAAACACTTGTATAAACCTAAAACATAAAAAATTAATTAATTAAAACAATAATAATAATCGCAGAAATTCATACACTACCTACCCTTAAATGATTTTTTATATATGGTTGTGAATCCATTTAATAATTAACATTAAAAGTAGCTGCTTTTTTTTTATTTATGACATTTACAAAAATTCGATTTTATTTATAATTTGTTTAAAACAAAAAACGAAAAAATAATTTTTAATTGAAATAAACAAATCAAAGTTGACTGAACGTTTCTATATATATATATTTTGCTTCTTTGTTTAAATTAATTTACGAACCGGTTATGTGTTATGCAAAAATAAAAAGAAAAAAAAAAAGATCAACAAGTAGTTTTGTCTACGGTTCCTTTTAATATTCATAATCATTTTTTGTATTCATTTTACTTCCTAAACTAATTATGTTAATTTTGGATTGTGATTAAGCAAACAAAAAAAATGTATTTAATCAACAAGTAATTTGTTTTCACTAAGCGTTCAAGTTCTAGGTCATGTCTTGGAATTTTATTTGTTACGGAATATCACCGTTGGAATTATGATTTTTTTTTTAAATTTAATTTATAATTAATTAATTTATAATAATAAAAAAACATTTCTGCAGACAATTGGGCTTTGCCATCTTATATCATATTGTCTACTAATGATCTTTTACATAACTTAACCTGACAATAGATTATAATTTTAATAATTATTAGTCCAAACTAAGTACTTTTGTAATCATCTAAGTATGTATAAAGATTGCATTTAAAAATCACAAATTACATTTAAATAATCTTTACCGCGGTTTTTCTACAGTAACAAAGTTTGATAGTAGGATTCGCATAAGCACCCACCCGATATGGTTTAACTTACAAATTGTTTATAAATATAACTTCAGGCACTTTACAAAGGAGGTTATGAAAATTATGCTTCTTCCCAAAAGCTGGTTACACGCTACAAGGGCCAACACAGTCGTACACAGCTGAGCGGTCATAATAGGCACAGCGAAATATCAAAACGACTGTTTAAATCGAACGTCGATTAAATAGAACCTTACGGTTATCGGTCATGTTCCCATCAAAATTTAATAACCAATTCCTTAAACTAACGTCCACAAATACCTAAAATTAAATCCTTTTGCTTGTCATGGTATTCTTAGATAGATTTTAAGTCTTAAACCCTAAACTGTTAAAACTAAACATACAAAATATAATCAAAGAATAAACTCCTACTTCCAACTTGAACGTTTTATAAAAAAAAAAAAAAAGCTAAAAATTTATCAAATCAGTCATTTTCAATGCAAAAAAAAAACGCATTAAAACAATTCACAACAAAACGACTCATTTTTACTTTGTTACCTACCTGCATAATAAATTTTAATC
This sequence comes from Ptychoptera albimana, assembly GCA_961205885.1. Lineage (NCBI taxonomy): Eukaryota > Metazoa > Arthropoda > Insecta > Diptera > Ptychopteridae > Ptychoptera > Ptychoptera albimana. The sequence continues at coordinate 23,492,013 of OY540802.1, read as the reverse complement.
CAAACCACAAATTATCATAATTATAAATAAAAAACCACACAAAAGATTTTTTATACTTTCCATTAATTAGATATCTGCTTGTAAATATTTAATTACATTTTACAAAACAAATAAAACGATTAAATAACAATAAAAAAAAATTTTTTTTTTAATATTTCGTTAAATCAACAGGAAGTTTGTGTTGTTGATTCCAAAAAAAAAAGTGTGATAAAAAAAGAAAAGGTTCAAAGAATTATTGAAATTGTTTGAAATTAACACAATCGAATAATCAGCATATAAACCTCACACATTCAATTTGTATTAACCTTAAACAAAAATGATGAACCACCAAATGCAATAATAAAATCTGTGATAAGGAAGAGTTTTATGCTAATTTTATTGAATTCTTATTAAACTTAATTTATTTTTTTTTTTTGTTTAAACTAATTAACACTAATAGCATATCCAAACAAATATAAATTATTATTAAAAATTAATTAACACAAATAATTGATCGGTGTTAAATCATAAAATTAGATCAACAAAAATTGTTCAAACTTCCTACAAAAAAAAATTCATTAGTTCCCAGTGCTGCTAAATTTTATTGAATCATAAAAAAAAAAATTTTTTTTAATCAATCATAGATAAGACAAAAAAAAAACACAAAAAATAATAATAATAATAAAATTCCTTATTAAAGTTGAAGGTTAATTTTATTAATTTTTCAAACTTGAATACGAATAAGCAAATATCACGTTAAAATATCGTTGAAAATAATTATGTTTTTACACACAAAATAACATTTATTTGTTAATAATTAAATTAAATAGAAACGAAACGAAATGAAATGAAATTGAGAAAAAATTAAAACGTTGTAAATTTAATTAGCAATAGAAAATATTTGTGATTATTGTCAAAGGCACAGCACAGTGAATTGACTATTTTATTTTATTTATTTTTTTTTTTTTTTGGGTTCATGATCAATGTGGTAACTGTGATAAGTGCACTAAGTCTTCAATTGTGCAGTACATAGTGACAGAAAACAAAGTTGCAAAGTAATAAAAAACACACAAAATTCCCATTAAAACCATCTAATCTCGTGTGAATTTATTTAAAAAAGTAATTAAATTTACAAATTACAGTGTTTCAAATCAAGATTCAACGACTTAAACATCATTTAAAGATGGGAAAGTTTTAAGTGAAAGTGATGTATGATTCTTGATATACAAATAACGTAACTTATATACATAGTTTGGTAAAAAAAAAATAATTATTTTAACCTATGTACGTAGACAGTGAATAACACAATGAAAGCGTGTTGCTTACGGGCAAAAAAAAATTATTTATATGTTTCAGTCAACAAGAAGTTCGATTAGTTTTTTTTTATCTTCTTCTTTCCAATAATTTTTGTTATTCACTAATTTATGTTAATTAAATTAACAAAAATGTTATTATGTTTCAAGAAGAAAATTCTTTACTAACCGATAAATAGTTGGTGTGTTGTTGTAGTTGTAAACTCGACTTTAATACTTTTAAAAAAATATTTATTAATCACCTGTTAAAAACTATTAATTAGTATGTGGTTTTAGGTTTAAGATAGATAATTATTTATATGGATAATACATTAATATTACATCAATATTTACTTATATAAATCCCAAAAAAAAAACATATTTACATAACAACCTGCTGTTAGAAAAACAAATTATTCGACAAGAAAAAAAAAACCGCAAAAACTAAACGTTCGAAGAACTCAAGGAGACTTTAACAAAGTAATTTAAGTTTAAACACAATAAACGTTAATAAACGTGTTAAAAACTCAGGTAAAACTTATTACAAAGTAATGTTATCGTAATAATTGAAACAAATATTTATTTATTTGAATTCTTCATTGTGTAAGAAGTACGACATACATTGATGTGTTTAACAAACGACAATTTGTTTTTTTTTTTTTGTTTAAAACATTTCAGTCACGTACAAAACACGACAAAAATACCGGGCAAAATAAAATGAAGACAAATTTTTTTATATAAATATATATCAAGTAATAATAATAATAATAATAATAATAATAATAATAATAAAAATAAAGAAATAAATAAGAATTCAAATTAATTAAAGGAAAAGGCATGTCAGAAATTAAATAAAAAAAATAAAAAATTCGACGCCAGTCTAAAAGCAAACGAAATTTTTGGTTAATTCTAATTAAGGAAATTGAGTTTTATATTTTTTTTTTTGTTAAATAGATTTTTGTATATCGTCCATCCATAATTCATTAGAGTAAATTACAGAGTAATTTTGTATCAACGTCATCAGCAGAAGCCAACAAAGAGCATTTGATTGTCGTTTTTTTGCTTGTTTGATGGATTCAATCGTAAAACAACTATGAAATGACGTAAGTTAAAACCACCAAGTGCCAGCAGTTTGCAATTATTTTTCAACTTTGTACATCGAAACAGGAAAAATAAAAACGATTAATTTAACTAATCTTGATTTTGTTTAAATAAAATTAAAAAAAAAAATACATTATAAATGTATTAATTAAACCTTATGCCACTAAATATAATGAGTAAATAAATTTTATGATAATACTGGGTCAAGTATATGCAATGTTGAACAAGTATTTTGGAGAAAAGTTCAAGGAAATAACAAAATCTGAGAATAAATGTTATTTAAATCTTACTTGTGGCTTTGATATTATCTATGTAGTAAAATTCAATTAAAAACGCGATTATAAAACATTCATCGTTCTTTGATTAAATATGACAACCATTTGGTTTTAATAATTGTTCCTTAAACTATGTAGAAAGGAAAGAAACGCTGTCACGAAGTCGCTGAATGGTGATTTAAAGAAAAACATTAAGCGATGGTGGTAATTCGGTACGTTTAACACGTTAAAAACCCAACTTTGCGAAATATCTCAACTAAAAACAGGTCATTCTGAAATAGAACAAAATAAAACTCCTTAAAAAAACACTTCGGCACGGCTTCTCTGAAGAATAATTGCGTCAAATTGAGCATACATTGAGTGCAGCTAGACAAATATCGAAAAAAAATGTTTTTTTGTACAGGTGTAAGACCTTTTTCAGTTCATACTAACTGCGATTCATTTATAAATCATTCATACCTCCGTGTATAGAATATTGTTTGAAATGTTTGGGGAGCTGAGTAACTGTGCGATTAATAAATGATACAGCAATCACAGATAACTTTGACTCGCTTTAACACCGATGCAACATCGCGGATCTAGCAATATAGTAATAAGCTACAGGCATTGCTTAAAAGTGGTTACAGAAAATCACTTTGCCTGTAATTATATAATAATCATACTTGAGTGATGATTATTAGCTAAATAAAAGCTAAATAACATCAAAATCACATTACAAATAAAGCTTCATAAAAGTATCTAAAGTAAAAAATAAAAAAAAAAAAACATTTCTATAGAAAATAAATTTGCAAAAAATCATTAATTTCAATCAATCACATACTATTGAAAGTAAAATATAATAATAAAAACAATTAATTCCAGAGCTTACAGAACAATTTGAATAAAAAAATTTAATTTTTATTTAATTGTTTTGTTTGTTTAAAAATATCTAACAAACAAAAATGTACACAAATCAGCTTAGAGACTTTTTAGAGACTTTTTAATAACATATCCATATATAAAAAAAAAATTATAACACAAATAAACAATAAATAATGAAAATACAGCTCTATACGACTGTAAATTATGGTAATCAGAATATACAATTAAATCGCCAATATTCATAATTATAATTAAATAATTAAACAAAGTTTATGATTTATAAAAACAGCAACTGAAGGTTTTTTTTTTATTTTTAATTTTAATTTTAATTTTTAATTTAAAAAGAAAACAAAAAAAAATTAAAAATTTTGTAATATCACGCAATGACAAAAGAATGAATAAATAAACCAAAAATAAAATATTAAAAAAATTAAATTGCAAAACGAAATAAAATCTGTTAAATAACTTGCTGCTAAAAAAAAAAATTTCTGCTGTGTCCATAAGACAAAACGCAATATGTATGGCACAAAAAAAAAGAAAAACACTCTGTACAACACACCATTGTAATCGTAACTCAATCAAAAATTTCTTAATAATTTCATACATAATTATGTACACGTAAAACCAAAAAGCCAAAAATAAAACCGAAAGCTTAAATGCAATAACCACGAAAATTAAGTTTCTTTTAAGATGAAAATTAACTAAACTAAAAACCGGATTGATTATCATTAAAAACCGAAAAATAAAAATTTTATTAATTGCGTTAGATACATGATGAAAATAAAAAAAAATTAACAAAAGCTTTTTCGGTTTAAAATTTAACGCTTATTCGTGTACACACAGAAATTGTGTTGGCTTAAACAAGTTGAATGCCCTTTTTATAAAAAAAAACATTTTATTGCGGTATTCTTATATAATTTTAATTAATTATTTTTTCTTATAATAATAATTATGCTGAGCTTTTTGGATTACAATCGAAAATATAGAATTCACATCAAGAACGTGTCAAAGAAAAGGCCTTCAATGTTATAAATAGAACAAATGTTTCCTCGTTTTCATTTACATTAATCTCTGTATCTTACACTTGAACTTCTTTAAGAAAAAAATAAATACTAATAATTTAATTTTTCATCGTAACCAAGTTGTTTTAACACACAGACAAAATTTTAAACGAAGCGGGAAATAATTAATGCAAAAAAAAAAAAATAAAAAATCAACTTTCCCAAGAATTAAACCTTTTAACAGAAAAATCTTTTTTCTTTTCTTGTTTTCATCTGTGTGTTTTATTTAAACCATTTAATTGCAAAATTTTAAATTAATTAAAATTAATTAATCTTCGTTAAATTGGGGAAATAATTTGAAAAAAAAAAATAATAGAAAAAACTTTTCTTCTCAATTTACAGCCGATTAATTATTGTTTTCTTCACCTTTTAAGACGTTTTTCTACCAAACATGTATTTATTTAATTAAAACAATCAGTGATAAACAACAACAACCGCTTTTTTTTCTTTTTTTTTTTGGTAAATAAATATTTGATTAGTAATAAAACGTAGAGGAAAAAAAAACGCTAAAAACAAATTATGACGTCTTTGTAGCTGAAAAAGATTAAACATTTTTCTGTTTTATCTTATTTATTGATTTCTTTATTTTTTTATTATTTAATCAAAATTAAAAAGAAGAAGGAATTTTTAATTAATTTTGAAATAAATGCTTCACATGACCTTACTATTGAAATAAAATAAAAAATAAAATATAGTAATTGTTGTTCTTATAAAAATAAATATATTTTTTTTATTAATCAAAATCCGTTGTTTCATCAATAAGCAATAAAGTAAATTAATAATCCGGAAGACTTTTACTTTTATATATTTTACATGAAAAAAAGGGTAAATTTATTTATTTATTATGGAGTTTTACTTTATTACTTTAAGGTGCATTAAGTAATTGAATTGCTAGAAATGTGGGTGCAATTGGAATAATTAATCATTGGCTACAGATAGTGCATTAATAAAATGAATCTGAAATGAATGTTTTTACCAAAGAACACACAAAATTAGATAAAACATTTTAAGCTTTTATAAAATAAAATCATATATAAAATGCAATAGCCCGACTACAATAAACGTAAGGATTACATAAGAAACGTCACCTTAGAGTTTTAAAACGTAATTACAAGTAAATGCACGCACAATGTCCTTAAAAGCCAACTAAAATAAATGATAATAAGTGATGATAAATGATAAAAATGCATATTTGTTGGTAATTTCATTTAACAAACTTTAAAATGACATTTGTTAAGTCATTCTTACGTTTATTGTGCTCAAGGTATAAAGTTTACAACACCGATACGATGATGGTTTAATAAAACCAACGCAAAGATAAACCAATTCGCGACTATAAATTAAATTGAAGCTTTAACTCTAGACGTTTTACAAAAAATAATTTATCTTGTAAATTGGAATAATGCATTCCTGTCTGTTTTGCGTGAAAAAAAAGTTCTAACCATAAACAGTTAAAAGTTTGCTTGTGAACCAGTTACCCAAATTCATCCAACATCTCACTCTAAATAAGTTTAGTCTGAAAACATATATTGCTAATTAAAAAACATAAAAAAAAGACAAACCTCAAAAAACTTATCTCAAGTTCATACTCAAAATTTAACAAAAAATTATTTTATAATATTTTATTAAAAAATACAAATAAAAAGCTTCACCTTGTGGTTTACTCGGTTAAGATTTTTTTCAACACTAAAGTAACTTAAATTAAGTAATAACAATTATTGTTTAAAAATAAAGAAAAAAAGAAAAAGCAAATCGATTGAACCTATACCGAATTGTAATAACAAACAGTTCATAGTACTTTTGTAGCTTGTTATGAAATTTATTCATAAAAAGAAAACAAAAAGTTTACTTTATTAAAAAGGTTTTCTTTAACAATTAATAGGTTTAAGTCTTTTGTTAAATAGACGAGACGAACCTTGTCTAATACATTTAAACGTTTTTCAAAAAAAAATAAATTCACTTACTTAGAAGGTTAAATGTTTTATATTTTTAGATGAAATTTAATAGTAAAATTATTACTTGTTTTAAGGTAAACAAGAAATTATTTTTAATTGAAAAGTGATAAATGTATGAAATACATGATGACAGGTAACACAGGTAAATCACATTTTATGTTACTTCTAAGTTTAGCTTAAATTTTTTTTTTCTGGTTAATTTAAATCAACAATACAAACGAATAACCATTAATTATGGGAACATTAAAGCGGAATAGAGTAAATTAAGAATCCAAAAAAAATTCCATTATGCTAAAATCATGGAGCAAAACAAAAAAAAAACAAATCAAAAATGACAACCGTAGGGTAAAATGAAAATTAATTAAATCGCAAACGAAAAAAAAAAAAAAAAAACTTGTATTAAGGTCAAACAACGTTAATACATAAATATTTATTTTACATAATATTACGTAAAATTTAATAATAATTAATTTAAATTTTTAATAATAATAATAATAATAATAAAAAAAAAAACTCACTTTGTCTGCAAATTCACCATATCACAGCATGTTGTTACAATCGGTTGTATCTTGTTTGACCTATTGTTGGTGATTTCTTTTTTTTACTGCACTTATCGATTCGAGACAACACAATTGACAACATCACCTGTAATTATTTATTTAAAAATTATTTGACATTGTCATAAATAAACTTTATTAAAATAATACAAAATTACTTAATTTCGATTTCATTATGAAAAGAAAAAAAAAACAAAAGCAGAAACAGCATCGTGTCAAATTTTCAGAAAACTGTTATGGAGATGCGCATTACGCAGAACGTGGTTGTAAAACTTAACGAATTTATTTAATAACTCAGTTACTTAACGAATATAAAATACAGGAATAACCAAACGAAACAATAAATTAAAAATGTTTAGCATTAGAATTAAGCATAAAGGTGTTTATGGAATTGGATTTGAATAAAGTCACCTGGTTAATACATTGAATAAATCAACTAGTCAATACGACTTAATTACACTAATTAAATTCTAGTACACACACACACAGAGTAAAATATTAATTACAAATAAATAAAAAAAAAAACTTGTTGTCTTTAATTAAAGGTGTTTAAACAATATTTTTTCACAACAATTTTTCAATTTTTTTTTTTCTCTCTTTTAATTATTAAATCAAATATTGAATATTGGAGAGTAAAAAAAAATTAAAATTTAAATTTTTGCAATATAATTGCATAAAAAGCTTTATTACTCTGTTTTGTTATTCTCTGTGTTTGTTTTGTTTATTGTTTGCTACCTTTAACCCAGTTTTATTATATTGTGCGAAATTTTTCACTGTTTTTTTTTTTATTTATTGTGGTTTTATCTTGAATATAAGAGTTTTCACGTTTTTTTTTTTTTTTTTTTTTTTTTTAATTTTTAATTAGCAGTAATAAAGGGCAAACTTTATTGTGATTAATATTTAACTGATATTGTACACTTGCCAATCAAAAAAAAAAATAAAATAAAAAAGAAATTTTTTGGTACAAGGTTTCACAAAAGCAGCAACGAAATCTTTAATTTTTTTTTGTAAATTACAGACTAATTACAAATAAATTTTTAATTTAAATGAAAAGTGAAACCTCATAGCATTTCTAATTTGTTTGTTTTTTTTTTTTTTTTTTTTTTTTTTGTTGTTATTTCAACCTCAAAATTTAATTTTCAAAAAATCGAAAAAAAAAAAACCAAACCGAACAAAAACTCTAACCTAGAAAGAAAATGTTTTTTAATTATATTTTCGGATGCAATTATATCGTGTGTAAAGTAGTGTAAAAGAAAGAAATATAGAAAGAACAATAAAAGAAGCAACATGACTAATGATGAATTATTATTATTATTATTATTATTATTAACAGTTTCTATTGTTATTTGCAGATTAAAATTTGCTTGCTTTAAAAAAAAATTTAACATTTTAAGCACGCTATGCTTTAAGTTTAACAAGTGCTTTTTGGAATAATAATAATAAAAAAAATCTGTTTTTTTATTTTTATTTTAATTTTAATTAAACAAACAAAAGGAAAATATATAAACAATCATCAATGTTAATTCTTGACTTAACTTTCCATTAATCTTTTTATTCGCTTTTTTTTTGTTAATAAAATTTCTTTCTTTCTAATTTCTTTTCTTTTCTTTTCTTATAACACGATAATCTTAAAGAATCTTTTTTAAACAATAATATAAATATAATAATATTAAGATCATTGATTATACAGTAATTATGATATAATTCTTAAAATATACGTGACTTAATTAATTTCAGTTTATTTGTATGGAAAAAAATCACAATATCGTTGCGACCTAGATTATTACTGGCATATTGTTAAATGCGGTCACCTATTCACCGTTCTTATACGTTAGTTACATACACACATGCATGGATGCAGACATAATAAATAATTAATTAAATAAATAAAAAATGTTTTAAAAAGAAATTTTTTATTGATAAAAAATATTTTGTTGTTTACATAGTAAGAGAATAATCATTATCGGCGGGTTTTTTTTTTCCCCTCCTTATCATTAATAAAAACAAAAAATTAAATGTTTTAATTCAAGAAATTTTATCATAATTTAAATTTGTTTTATTAATTAATAAATAAATTAATTAATGAATTAATAATTAATCAATCAATCACTAAAACAATAATAATAAAAATATTAACAAAGAAATTTAAAAACACAAAAGTATTTATTACGATGATAATGATTGCATGGCGTACGTAGCGTTTAAGAGAATTTATTTAAAAATTATTAATTAATTAATATGCGAATCACCGGAGTTAATTATTTATTAGCTTAGTAAATTGTCATGTAAAAAAAAAAACAAAATTTTAAAAATAATATTCACGACCTTTGTTATGCGTCAATTAGCTAAATCGGTGCTTGTAAATATTATTTAATCGAAAAAAAAAAAATTAAATTATAAATGCGCACATGTACCTATAATATTTTTTTTTTTTTGGATAAACAATCAACATTGATATCAACGATCCAATCATATTGACGTCACATTATTTTACGATGTTATTGCATTTGTTAAACATCAAAAATAGTCCCAAAAACGCTCTCATTCTTATTTCTATTTCACTTTAATAGATGATTTTTCCATTTTAAATTATGTTGTATTGTGTTTGTTAAGCTTAAGTTAAGTCAAGTCAAGTTATGTAAAATGAACAAATAATAATAATAATAATAACACTGATGTATAAAACATCGCGTAAAGCTTCAAGAATAAAAAAATAAATAAATAAGCAATTCAGTGCAGTTTCGTTAGTCAAACCGTTTGGTTGGGTTTTCATTTCGAACTTTTTGTGCTTTTTGTTGTTTGTTTTTTTTTTTTTTTATTATTTTTATTTGTTGTGTTAATTTAATTTTGTTGTTTATGGGGGATCGAATTAAGATTCTTTCTTAAAAATAAATACGTTGTGCATTTTAAAATGTTATAGAAAAAGCGTAATAAAAACAATTATAATAGATACAAATCAGTGAGACATTTTTTTTGTGTGATTAAAAACGTTAATTCAAAATTCAAAATTATATAAAGAAGATAATTAATAATAAAAACAAGAAAACAAAGTAAAAAAAAAAAATGGATAAAAAGAATAATAATTTGATAATGGTAAGTGTTGATAATTTATTGCATATTTATTAAAACAAAGCAAAATATGGTAGAAACAATAAATGTCAGTGAAATTAATTAAATAAAAAATAATTGTTTAATAATAAAACACAGTGATAAAACCGTTAATAAATAATAATAATAATAAATTTTAACAAAAAAAAAATTAAATAAACAAAATAGCGAAACAAAGCACGTTATCTAGTGTGACGGTTGCGATTTTTTTTTTTTTTTTTCGTTTTTTATTTAAATACAAAGTAAGCTGCAGTCATATAAGCATAAATTACTTGTTATTATCAATTAAATAAATAATAAAAAAAAAACAATAAATTACATCAAACACTTGTTAAAATAACCTCTGAACTTAATTACTTAACTTAGTACTAGTTACTGCTTAGTAATTAAAAATAATTAAAGAAGAAAAAAAAATTATTTTTTTATTTTCAACAAGCTTTTGCTATTTTTGCCAACTAGATATTATTTAATTAATTAATTAATAATTAAATATTAATTAATGATTGTTTGTCTTGTTTTAATTGCATGCCTAAAGAATAACGAGAAAAATAAAATATTTCTGGTGATTAGACTGCTTTGTAGTCTTGATTCTAAGTAAATGATTTCATTGTTTACAATGTTTCGTTGTTTTTAACCTGCCTAAAGATGTTAGATGTCGTGTCTTCTTAACTTAACATGAACCTTCTACATATTTATATTAAATTCATACCAAGTTAGTAGAATTTATTGAATGATTATGTGAGATTTTTGGGTAAAACCAACTTAGACTCTCTGGTTGTTATAAAAGAGGTAGAGTATGGAATTTGGGAATTTTTTTTTTTTTACTTAATTATGAGTTTAATATGCCCATTTCAACAAGCTTACATTAAAATAGATTTTTTGCCTAGCTTTTCTCTATAGTTTATTAATATCTTTATTAAATGTTACCAAATTCCTTACTCTATCGCTTATAGAACGTCCATTTAGCATACAAAGTGTATTAATGTAAAAAAAAATATTACGAATTTTCACTACTTTTATTCAAATATTAGACTAAAACTCCTTGAAATCGAATCCTCCTAAAAGAAAATTAATTATTTTCCTCTGCTGTAACAATGGTTAAACAAAGATTTTAAATTAAAATGTCACAGCTAATTAATTTTTCTTTAAAATACACAAAATTTTATATCCGGTAACATTAAATGCAATTTGTTGTTACATAAATTAGTTATTTAATTAAGCGTTTGTAGAACAGAAGCAAAAATTAAATGAATTTGTGTTAAGGTTATGATTCAGTGTCAAAGATTTATTATTATTTTTTTCTCTGTTTATTTAATTTGTTAATTTAATTTTACCTATAAAACAGAAGTTCCTTTTATTTTATCTTCATATAAACGGAAGTTATTTAAAGAAAAAAAAAACAATTTATTACCGCCTTTATTTGTTTGTTAATGTAATTAAAAAAAAAAAAAAAAAAACAAATTTTCATGTGTTTTGAATTTTTAAACAAAATTTTGTTTAATCTTTAACGTTTATCAAATTACTAGGGACTTTTATATATGGATGTGTGTATGTAACACAATTTATTTAATAATAAATCACCGACAAACAAATAAAAACTTCTTTTTTTTTGTGTGTTGCTGTTGTGATTTAATTATTTAACTTTGTAAAGGCAGCATTTCTACTACGTTTTAAAATAATTCCTAAGGTTAAAGGTATTCTTGTTTTTATTTAAACGCGTAGATCGATCTTTATGATAATTTATTAAATTAAATAAATTCAAATTCCTGTTAATAAAATTAATGATTAAAAAAAAAAATAATAATAATAATAAAGCCCAAAAATCAGAAAAAAAAACACAAAAAAGCCACAAAAAACTACTTTAAAAGGTTTTTTTTTATCAGTTATTAATTCATAAAATTAGCATTAAAGCTTTCAAATAAAGTTGCTTTTTTTTTTTTTTGGTATATTATTATTAATTATTATTATTCGGTTTTGTTTTATCGTTTATAATAAAATTCAAGGGCCGGTTATCTAATAATTAAGTACGTTCTTTTGATAAACAGGTTTTTGTAGGGGTTTTACTTATTATTTCTAGTTTCTGTTTTTTTTTTTTTTTTTTAATTTTTTTATCGTTTCTGTTATAAATTTTTAATAAGTTTCGTACTAATTTACGTAAATTAAATAAATTAAAAAAATATATATTTTATTTTTTTTTAATTATTTTAATTATTAATTTCCACTTGTCTTGTTTAGTCGAAACTTTAGATTTTTATGTTTAGCATTTTTTTATTAAATTTTTTTTTCATAATAAATATTTTTAATATATGTATGTACATTGTACATAGGTAAATATTGATTTCACTTAATATTATAATATTATATGTGATATGTGAAATATAATAATTAAGTACTCATGAGACTAAGTAACATATTTAATGATTAGAGAGTGGTTAAAAGTTCATTTGCATTACATAAAATAACCTCGACTTGTAAATTTTATTATATTTTTTTTTTTTTTGCCACACGAAACTACACACTATTATTATTGATTTTTTTTTTTTTTTTTTAATTTTTTGTTTAACGCAATTAATTTACACACGCGCCTAAAAAAAATTTAAAAATTAATACAAAGTAGAAGAAAATTTTATTCTAAAACCATACAAATGTTTTTTTTTTTTTCGTGAAATTTCATTCTGATATCAGGACAAACTAGTATAAAGCATAAACTACGTCAATCAAATCATGCAAACCGATAACATAATTAAAAAAATAAATAAAAATAATAATAAATAAAATCAAGCTAATTAAATATGTTTTACGTTATTAAAAAAAAAAAAAAAACAAATTATTGTAAATAACTTTTAAAAGCTACAAAGCTTTTGTAGCTTTAATAAAATACCTGAATTATTAATTATTGATGAGAAATATTTTTATTTTTGTTTTTTTTTCTTCTTTTCCTTTTATAATGTGTGAATTTTAATGTTTAATTATTTTATATCCTTGTTTACCTAGAATTGTTTCTTTCAACTTGGATACTTTTTATTTATTTTTTTTTTTTTTTAATTATAATGAATAGAATGTACAAAAGATTTTTTATTTTTCATAAGGATTACAAGCAGTTTTAATACTCCAACATTTAATTAAATAAAAAAAAACTATTTATAATTATGAAATGGTTGTATACCTTGAATACTATGTCACTTTAAAAACGGTTTAAGTGTTTTATTAAATCTTATTACACCTGTAACAACAACAATAACGCAAAAAAAAAAAACGTAATTATTTCTGCATAAAATTCTTATAATAAGCAATAAAAGTAAATAAAATTTAGAAGAAAGACTTATTTACATTAATTCCGTCATAACTTCTGCTATTTTTAGCATACTTAAAACAAAAAGAATAATAAATTGTCTCTTCGCTTATTTAATTAATTTAAAAAAAAATCACAAAAAATCTTGCTTAAATAAAGAAAAATAAACAAAAAAAAAATTAATTAAATATTAACCGCTAAAAAAGATTTAAAAAAAATATTATTTTATAATTAAATAATTGTTTTAAGACAATTTAAATGTTTGTTATGCGAAATTCCCAAAAACATAAAATTAATTAAGCAAAAAAAAACCAAATTTTGTTACAAGTTTGGAGTTTAATAGGATTCTAAAAGTTTAATTAATTGGAAAAAAAAATGTTTTTGTATTACGAGAAAGTAGCAAACGAAAACAAAGTCGTCATTGGGCTATATTTTACTTATTCAACCAGTGATACGAATATTAAATCTAATCAACAATAATAACAACAGCAGTAAAATAATGTTCCGGTTCTGTTGAATGTGGTTTAAAAAAAAAACCAAACAAACAAAGATTAGAAACGAATTAAAACAATAAAAAGTTTTTTTTAAAAGGTTTTTCCCAAAAAGAGACAAGATCTCAATTACAGTGGCAACAAACCCGAAACCAAAGTAAAATATAAAAAAAAAACTTGTTTTGTTTGCCTATGAAGGTGTTTTTGTATTAAATTACAGTGATGTTGCATAATTTTTCCTCTTTTTTTTTTCTTTTTCTTTTGCTTTTGTGTGTAAACTACATGAAAGTTTTTACTTTTTTTTTTTAATTATTTATTTTACTATATATCAATACGTTTTCTAGTTATTAATTGATGTTAAGTATTCTTTAAATATTTGATTAATATTGTTTGTTTCTAATTGAAAGTGTTTTTCTTAAATGTTTATTTGTTTAATTAAATACAAAAAATTTCTATTATTACACAATCGGTTGTTATTCATAATTAATTAAATTAAAAAAATCTTTAAAAAAATCCTATCGCTATTATAACAGACCTTAATGTAAATAAAATTAAAAATTTTAATTAAAATTAAAATTATCGTAATGCAATGTCCAGATTGGTGGTAGATAGTTAATATCGTAATAAAAATTATAAAAAAAAAAAAAAATTATTAATTAAATTAACATATGGACGGACGGACATTTCAATATAACATTCAAAATTCAAAATTCATGGTCAATTTGAAATTAAACAGCAAAATTGATGGTTAAATAAAAAAATTTAATGAATTTATAATAAAAAACAACAAAAAAAAAGCTAATCTTCACAATTAATCATATATTAGATAACTAATTACAAAACCAGAAGAAATAATTAATTAAATAAAAAAAATAAAAAATTATTTATTAAAACGAAAAATATCCCATTACAGGTTTGTGTCCATACTAAAAATTCTCATTAATATTCCTTATTAACCGCAAATGACATTTTAATTATTTAATTTCTATTTAATAGAAAATTATTATTAATAATTATTATCATAAATAAAATATGTTTATAAATATTAAATATAAAAATCAACAACACGAATATAAACAATTTTTTTTTGTATTTTAAGTTTTTTTTTTAAACAAAATATTTCAATGTTAGGAATAATTATAAATAAATTAAATTAAATAAGAATTTTTTTTTTTATTATTAAAATGTTATTATTATAATAATAATAAATAAAAATAAAATCGTGAATTAAGGTGACGGTGAATTTTACTTTAATGCACTTGAATTTTTGTTTAATTCACTTGCCTTGTACGGGTGAAACATAATACGAATTCTATTTAAATTAATTTCTTATTATAAATTATAAAATAAGAGATAATAATAATAATATAAAAACACAATACGTTTATAAATTAAAATATTATTTATTATTAATTTTATATTCAAAATAGAAAAAAGTGAGAGAAGAAAAAATTGCATTTTGAATGTTAAATTATGCTGTTTTGAATCATGTTTATTCATTATATACATACAAATTATTATTATTTATTTTCTATTCACTATTTACAAATGTAAATTTATATTAAATATTTACAAGTGAATTTAATCAAAATTATGAATATTATACACAACTGTAGCTATAATAACAGCGGATAAGCATTTTCGCTTTTTTTTTTTTTTTCTTGCATTCAAGTGATTTATTGTATAGCAAGAAAAAAAATTAATAGAAGAAAAATATAATTAAATAATTACAAATCATCATCAAATGATTTATTTTTTTTAAATTAATTAATAAAAAAATCATTTTACACCCATAATTACTGAATTATCCTTGAATTATGTAATAAACTTAGCGTAATAATTTATTATAACCTTAGCTTATATTGTTTTAATCATTTTATATTATTTTACCAAATATCTCTATTAAAACTAATGATAATTATAAGAAAATTATTTTTTTTTTTAATAAAATACTGGGAAGTTGTCATAATTTTACCTGTCCACACATCTCGTTAAATTAGTTAGAGTAATTATGATATTGAGGTTTAAATCATTTTATTACCTTTTGTACCTTCGTTATTCAGTTTTTTTTTATCTCTTTTACATAATTAATAAATAATAAAAGATTACATAACAACCTTATTGACATACAATTTTCTTTTTTAATTTAATTAATAAAATGTCGACAGTAATGTATCAAAAACGTAACGTAACGTAACGAATAATGAAAATAAAACCAAAACCTTATAAATTACTTGTAAGTAATTTGAGTAAAAAAAAAAAAACGTTAACCGATTTGTATATAAATATTTAGTTAAATCACAAAAATAAATAAAAAACGAAAGGTAAATAATAAAATAACGTGTATGTTAAATATAAAAGTAATTATTACATTATAAAACATTTTATTTACTATTTTAAATTAGAAACAAAATAAAACAAAACCAAAAAAAAAGCATTTCATTTTGTATACCAAGTTCCTCAAGTGTACCTTTTCATCTATTATTATTTTTATTATTTTACTATTAGATAGAAATATTTTTTTTATGCTTTTTATAATAATAAAAAAAAAGAGAAAAAGCTTTAAAAATAAATAAACTTTCTAAAACTAAGTACATAAAAAAGATTTAAATGAATGAAACGAAGAAGATTAGAAAAAAAAAACAATTTTTTTATACAAATAAACCTGGCTAAGCCTAGCAAATTATTTTTTTTTTTAAGTTTATTAATTAATTAATTAATAAAATTTATCTAAATATAAAAAACAATAAATTCGATCAAGTAATCATAATAAAAAGGTCATCATATGTTAATAATTATCCATAATAAAAATACATTTAATACGTAAAAAAAATTAAAAATTAATTAATAATAAAATAATAATAATAATAATAAATAAATAAATAAAATAATTAAAAATAATATAGATAATAATAAATGCGTGCAAGAAAATAATTAAATGTTAAATAAATTAAATAGGTGATAGTAAAAAAAAATGTTTTAATAATAACAACAAGATGCAACTAAGTATGCAACTAATTTTACTTTAAATATTATTAATTAAATTTTAATTTAGAATTGTTCATGACTTATAGAAATAATTATGTTATTGTTATTTATAAAATGCTTGTTTGTTCTAAATTAATTGCTACATCTTAGTTTTATAATAATAGTGTGTAGAAAATTAAGATAAATTTAAATTATAATAATAAATTAAATTTACTTTGACTCTCAGAACATTTTATTAGAGGTAGAATGTCGATTTTATATCATGTAAAAGGCATTTCAACACCTTTCAATGCTTTACAATGCTTGCAATCGGTAAAACCATTTGTTTTGTGCATATTAAACTAATAATTAAGTAAAAAATACTCACAAAAATAATAATTAATAAATAATAATCAAAATCCACACTCTACCTCCAATAGAACGTCCAGAAACCACAATAATTATAGATCAACGTAATAATCTTTCGCTTTAAATTTATTAATGAAATTCCAATGCAAATATTTATTATTCATTGTATATTGCATTATAATTTATCGTAAAATTCATTTATAAATTATTTATAACATCAAATGCCTGATAATATGAGTATTTTGCATAGTGAGAATAAATTTTTAATTAAAATTTAATTCAATTCAAGAGAAAAATAATGTTTTTTCAGTGACATGTATCACGTATACCACCGGAAATATTTGTGAAGCGTTTTTATGTGAATTTTTACTTAGTTTTTTTTTTAACGCTTAATAATCAGCTGTTATATGGTAATTCTTATTTAATCAATCAAGAACCTTAATTATATTCTAACCACATCATCACCAGGTTAATAAATTTATTCAATACACTTTGCTACTGTTTTCGAATATTAATAAATTTATTTTACTTTATTTTCTTTTCTTTTCTTTTGCTTTTAATTAAACTTTATTTTTACTTGTTGCAGTATTAATAATTAATAATTTGTAAATTTGTTAATTTGTTTTCGTTTTAATTTAATTAATTTTTTCTTTAATTATCGAATATTTAGTTTGACTTTAGTCTACACTAAATATAACTATCGTATATTAGATGTCAGTAAAATCGTGTGCTATTTAATTACACACGGCACATGCGTTTATTTATCTAATTTTAGATATGGTCTCAATTTTGTAGTGTCAAAAAAAAAAATATAAAAAACATTTTCGCTTATTTTCTATCAATAAAATTAGAAATTATTTATCTATCAACACACGCCTTATCTTATTTCAATTATTTACTGAAATATTAATTATTAATTAAAGTGTAAACATTAAAAGAAGTCAAATAATAATTTTGATTGCCTACATCTCGGCGCATTTGATTTAAAATTGAAAAACAAAAACTTTTTTTGCTTAATTAAGTTATAAAATAAAATATTTAATTATATTATTAATATAAAAAAAAAAAAACTTGTGATTTATAATTTTAAATATTTAAACAAAATAATGTGCTAATTAATAAATATAATAACAATAATAATAACAAGAAACTGTGTGTTATTACATAAATGTTTATAAATTTGTTAAAAACAATAATTAATAACCAATAACATTTTTTATTTATTAAAAATAAAAAAGAGACAATATGTTAATTAAAATAAAATATATAAATAAATTAATTAATAAAAATTATTTATGTTATTTACCATATCAATTAAAATTATGACGTTTCACAACAACTAATAATAATAATAATAAAAATAATAATGTATTAAAATTAATAAATAAAAAATTATTCTCTTTTATAAATAAACAGCCATCTACAATTGATATAGAAAAAGGTTGTACTAATAATGGTTATAGCTGTGACACAAACCTGGATAAAAATTATAATTTATCAACAAACAAATGTACAACAAGTGGTGATGGTAAAAAAAAGAAAAAAAATTATTTTTTCAATAATAATTACGATGAGAATAAAATTTTTTTAAATAAAAAATCAGTCTTATGCCGTGTGGCATTATATACGGTTTGTTTATTTATAACAATTATAATTATCACCCTATTGTGGTTATATATGGGCTGGATGTATGGTGTACCAGCTATATTTGTCGCTATAATTGCGATATTAGTTGCTAGCGGTGGATGGCATTGGTTTTATATTGCATTTGTTACAACACCAAGAGATGTCAAGTAAGTTTTATCCATAAATTGTTTTTATTCATTCATTTAATTAAATAATTAATTAATGAATTACACAAGTAATTTCATTACCTTTTTTTTTTACAAAATTAAACCTCACTCAAAACTCTATTACTAAATAAAAAAAATTAAAGTGTTTATGTTTAAGTTAGTTTAATTAAAGCAAATAATAAATGTCAAGTTATTGTGACTTAACATTTTTTAATTAAAATATTTTTTTGTTTGTTTTGTTTTTTTTTTTTTTTTAAAGTGAAAAACTATAATTAAGTTTTAATGTGAATTTTTCGTTATTTTTCAAAGTGTTTAATTTTTTTTTTTTTTTTTGATGATTTAGCGAAATTTTTTTATTTTTTTTATTTTATTTAAATAGTTTTTTTTTTCAATTTATTTTATTATAAAACGACAAAAAAATTTATTTTTTTGTTTCTTGTGTTAAGTAAATGGAATATGCGCAATAGAAAATAAATTTATCATAATTAACTAATTAAAGTAATTTAACGTATATAATCAACAAATATTAATTTCACTATTCTTTCCTTTTATTTAATTAAATTAATTAAACTAATTATTCAACAAAAAAGTGATTAAAAATAATAATAAACTGTGTGTTAATGTGTGTTATTTTAATAAGCAATAAGAATATATTATTGGTTTAAATTATTATTTTATAATAAAGTGATGTTTTTGAGGATAATTATCTTATATAAATACAAAAAAAAAAATGTTTTTTTTTTTTTTTTTAATAAATTTAAATTAGCAACACCCTGTCAGTTTAAAGTTTGATTACATAATTTTAGTTTAATTTATAAAATTATATTTGTAAAATCAAGTAAAGAATAATGCTTTTTTTTCTTTTACATTACACTTTGTTCATAAAACATAAACAGATTAATCTAAAATATATAAAAAAAAAGAGAAGGGAATTTGTGTTGCTTATTAAGTTGGTTTGCTTATTAAAGGAATAAATAAATTAAAAAAAAAAAAAACGAATAATAATGCGTTTAAAAGACTTTAATATGAACATTAACAACGTCACTTGTTGAGAAAACTGGTTCTCATTTTAACATTTATGAGTTATTTATTTATTTAAGTCGCTTCTTAAAATCCAAAGTGTTTTGTTTCTTTATTTAATTTTTAACCTAACTTTTGCGTGTATTTTTTTTTTTTTTTATTCTTCTTTCTACTACTCTATTATTATTTATAATAGTTCTTCTATTGTTGATTTAAAATTTATTTTATTTTTTATTGTTTTCATCTATCATCATTCACACATTTCGTCATTATTAAAAGTTTGTTTTAAGATGTTTTTTTTTTTTCATTACAATGATGATTTCTTATTTTTTTTTATTTTTGTATTAATAATTTCTGTGTTTGTTGTTTTTTTAAATTATTTTATTATTTTATTTTTTTTTTTTGTTAATTAATCCAACAATAAAACGCAAATATTAATCACGTTGAGTGTTTTTTTATTTTTTTTTTGTATTTATTTACATCAATTAGAAACTTTTTTCTTTATTTTTTTTTTTTTGAAATAAACTAGGAATAAAATGTTTTTGGTTTAATTAAAATAAAGGGAAATTATCTAGGGCAAAATTGTTTGTTGTTTTCATAAATGGTTTAAATCTTGGATGCACATTAATAAACTTTCTAGGTGAAAATGCAACATAATTATATATTTAAAATAATAATAAAAATAATTAAAATTAAAGTGAAAGTTGCAAATAAATAAATTTCACAAAAAATAAAACAACAACAACAACAGTAAAATGTTTATATTTCTGTTTTATTTTCTTTTGCCTTACAACAAAAAAAAAAAAAAAAAAACAAAAAAAATTTTGTTAACTTAATTTTGTAATCAAACATTTTGTTATGTTTATCAACATAATATTTTTGTCTTTTGTTTTTTTAACGTTACTAATTAGTCGTGTTTAGTAATATTAATTTCGATAGGATCAAAATAAAAAAAAAAAAAATTTTTAAGCACTACAATTTTACTTTTAATTTATTATTTACAATGACGTTAAACCACCAAAAAAAAAATTATAATCAGTTTATTTCAACGCTTTGTTATTTTAATTAAATAAATAAAAGAAAATTAAATAAAACCAAAAAAAATAATAATAAAAGGTTATCAGTTGTTTTTTTTATCTTAAATATTTATTAATTTTTGATAAAAAAGCGGTTTCTTCTTCTCCTTATTCTATTTATTTCGTGTTGTTTGTTGATTCATTATTTAAATGAATTATTATGAGTAAAAAAAGAAGAAATAAAAATAAATATTCATTCAATTTAAGACTAGTGACATCTATTAATTAACAATAATACGCTAATTATATAATTTTATTTTTAATTTTAATTTTTTTTTAAATGCACTACATAAATGCTAATTTTTATTTGTTTGTTGGATTATTAAACTATATTTAATATAAGAAACGTTTAAATAACTATTAAAACGTGAATAAATAATTAAAGAGTAGAATAAAACGTAAATTTATTGTGTAGACGACACCGTTGATTTTTGATAATAAATTTAGTGGTAAGCACGTTTCTCACGTATAAGATATTACTTTTAAAAAAAACATCAAATGAATAATTTTTTATTTAATTCATTACACGTAATCAAATCTTATTTGTTTTTTTTTTTAACTCTACTTGTACAACTAAACGTGTTTATCTAGTACATAACGTGTTACAGTCACGTGTATTTATTTATTACTCCTTAATTACAATTAATATAGAATAATTACTTGTAGTATTAACATCATTTAACATGTTAATTCATTGAAAACTATTATTTAATCTTAACAAAAACATATTTTATTCAATAAATAATGATTCTTCAAAACACTTCCGTTAAATTTTCTTTATAAAACTAAAGTTTCAACAACAATAATATTCCAAAAATAAAAAAAGATAAAAAAATACCTTTAAATTAGCATAACTAGTTTTAAAAGAAAAAATAAAAAAAATTGTTTAAAAACCCAAAATAAAAGAGAAAAACAAAATCAATTTGATTAGACAATCGTAGTCTAATCAAAACCTCAGGAACTTTAATTGTAAACAGAAAAATAAATCTCTCACACACAACCAACAATTAACACAAAAAAATCAAAAATTAATATTTGACCGTGAAATTTGGTCTTACAAAACTATTTATGTTTTCGTTATCCAAAAATATTTCTTTTAGGCTTTAATATTACGACATTGTTATGTTAATTAGTTTTTGTTTTTTATAAAAATATCAATTAATTTTCCAATGATTTTTTTTTTATATATATATATATTTGTCTAATCGAAAGAAAACATAAATTAATAAAAAAAAAAAAAAAACACTTTAAATGTCAATGATGTTTATATAAATGTGATAATTTAATAATATTATTTTTTATATTTTTTTTTCGATAATTAAGTTTGTGTCCTTGCTAAATTTAAGATTTTTTTCTCTCTTCAATAAATTTTTTTTTAATTAAATTAATTTTTTTCTTTTATTTTTTTTTGTTTTCTTTTCCAGAGCATTGCTGGCATATGCGAAGCTTTTGATAATGGTTAAACGTTTACAAAAGCGTAATGCAACATTAGGTGATGTATTTGCTGAGTATGTAGCAAAGACGCCGGATAAAAAATGTTTTATCTATGAAAATGAATCGTGGACATTTAAAGAAGTGAATGAATATTCAAATCGTGTGGCAAACTTATTTCATTTACATGGTTATAAGAAGGGTGATGTTATTGGTTTGTTATTAGAGAATCGTCCTGAATTTATTGGCATGTGGTTAGGCTTATCAAAACTAGGAATTGTTGTACCATTGATAAACACAAATTTACGTCAAGCATCATTAACGCATAGTATTAACGTAGCAAATTGTAATGCAATTATTTATGGTGAAAATTTCTTAGATTCAATTGAGGAAATTATCGAAACTTTACCATCCACAATTAACTATTATCAATTGAATGATAAAATAAATTTAAATGTTAAACAGACATCGAAAGATTTAGCAACATTATTGTTAACTGTTTCCAAGGATGAAATATCGAATAAAATTGATAAACCCAGTCATCATGACAATTTATTATACATTTATACGTCAGGAACAACTGGTTTACCTAAAGCGGCCGTCATAACGCATTCAAGGTAATTTAATTAATTTTTTTTTCTTGCCTTGTTTAATTAATTCAATAAAAAAAAAATATATTTCTCTATTATTGTAGATACGTATTTATAGCAGCTGGAATACATTACATTGGTGGCTTTAAACAATCCGATGTCATTTATACACCGTTACCATTATACCATACAGCTGGTGGTGTAATGAGTGTCGGACAATCATTACTATTCGGTGCTACAGTGGTTATGCGTAAAAAATTCTCCGCTACAAATTACTTCGGAGATTGTCAAAAGTATAATTGTACAATTGCCCAATATATTGGTGAAATGTGTCGTTATGTATTAGCCACTAAACCTTCAAGTACAGATGCCTCGCATAATTTACGTTTAGTTTTTGGTAATGGTTTAAGGCCACAAATATGGCCACAATTTGTAAAAAGATTTAATATTCCAAAAGTTGTTGAATTTTACGGTGCCACAGAGGGCAATGCCAATATTGGTATGTTATTTCTATTCTTCTAGTAATTTTAAATAAATTTTACTAACCTCATTCTATTTTCATTAAAAATCCAGCGAACATCGACAATACCACAGGAGCGATTGGTTTTGTATCCAGAATATTACCAGCCGTATATCCAATATCAATTATTCGTGCAGATCCAGAAACAGGTGATCCAATTCGTGGTCCAGATGGTTTGTGTCAACTGTGTAAACCAAATGAACCGGGTGTATTTATTGGTAAAATAATTGCCGGTAATCCATCACGTGCATTCCTTGGTTATGTAGATAAAAAAGCTTCAGATAAAAAAATTGTCCAAGATGTGTTTAAAAAAGGAGATTCAGCATTTTTATCGGGTGATTTATTAGAATCAGATGAACGAGGATATTTATACTTTAAAGACAGAACTGGTGATACGTTCCGTTGGAAAGGTGAAAATGTTTCGACATCAGAGGTAGAGGCACAAGTTAGTAATGTTGCTGGTTACCGTGATACAGTTGTTTATGGTGTTGAAATACCAAATCTTGAAGGACGTGCTGGAATGGCAGCAATATTAGATCCAAATTTAGAGGTTGATTTAGTAGCATTTAATGATGGATTAAAAAAATTGTTACCAACCTATGCCAGACCTCAGTTTGTACGACTTTTAACAAAAGTCGACCTGACTGGTACATTTAAATTAAGAAAAATAGATTTACAAAAGGATAGTTTTAATCCAAATATAATTAATGATAAATTATATTATTTAACAGTAAATGGTTATCAACAATTAACGAATGACGTATATGATCAAATAACAATGGGTGCTATTAGATTTTAATTTTATTTAGTAAAAAAAATAAATCAATCGCGTCATTGATTTAGTATAATTAAAAAACAAAACATTTATATTTAAATTTAATTAATTAATAAAATATAAGCAATAAATAATAAGACTAAGGAATTTAAGCACGAAAAGAAATTATGTAATCAAGTTATATATTAGTGAAGAAAGCAATCATCCAAGACAAGCGTTTTCTTAAAATAAGGGAATTTTTTTTTTACTTCTAGTTAAACAACAAACAATAATTATTAAAAAAAAAAAAAAATTATAATAAAAATTTTAATTTAAGGGTTAATTTAATTTAATTAATTAATAAAAAAAAATTTATTTTTTTATGTTTTTTGTTTATTATTTTAAAATGTGATAAAGGTATATTATTTTATTTTTTTCCTGTTTGTGTTGTTATTAATTAATAAATGTTAATTTATGTAAATATAAAATTACCTGTCCACTACTACTTTCTTCTTTTATTTTTGTTCCATTTATAGTTTTTTTATTTAATTTTATTAATTTTAAGTATAATTATTAATTGTGTTGTGTTTATTATTTAATTATTGTATAATAAAATTAATTTTTAATTAAAAAATAAAACAAAAAAAAAAAATTTTTTTTTTCACACATTTTAAAGAATTATTATATATTTATTTATAAGTATCAAACTGTTATGTACTTAAGTGTTATTATATGTATTTTTTTGTTAAGGTATTTTTTTATTACTTATTATTCATTTAAATAAATAATTAATTAGATAAATTGTAAGATTTTTGTGTTTTTTTCTTTTTTTAACTCACTTTCTACTCAGTTAAAATTTGTTTGAATTTTACACAGTATAAATATGGCGGTTAAACACGTTGTTAAACTTTTTTACTCTTAACAAAAGGAAATTTATTGCTTTTATGTCAAAACTACGCTTTTTGTTTTGTATTTTAAATGCTTTACATAAGCGGTTTATTTTTATTTTAATAATTTAAATTTAAATAATAATTAAAGAACTAATCACAATTTTTTTTATTTTTGTTTAAGCTATTAAACAAATAAATAAATAATAAGCAAAGGAATGATGATTTTATGTTGTCTATGTTTATGTTCTCTTGTTAATAATAAAATAGATTTAATAATCTATATAATTGCACAAAAACTGTTTTTTTATAATTAAATTATTTCTTTAAAAGAGAATAAATATATAAATAATTATAAATAAATAAAGCATAAATAGGAAATATTTTTAAGTTCTTGTTTTTTTAACTAGGTGGAATTGAGAAGGATAATTGACCGTGTCCATGATCTGGTTTTGTACCGAACCAACTCATTTTCCAATTAATTGTATCATATAATAATTTCTCTTCATCAGTATTTAAATATAATAATGTTGATATTGCACGTATTAGATGACGTGACTCAATTTCACGTGATGTTAAAAATTTAATTATAACATGTTTTAAATATTTAAAATTAATTTCATCCATTATAATCGGTCCACCATTATATTGTTTTGATTTTGTATTAATATCTATATAAAAATAAAAGTATTAAGAATTATTTTTAATTATTTAATCAATTGATTATAACCATCACCTGTATTATTATTATTATTATTTAATTTTATTTCTTCTTGTAATGTTTTTTTCATATCACCTAAACGTTGATTTAATATCTTTATCGTTTTCTTATTATCATTTAATTCATTTATTAATACATCATTTTTATTTTGTATATCCGTTTCTTTTTTTAATAAATTATCTATATTATTATATTCATTTAATAAATTATTATATTTATTTAATATATCCTCATATTTATTATTAATTATCATTAATTTTTTATTTATATCATTATTATTATTTAATTCAATTAATAAATCATTATTTAATTTTATATCGTTTTTTTCTAATATATCGTTTTTTGTTGTTAATAATGTAATTAGATTTTTCTCTCTAAAAAAATTTAATAAAAGGACAAAATTAATACAATAATACGATAATAATGAGATATAATTAAAGAAAGTATATTAGTGTTGTGTTATTAAATTTTGTAAAGTAAAAATAAAGCATCCAGGTAAGAATTTGTACATAATAATAATAATAAAACAATAAAAAAAATAACCAAAACTTTGTATGATGGTACAGTATATATATAGAAAATATAGAAAAATATAACAATATAATAAATAACTAACTTTTCTAAATTATCATTTAATATAATAATTTGCTCTTGTAATTTATTTATTTGTTGTCGTAAATTTGTTGTTACTTTATCATTATTCTCAATTGTTTCACTTAAACGTAAATCAGATGATTCTAAACGTATTTTTATATTATCTAATTCATTTTTTGTTTGTTCCTGAAACATATACATACATATATTTATATTTATTTTTTATATACAATCATCAAAATTAAAATTAAATTATATAGAAAAATACTTTTTTATTTTTATAAATGTGCTTGTGCTAACAATAATAATAATAACAAAATAAGGCCCAAATTATATTTATTTATTTATTTATTTATTTATTTAAACAACAAAAAAAACCTTTTTAAGTAGGAAAATTGTGTATAAGGAAGAGAAATAAAAACCCAAAAAAATAAAACTAGGTTAACAAAAATAATAAAATCATTAATTTTATATAAATATATTTATTTAAAAAAAGAAAAAAAAAAACATAAATAAAGCATATTTATTAATTAGTAAAAAAAAAACATAATTAGTTGATTAATAATAATAATAATAAAATTAATAAATGCACTTTCTTAATTATAACACAACAATTATGTTAGTTACAAATAATAATAACATAAACAGTAAATTAATTAAATAATTATTTAAATAAAAAAAAAAAACAATTATTTTTCACTATAACAAAAAATAAAACAAAATTGTTGACCCTTAAAATTAGCAATAATTTTGGTAGAAAAAAAGTTTAGTTAAAAGAAAATTACTGTAAAATTTAATTAATTAATTAATAAAAAAAAATATGACTAGAATTCTTCTTTCTTTAAAAAATAAAAAAAAAACTATAGGAAACTATTATTAATCGCAGTATTAAAATTAAATTTAACTCTTCTCCAATAAAAAATAATTTATTTATTTTAAAGGTCAACCAAAACAATTTATAATTAGTAATTAGTAATAATAGAATATATTTCTTATCATTTACTCACAACTTGATTACGTAAAAATTTTATTTCTTCATCATTATCTAAACGTGTTTCACGTAATGCTGAACTTAAATCATCAATTTCATCCTCAAGTATCCGTATCTGTTTATAATAATAAAATTAAATTTAATACAAATAAATCAATTAATTAAATAAAATTTTACTTTATTATCACGTTGCTGTATTTCTGATGCTGTTTTATCTAAATCAAACTTTATTGTTTTTATTTTTTCAAAATATTCATCCTTTAATTGTATTGCTTTACGTTTTTCTGTTGTCTCTTCAGCTACCTGACGTGATAAACGTGATACTTGTGTTTCTAATGATAAATTTTGTGCACACCATGTACTTTTTATATCTGATAAATGTATATGAGCTTCTTCTAAATTTTGCTCTAATAATTTACGTTCTTTTAATAAATACTTTATTTTATCATTATCAATTAATTTTATTTGAAAATTTTCATTAATTTCATCAAAAATTTTTAAACGATTATTTATATGACGATTTTCTTCCTCTAGTGTACCTAATTTTATTTTTAAATTATTTTTTTCTAATTCATCAGAATGACGTAAACGTTCAATTTCATCCTAAAAACAAAAAAAAATAATAAAAATATTAATCAAATAAAATTACTTAAATGGATTAGAAACTAGATAATGATAATGAAAATGCGACCATATAAACCATCACCACAATATAAAAACAAACAAACAAAAAAATATCAAATACATACCGAAAAAGCTGATTAAATAATAAAGCATCAACAAACAAATTATTTCTTTGTTTTTTTTTTTGAAAATTTAATTAAAACCAAAAATGTAATGCAATAATTAAATAAACAAAAAATTAAAATTTATATAACCTGTAAGTTATCCAGCATCGGTTCTATATTTTTAACTCTTTCTAATTCATTCTTTAGATTATCAATTTGTTGTTCATATTGTTTTTCGGCAGCTAAACGATCAATTGCTTCCTGTCAATTAATAAATCATATCACAAATATTTAAACACAATTAATTAATAGATCGATAATAAAAGTTCTATGA
Organism: Ptychoptera albimana; assembly: GCA_961205885.1. Taxonomy (NCBI): domain Eukaryota; kingdom Metazoa; phylum Arthropoda; class Insecta; order Diptera; family Ptychopteridae; genus Ptychoptera; species Ptychoptera albimana. Next base: position 23,463,266 of record OY540802.1, on the reverse strand, counting down.
ACTTTTGTGTCGTATATAAAAAATTAGGACAATCGTGTAGTGTGTTTTGTGTTTATAGATTTATTTTATTACTTTTTTTTCTTTTATTATTAGTATTAATAATATTATTATATTTCAAAGCACAAATAATTAATAAATTATTGATTAGCAAATATGCCAAATTTTAGTTTTGTTTACGATTTTTATTATAATCGTTTAAATTATAATCACTGTACACACAGTGTATGTGTTTGGACTTTTATCGATAAAATTATCTATAAATGATTTGTGTTTTATTTTTTATTTATTTAAACAAATAAACTGGATAAAATTTTTTATTCAAATAATAATTCTAGTATATTCGGTAAATGATTGAAAATATGTTTGACACATGTCTATATAATTTAATTAACTGTAGCCACTAATCAATTGAAAAAATATGAATTAAAGTAAAATAAACCTACCTGTTCCCGGAATAATAATAAACTTTTTAATTTCGATATTTCTTGTAATTGAAAATTTTGTATTTTATCTTGTTCTTCACATAATAAATCTTTTTGAACTGTAATTAGTAAGAGAAAGTAAATTATTCCAATAATAAAATTAATAAATAAAACTAAATTACCTTGTGCTACACGTAATGATTCCTCTAATAATTCATTTGCTTTTTCTAAATTTGATTTTTCATTTTCAATTACTTTTAATTTATCATTTAATTCATTTAATTTCGTTGCTAAATCATTGCACTGATGACGTAAAATTTGTATTTCATTATCTCTCTTAAAATAAAATAAATAAAATTTTTTTTTAATTTTTAATTAATAATAAATTCAACAAAAATTAATATTAATAAAAAAACCATCGCACCTGTTCAATTAAGCCAAGATCATCAATTGATGTTGTGCTTGTTAATGATTCAAGTCGCCCCCGATGATATCGACTATTTACAGTTGTCGGACGTATTGGTAATGCTGTGACATCACTACCGGTCTCTTCTTTTATTTTATTTTTTAATGAAGCAAACATACTTTTTATAATTTAATTAATTTTTTTTTTTTGATATAGAGCATATGTGTCTAACCAACAAAAAAAAAAAACAAAGTTTCCTGCAAAAATAACCACAAGTTTTTTTTTTTTATTTATAATTTTGCCATGTTTCACTATTTTAAACGGTATACACGTATTTTTTTTACATTTGCATTTTATAATTTTATTTGTAAAATTATAAAACATAAAATAAAATTCGATAAAAATTAAGCTGATAAGGCTAATTTAATACCGAAATAATAATAAAAAAAAATAGTAATAATAATAATTTACTCACAGGTTGTATGTTTGAACAAAAAAAAATTATTTTGCACTTTTTTTTCTCTCTTTTTCTTTTTGATAACAATAAAAAATTAAATTAAAAAAATGAACTATTATAATTATTATTTAAAGTAAATATGTTATCACATTTTTACACATTTTAAGTTTTAATTATTTAATATGTTTTCAATCAAAATAATATAAATAAAACAGGTGACACGGGTTCACAAATAATAATAATAATAATAATAAATACGCATACATTTGTATAAAAAAAGTGACATTTCGTTGTACAAAAAAAATGTACTTTGACAGCTAAAAATTTCCCTACAAAATTTTTCATTATAAATAACTGTATGAATAGAGGGAAATATATTGTATAACAGAAAATATATAGTTCTATGATTAAAAATATTTTATTTTATTTTTGTATAACAAAAATAATTTTTTTTAATTCAAAACTAGACTCACTGTTTAAACAACAACAAAAATATATATATATTGTGCCGTCCTAAATAAAAACAGAAATTAATTAACAAAATATATTATAATTAAGTTTTAAAAATATACATATATATAAAATAAATAATTCAATTAATCAAGAAGAGTATAATGGATAAAATTGGTGATAATAACGCTAAATTAGAGAAACAAGTAGCAATAAATAATGACAATCAAATGTAAGTTTCATTTTCATTTAATTTATTTTATATATATAATATAATGTGCTAAATTATTCTTATATAATTAACTAAAAATAAAAAATTGTTTTTTACAAATAATTTAATATCAAATGCCTTAATTTTTATCTGTGTTGAATGTAACCGAAACAAACAAACGAGAAAAAAAAGAAACGATATTATAACTGTCATTTTTATTAATACAAAGCAGAACGTCATTATTTTTTCGTGACGTCATGGTTACTGTACTATATTCTTTGTATCTACTTAAAACAGGGATGTACAAAATAAATTCATTTAAATTACATTTTTACCTGTAAATACCAAAACAAAAAAAATTTATTAGGTTACCGTATTAGGTAATTAGGTAATACCTGTAATTACTTTCAATTTTTTTTTATGTTTTCTAAAAGTAATTAAATCATGTATTGAACGCGTTTGTAACGTGAATTTCAGATCATAAACTGTAAAGGATAAGCAAAAAAAGAGAAATTTGCAGGATTCTAGAATTATGGGCATTAATTGTTTTATTACTTTATAACTATTGCCGTTAATTAAACCTTTTCTTTATAAAAAGATTTCTCTTTTAGAGACAGATCTATAAAAAGCAATAATTATTTAACAAAACAACAAAACTTTTTAATTTTCCTTTCTTCAAAGTAAGGGGAAAAAAAACAGACAGCTGTTGAAATTATATACAGAGGCTTAGGACAATTTTTCCTTATTTTTACCCTTATTTTTTGTGTTTATTATAAATGTCTACGATTCAACTAGTTTTTAACAAACACTATGTTCAAGTTATTTATTTTATTCTTAAATATTAACACATGCTGCATGTGATTGACAAAATGAATATATAAAAAAAATAATCTTACATCAAAGCCACGAAAATTATCAAAAGAAAATGTAAATATTCAATGATTTTTTGTTTATAATAATTTATCTCATGTCAAAATTATTTTACTTTAATTTTAGGATTAAATAAGAAAAAAAGAAAGAATTTCTTTGACAAGATGGTGAGAATATCATAATTTTCGATGATTTTTTAGAATTATTTTGCATCTCATTGAATTTTTATCTCAAATTAATTATTTGTTTTAGTTAACCTAGAACAGTTATAAACCGCGGTATATATAAATGCTCGAGGTTTATTACGATTCCGGTGCATGTTTCATAATTTTTTAACAAAATTAAATACTTTTTGAACATTCTGTCTGTTTGATTTATAGATGAAACAATTGATGCTTTTATATAAAAATGAGATGAATTTACCCTAGAAACCAATCTCATGTTATGCGTACGCGATTAAGCAAACGCACAAATCGAAATTTTTATCTTGAAAAAATGATAAAATATCAACAAGGAGGCATAAACCACGCGAGATTTTTTTTTTTTTTTTCATTTTTTACTAACACTTAAATGACTTAATATTAATTAAAAATAGCGAAATACTTTCTTATTGGTTTAAAAAAAAAATTTTACTTGATTTAACAAACACAAAGAATTTTTTTCTTTTTGCTGTATTAAATTCTCTCGAGTGTTTTCCATATAATTTTCCGTATACTATGTGTATGTGTGCATGAAAGGGAATGATGTTTTTCGTTTGCTCTGTATAGTACACAGGCGATGAATTAAATTTACTCACAGAACACAAACATACACATATATTGTTATAACTAGGTTTTCATTTCATTAGAACATAAGATAAATACTTTAGTTCAATTCAGTTATTACAGTTGTTAACAACATAAATAAAAAATATATAAATTTTTTTTTTGTGTCTTTTTAAAAAGTTTAATAAATTAATTCTAAAAAAGAAATTTAGCATTCATAATTTGTTGTTTAATTAATTTTAAATAAAAAAAAAAAAGTTTGGTGTTTGGTGTTTATGTGAAAAAAAAGAAAAAGTTTGTGAAGTAAATTAATCAGAAAAGAATTCAATTCAGCATCTTTAGAGCATGCGTATTTTAACATTTTTATGTTGAATAAAAGCATATTTTTGGATATATATATATATTTGATATTGATACATAAGCACACGAGATAAAATTATTTTTTTTATGTTTAGTTGCAGTTTTATTGTTAAATAATCTTGTAGATTTTTTTTTTCAAGGTACAATGCTGCTATAAATAAAGATAAATCGTAGGCCTTTTTCAAGTATTTTTCTACTCTACACACATGTTTTTAATCTAATTTATTATTTTGTTTTATGATACTTTTTTGTAAACTGGAAAATATATATTTCGTCTTTTTTAATTATCCTACATAATTTTTTATCTACATTGATAGTCATCTCAATGTTAATGTTAATAATTAACAAGCATAAATAAGATTATTTTGTTTACTTAAATTACAGTTAAAAAAAGGCATAAATTTAATGGAAATTAAAAAAAAAATCACATGTTTGTGACTACAGGAAAATTAAACTTTATCATTCCCCTATGTTGTTGCCTTCAGTTTGTTTTTGTTTTGTTTTTTTTTTTATAAATAGGAGAAATTTCATCTTGATTTTTTTTTTATTATTATTATTAATACGTACTTCCTTCTTGAATTAGTTATTTGATTACCAAACCCAAAAGCCTGCCTTTGCTCTCTTGTTTAAACATTTATTTTTGGTGTTTTATTCTCATCATCACCCATCACCACACACTAAGTTTTAATGTTGATACATAATTAGGCTTTATAAATCATAAATATATTTTAAATAAAATTTATCCAGGGACATTATAGTTTATTTAATATTATTATTAATTCGCACAGTTTGAGAAGAAAAAATCTAATCTTTTGTCTTTGTGTAGTAATATTTGCTTATTTTGCTTTTTGAATAATAAATAGCAATTTCTAGTGGGCGCAAAATATAAAAAATTATTAATTTTAATTAATTAATACTATGATAAATATATATTTTTTGTTTTATTAATTTATTACCAACAATTTATAGTTGAATTTGTCTTAAATGATTCATTTAATAAATTTTATTTTATTTTTTGTTATCTTTTAAATAATTTCTTTTATTAATTCTACTAAAAATTTATCGAAAAATTATTAATAAAGATTACTTATGTTACCAGTAATCATTGTTAGTCAGTTGTTGTGACACTGAATCAACTTTATATACGTCGTTATGTTTTATTATGTTTATTAGATTTTTAAATTATGTTAAAGTCATTAAAAAATTGGGAAAAATTTGTCAATATTTGGGGATTACCCTAAAAAAAGTATCACAGTCGCAAATGCAAGTGTTTAAAACCTGAGAATCGTCTGTATGCAATTTAATTAATCACAAATTTAATTAAATGCAATTTTCTACAATTGTTTTGTTTGTACATTAAAAAAAAAAAATAAGACAACAAAACATCATGTCATTAATTAACATGTATTTATATTTTTTTATCCGCTATCCAAATTTGGTTTAATTATGTACTTTATGTTCATTTCTACAATACTATTCTAATTATATTAATATTTTGTTCTAACGAATTTACATATATTTATGTTCTTTATTCTCATCACAATTATTGCATCAAGCAACAAGTTTATATATTGTTACCAATTAACACCCATTTATGCATTAAACTCTAATAATATTTTTTTAAAATTAAATTTATTCTTTCGATCAACTTCATAGTTTATTAATGCGTATGCTGCGTATGGGTTAAGTTCTAACCGCAAAATCTATACCTATAATCGATGTTGTTTGCTTAATTTACATGATTTTGGTTTGATTTTAAAACATAATAGGATGGATATTCCTGAAATTGTTTTCGTCATTTAATTATTTAACAGAACTTCCTTCAATTTGATACGTAGCTATATTTTACGTTATTTTATTAGCATTCTCATTACTCACTCTGTACAAACAAGATAATAGCTTTAATGAACGTAATCAATCATAAGGTTGTAAGGACTTGAATAAACATTACAAATACAAAATCGCATTAAAACTCATAAGAGGTTATCTATCCCTGAACTAGAATTTATGTTATCAGACTGAGAATTGTACGGTAAATTATATTTTTATTTTTTTTAATAAAATGAAAAAAAATTCAACTAAACTGAGATTTGACTGTAATTTCGTCTAATCTTTCTTGCAAGGAACATCCGGTGTTTTTTGTTTGTTTTTAGATTACTTTTATAATTTTGTAATGCATAAATTCTTTCTTTACTTCCTTTAAACACCCGTTTTATTTAATTAATTTTTTTTTATAAAACCACAACCAAAATGACTCGTTTTTGACTCGAATAAAAGAAAGAAAGAATGAAAAATATTGGAATTATTACAAATTTTCATAAGAAAAATTATTTTCTAATCAAAAAAAAAAAAAACTCCGGAACAACAAATATTATGTTTGTGTTGTGTTTAAACAAATTTTTATTTCATTTTTTTCATTATTTATTTAATAAATGTGATAATAAAAATTCAAAAAACAGTTTTAGAAAGATTAAAAATTTTATTTTATTTCGTTTTTTTTGTCTTTAATTAATATTATTTAATAAATTATTTGTTATCTTTTTTTGCCTTTTTTATTTAATTAAATTTAAATTAAAATTTTCTTTTTTTCTTAATTATTAATGTTAATTATGGTTAAACAAAATATAAACGTTAAATGTTACAGTATGTAGCTGATAATATGAACAGGAGAGACTTTTAGAGAGTTTTTCTTGTTTGAGAGATTTGATTAGTTAGCCCAGGATATAGTATTCCTCGTATTCCTGGATTATATTTTATAAATTTAACTTCTGGTACTCTTCAAAATAGATCGAAATAAATATACCTTTTTGTGAAATTGCTTTATGCTGTATAAAACCTGGTACAGTTGCCACCGGTTATATATCGGTCCCATATTCAATAAATCTTACAGTTTTGTTATAATGAGTATCAGTTGTATTTGTAAGACTCGTTTCTCGTTATCAGAATTTACTCAATAGCAGAGGTTTTATACTCAACGTATAAACGGTTTTTTTAAGTCGCTTTTAAGGAAAGGTTTTACGAACTATTTTCACTGCTCTATATTCTATCTGGTTGTTTCCATACAATTGACTTTTAAACACATTTAAAGGGACCGATAATCAATGTTATCTTATAAAAACATTCAGCAGTCTTCAATCAAACTGTAATATAAATTTTAAAAATAATTTTTCCTCTCTCTAAATAGCACAATAAAAGTCTTTGTACATAAAACTTGGTTGTTTTATTAATTATATGTTTAATCAATATCTTTATTTAATTTTTCTTTTCTTTTTTTTTTTTTGTTATATTTTCTATGTTTGTTAACAAAACAACACAATTTATTATCACTATTTCATGTTAGTTGTTGCTGCTCGTTAATCAAATTTATTTAACATAATAATATTTCTTTACAAACATAAATTAAATTTAATTAAAAATTAAGTAAAAAAATAATTGTTGAGATTTTAATATATACTGGAAAATTAATTAATCTATTCTTTATTTTTTGTTGCAACTGACTTATCAATGTCTAGTACAGTCAATTTCTGTTTTAAATTAAAAAAAAAAATTCCAGGAGTTTTAAGGATTCACTGTAAAAACACCAATGACGTCATGACCTTTCTGTTTTATTTTTCTTTGCTATTCTGTGTGGCAAATCTGTGTTATAACAAAGAATAAGAGCGGCAACCTTTTTATCCTCTTTGTGAAGAAATTTATAATGAAAAGACAATGTTGGGTGTTTTGGTGGGTTTTGTAGTCACGTTTCATAAATATTCATTTATGAATTTATTTTTAGCTTTAATTTAATTTTATGTGTTAACATTTGTTACGTCTATCTGTCTGTGGGTTTTTTTTTCTTTGATAAAATAAATTATTAATAAATAAATCTGTGCTCATTGTTACTTTAAATAAAATAAAAAATTTTCATTTTGGTTGCTATGGTCACACAGAAACGCCACAACAAATGTTGAAATTTACCTGTGCATACATTATAGTTTTACCTTTAACCATGCGCCTCCACTTGTAGTTAGTTTTTTCACTTTAAACGTGACGGTTTGGCAAAAAATACGTGTATGCAGTTTTTTTAAAAAGAATATGTAGGTTATTTGTATAGCATGCGATGATTTTTTTGCTTTTATTTCTGTGTTGTTTTGTGTTGTTGTCAGTGGTCACTTTAGAGAATAAATAATAAAAGTTGCCTACTGAATGTCAAAAAAAAAAAATTTCTTTTCCTTTTTTTTGTTGATTTTATTTATTTATGCATTGTTTTAGTTTTGTTTTTCTTAAAATTGGTGTAAACAATAACAATTTAATTATAATATTTTCGCATAGCTATTATTTTTGTTTTTATGAAGTTATTCAATATTTATCTGCGTGTGCTTATGATTTGTAATTAGTCTAAACAAATCATTGAAAATCATCCATGTGATTTTTGTTGTTTAATTAATTTTATATTAATTTTTATTTTGTTTTTATTTTTGCTTCTAGAATAAATTATAAAGACAAATAAAAAAAAATAATAAAAAAAAAAAACAATTTATAAAGGTGAAAATGAAAATTAAATAGAAAATGTCATGAAAAAATTCTCTAATTTTATTAATTAAGAATTAAAAAATAATGTTGCGTAAAAAAAGAAGAATAAACAATTTTTAATTTATTATTATTTTTGTTTATCCTATATCTATTATTTTTGTGTTTATTATTTGTTTTATTAATTATTAATTAATTAATTGATTAATATTGTGATTGTGTTGAATTTAAAAAAAAAGAAGAAAAACAATTATAACGTGGATTAAAATTTAAAAAAGAAAGAGGAAAAGGTGTGGATAAAAGGAGAAAAACTTTTGAATAAATAATTATTTATTTTTGTTGTGTTTTGTGGTGTGCTGCTGTTGCTCTACTGTTTAAATTTATTTATTTATTTTTATTAATTGAAATTAATTAATTTTTTTTCTTAATTAAAAATAAAAAACGAAAAAAAAATGTCTGGAATATTTCGTTCAAATCCTAATACACCATCACGGCGTCGTACAACATTTAGTGCGTTTGGGTAAGAATATATAAGAGTTGAAATTTCTTTAATTAAATTATAATTAATTAGACTAGCCTTGTCTGAATTTCCTTATAATAATTTTTATTTATTTTTTAATGCATATTATGATAGTTTTTTTTATTGCTTCGTGCATTGAGTTTTTTTTTTTTATTTTAATTTTAATTTTAATTAATTGTTTTGTTGCTGATGCTGGTGTTTCTTTTTTTTTTTTTTTGCTACACTAAATTGTTTGCAAAGATAATTTAATATAAAAATTTTTAGTTCTTAAACTAACTTGAATGATGTTTTAATTTAAAATAATTGTTTAATAACGAATGAATTTAAGTTTTTTTTATTATTATTATTATTATTATTATTATTATTATTACGTTTTTGTAAGTGATTTAATATTTTTATTATTTTTTTTATTAAATATAATTTTTAGGATTATTATGCTCTGAAATTGCTGTTGTTGAACTCGTTGACTTGTTTAAAAAAAAATTTTTTTTTGGCTGTTACTAAGCGTTTAAGTTTAAATAGTAACAGACAAACAGACGATTTCTGAATCATTATTTTATTCAGTAATATATGATGGAATTTATGTTATTGCGATTTTTTATATGATTTAATCACTTTCAATAATATTTGTAGAAGAATAATGCGTTTGCTTATTTTCTACAAGTGATATTTGAGTGATAATGAGCTAATATTTGATTTAGTTTAATCAAAATTCAGTTTTCATGTAAATATTAAGTGTGGGACACATATCTAACCAAAGTTAATTTAAGAGTTGCAATTAGTAAAACAACAAAAACAATTTGATTTAATTGAGAATAATAATTATAAGTGATTTTTAAATAAAGATTATTGAAGCTGCAAGTTAGACATGCGTGCAATAAAGAATGTATTCTTGAGATGTGGTCATTTTCTGTAAGTGGAAAACACTCGCAATGTATGCCGAGTGTATTTCATGTTTTTACATCTCTGTTATCTCTAGCAAAATACAAGATATGTTTTAATTCAAATGGTCAGTCAGCTATTAAATTATTAATTTATTTTAAATTTTTGATGTTATAGTGTGTCGTCTAACTTGTCGTCTGCTATTTTTCTTTTAATGACTTCACATAAAAATCTGTTTATATAAAAACAACAACCTAGAGAAGAAGACCGGACTACGACGTTACGAAAACAGAGAAATAAAATTTTCAATTTAATTTTAGAATTTTTTTTTTTAATTTATCTTTTCCTTCAAAATATAATTTTTTTTTTTGTAAAACATAAATTTTCGCCTAGCCAAAAGAATTTAAAATTTTTGTTTTGTTTTTAATTATTACGCCACATGTTTTAAAATTTATTTATTTTTGCTCATTTCTTCGTTGTTCAAAAAAATTTTTTTTATTCGTTTATTACATTTTTTTTAATTCTTGTTTTCATTATTGACCAATAGTTTGTTTATAAATGAACAGAAATTATTATTATTTATATAAATAAATAAAATCATCCGTTGTCGTCATCTTGATGATGATGATGATTATGATCATCATTGTGAATTTATTTAATATATTGCAACGCGAATTTTATTTATTTTAAAATTTATCGTTGTTCGCGCATTTTTTGTTCGTTTTTTTAAAATAAATTTTGGATATTTTATTAATTTATTAACTGTAGAGGAATTTTAATGTTTAATTCGTGAAAAAAAAAAGAAGAAAGATTCGTTATAAATGCCATAATATGGTTGTCAACACGGATCGTTTTTCTCAAACGATTTTTTTTTCTTTAATTTTATTATAAAAATAAATTTAATTGATGTGAACACCGCTACCAAATAACCGCCGCCTACACCTTTTTTTGTTTTGTTTGGATAAAATTTATTTTAACACTTTTTTAATATTTTTTATGCTGTTTTCCAGTTGTTAACACATTTTAGATGCTGTACACCGTGGAGTAAAGGAGTTTTCTTTTACTTCGTTTAGTAACAGGCAGTTAGTTAAAACAAAATCTATTGCATTTTATATGAAATTCTCAAAATTGACAAAATGCCTTAACAGAGGTGCTGTCGAAGATTCATTGTGATCAACATTATTTACCACACATTGCTAAGTAGTACTTTGGCACAAAACACTTCTACGCAGTTTGAATACTTTAAATTTTACGTTTTGATATCTGGTAAATTATATCTACTTAAAGAATTTATCTGGGTATATTTTTAGAAGAATTTTCTTGCATTAAAATGATTGACACCTGCCTAAAAATATTTTTCCTCTTAAAAAAAAAAAAAAAAAATCTCCACTGCGAAAATTTACATTTTTTTGTTTACATAATATGGAAAATATTTTTAAAAAAATTGTCAAAAATAATAAATAAAAATGTAATTAATTTTGGTATGTAGAAAAAATAATCAAGAAACGGATGTTATGGGATATGCATACGGGTACGGTACGTGCTCTAAATAAACAGGATGTATTGGAAATTTTCTGTATTTTCTACGTAATTTAATATGAAGATTCTCTCTACTGATCCCGCTTTATTATAGATGAATTTCACTAAATAATATTTAGAAATAATGATGCATTCAAGGAAGTCGTTATCGTTGTTACAATTTTTATTTAAATGATAAAAAAATGTATATCATGTTGTGGGTGGGTGGTCTGTGTCACATTAATATTTTTCTTTTTTAGTTTAAATCAAACTTTTTTTTATTTATTTGTGTTAATCTTTATTCATCTTTAATTTTTTTTTTTAATGGTATTTACAGCTTACACGATCTTAATGTGTCGGTGAAATGTTTTATATAAAGGGAATTTACAACTTGAGATTTTTTCTTTTTTTTTTTTTTTTTAATTTTTTTAATTTTTCATAAAACCCCGAAACACTTTAGCCTAATTTATTGTTGGTAATAAATATTCAAAGCGCAAATCTTTTCGTTTTTTAATTAATAATTCTAATTTTAAATAAATTTTTTCTTTATTTCTCTTCTCTGTTTTTGAATTTAAACTTTATTTTGGATTTTTACTCTGGGTTTTTTTTTTTGAGATTATTATTTTGGTTGAATCTAAGCCTTGCCATTTTGTGATTTTTTTTTATCAGGGTTGGCAAAAAATATGTTTTATCAAAGCAAATGTTTGCAAAAAAAATGCAATTTAATAAGTTCATTTAGCAATCAAATGACGAAAACACATGATAATTCTTAATAATTGAACCAATTTTTTGAAGGATTATTCTATAAAGTATAAGATCATAGCTTATTTTGTCTTTTGTAGACAAAAATTATTAATTCGTGCAATAAAAACTTTTCTAATTTCTAATAATGATATAAATTTTGTTCAAAGTTAGTTAAAATTCTGTCACTACTCTACAATCAAAAGGAGTTAGATGATCATTCAGTGAAGTGTTTAATTTATATCTTTGAAAGTTATAAAATGTTTATTATTTATTTTTAAATTTAGCTAACTTATAACTAAAACGTTTAAAACAATCTTTTAAATGAATGTTTTTAAAGCATACCAACCCTGACTTTTTATTTTCTTTTCTTCATCTCTCTGGCTAAGATGCATTTTTTTATATTATATTTCTGTTTTAAAAACATAAACATAATTGTTGTTTTAAATTAAATTAAATTACTAAGTTAAATTACTATAATCAAAACTTTATTTTTCTTTTTTGTGTTTCTTTTAATATTTGTTATAAACAAATTGAATTTGATTGTGCATTGGGTTTTTTAGTTTATCTGACTTACAAAAAAAAAACCAAACTGCCAATATATATATAATGAATGCATATGTACATCCCGCAGTTTAATTAATTTTGTATTTATTTTTATAAAACTTTTGATGATGTTTAAGAGTATTTTCAATATTTATTTAACATAATCCGTGGTGCCTTCTTTGCTTAATTTCATTTGCACTCGATGGTTTTTTCTTTTATTTTTTTAATTAAATTAAATTTTTTTCTTTTGTTTATTCTTTGGAATCATGTAGATTTTTTTTGTTTTTAAACCATGTGGCTTACTTTTATGCTCCCATAGTATTTTAATGTTATTTATATTTCTTTCTAAGCGATAAAACATAATTAAATTAATTCACTTTTATAAATACTGCTGCCATCATATATCTAATATGCGGAGAGTAGATAAAATAATAATTTTATACAAATATATTTTTACCTCGTTTGAATTTGGATTGACGATTTGTTAGTTTTTTTCTTTACGTGTTTACGTATTGCAATTACATTTATTTAAATTAAATTTTTTTTTATGCTAACAAAAACATCTTATGTAATGTACTTGTTTTCTATGAACAAAAGTAGTTTATTTATAGATGAAAAAAAATGTTTTTATTAAAAGAAAGCAGCTAGTTGTTACTATCTTTTAGTAAGGAGAAACACAAAACGCATAAGACGCGCATTTTAAACAGTTTTGTAACAATTTAAAATAGAAATGTGCAGTCAGTAAAAAATTTAAACCTCTTATCCTCGTGGTATATTCATTAAGTGCATTTTTATTTTCTTGTTTTCACTAGTTACGGGGCAGAGTATTAAATTATGTCTTCATTTTTATGATAGAAGATAAATGTGAAAACAGAACACAATACGAAACATTTGTTATTTGTTAAAGACACAACAAGATTAATCAATTTTTGTAGCTTTGTTACGTTTTTACTTTTTACTGTACACTTGCTGGCTGCATATAAAATTAATTCGAAAAAGTTATCCTCGTAACTTGAGAGAAAATAAAAATTAATAGAAATAGAATTTGACATAATAAAGCCAACTGCAATGTTGTCTTCTTTAAATGCAAATTAATTAAAATAAAAGGAGAGAAAATAATTTTATTTTTTCATTTTTTTTTTAATTATTTGATTGACATGTTTAATGTGTTTTTTAGTTTTTTTTTTTCTTTGGCTTCATTATTATGTTATTAATTAGATAAATAAAACATATTGTAACAGAATTAAATGGGTTATGATGATAAATAAAATAAAAATGTAGATAAAAAATTAATTATAATGCAAGGATATGAAAATGGAAGTAGAAAGTATTAATGAGGAGAATTTGATTTAATTAGTTATTAATCAATTAATTCTGTTGGTTGGTGGTTATTGATTAAAAAAAAAACTGAAAAATTGGAAAGAAAACTCGTGGGCAGGCTGTAATGAAAGAATGGTGGAAAGACTCCCACTGTATACCTATCTCTATTGTTTCTTTAAAATTTATTTGGCTACATGTATTGTGTAAATTTTAATTATGAACTTTTAAAATCTTGGATAAAAAACGAATAATTAATTAGTCAAAAAATATATGTACGTGTCTATCTACTGTAAAAATATATTTTAAACATCGCCAGAAGATTATATTTTATGTAATAAATATAAAAAAAACACCTGTGTTTGGCTTAAAATTATTCACTACCGTTGCCCAGATAATAATTTTGTTTTTTAGCGATATTATATTTACATTTACCCGGTTGTTCTGTAGCTCTCTTGAATTTATTTATTAATTACAGGAAAATAAGATAAAATTATTCAACATATAAATGTAAACTCGATACATATGGATGACATTTAAATTAATTTAACTTAACAAATTTTATAATTAAATTTGCATGTTTTACTTAATGTTTAATGCATTTACCAAAAATTATGTCATTGCACGGAATAATTTTTAATTAAAATACAATAAATTTGATTTATTGATGAGATATTTGATTTGTTTTGTTTCAATTATAAATAAACGGTTGCCGTGTTAGATTGCCGTTACTTCTGCTGCTGTTGCTGCTCCTCTTCCGGATATTGTATTCTTTGAAATGTTTTTTTTTTATTTTTTTTTTTAATTTCTTTTTGACTGCATTTTGTGTTTCTTGAATGATAAAGAAACAAAATTTCCATTTAAGCCATATAACTAGGTTAATTGGAAGATTTTTTTCAGTTGAATGTTTATTAATTTTATGCATGATTTGTTTTATTATTTATTAATATTATTATTGTTTTAATGAAGTAATAATAATGTAAACTAATTAATTTTTTCTTTTTTTTTTTAATTACAGAACGAGTCCTAGCCAATTGCAGGATGTCACTATGGAGGCGTCATGTAAGTTTTTATTATTATTATTTTTTTTTTTTTATTATCATTTTTGCCTTGTTAAAGTTTGCTTTAATAATAAATTTTAATCAAAATGTTTTTTTGTGACGGAAACTGCTATAAGTTTTATATATATTTTTTTTTTGTCTGATTTGTGTAGGTTTTTTTTATCACTATCAATTTTGTGTTTTTAACGAAGAACCACCAACAACAACATCGAATAAATCGTCAAAAGTTCATAATGTTATTTAGGGAAGAGAGAAGTTAAAAAAAAATAATAATTTTAATTATCGTTGTTTGTTTTAAATGTTTTTTATTAATTTAATTTCGTTGGATTTTTTTTCTATTTAATTTATTTGGTTTAGAGGTGACGATAGTTTGTTTCTTTTCTTTTTTTTTTTGTTCTAATCTCAATGATGACCTATATTTGTTAAATTATTATGTTTTCTATCTAAACCAGGTGATTTCATGAGATTCTTGTTGTTTTCGTTTCTTTATTTAATTTATTAATTCATTTTGAAATAACCAAAATTTTATTTTTAACAAACATTTTTTTTTTATTATTTTTCTCGGTGATTAATAGGAATTTTTCTTAATTTTTTTTTATCGTTTTCAGTTGTGGTTTGATTTGTTTTTTCCTTTTCGTTTCTTTTATGAATTTTTTATATTAAGTCGTTCTGTTAATTAAATTAATTAGTGGTGTAATCGTTGTTTACTTTCTTTTTTTTTTTTAATTTTATTTTATTTTATTTGTTTACTAAGAATATTGTGTTGGTTTTTGTGAAAACGTGTGTATGTATATCTTGTATTTCCTGAGTGAATTAAGAAAAAGTTTTCTCTAATAGATTCTTTAGTTTTGATTAGATTAAACGGAAATTATGTTGTTTTGGTTGCGAGATTCTTCGTTTTTCTTTATTAGATACTTTGGTTCTGTTGCATTAGATCCTTGGCTTTAGAGATTAAAATCAAATTTCTCTACTTTAATATAGTTGTGTATTTATAACAGATAATTATATGCTGAAATGATTGCGTTTTATTAATTTATTATTTATAAATCATCACTAGGTGCTAAAGGCATTCGATCAAAGAGCAACTTTATTACTAATAGCAAAAGAAAAAGAAAAAAAATATTTTTATCTTTACAAGAAGTCATTATCTGTTGTAATTTTAAATAAATAATTAAATTAAATATTAATAACAAAGTATTGTTTATTATGTGACGACGACGACGAATATTTATTAAATTTGTTATTAAAAATGCGTTGTGTGTTAAAAGAATTTTCATTGCAATTCAATCGCTCATCACAATTTATATTCAGTTGTTTGTCGATTTTTAAATTAAAAATTCGGTTGTAAGTATAAATGGATGTAACTCGAGTAGTTACTGTATTAATATATATATTTTTTATAGAAATATATTTATTGTTTTTATATCAAATATTATATATCCCCCCAATAATAATATTCAATTCGTTTGTCGTAGTTAATGATTGTCGTCGTCGTCACAGTAATTTTCTGTTGTTTAATCAAATTCAAAGTTCAAAAACTTCTTTTTATTAAACTAAACTCTTAAACACACAGAAAATAAATAGTTTTTCGGCTTTTTATTTATTTATTTATTTATTTATTTATTGTCTTAAAAAAAACAATCAAATGCAAAATGTAAATAAAATATTTATAAATGAGAATTTTGGTTAAATGCCAAGGATGTTATGATGTTGTGTGCGGAGAGTAGTTTTTTTTTTTTAATTTTCCTTTATGCAAAATAATAGTAAAATCAAAAGATTCTTTTTTTCTTTTTCATTATTGTGCGAAGTATTATAGAAAATTCACTTGATGATTGTTGTTTGTTGCCTTGCTTCGTCATTATCGCGTAGCAAAAAAACTTATTTTTGGCAACATATTCTGTTTGATTTAATTTTCTTTACTTTTTTTGTTTTATTGAAGAAAATTGACCGATTTATAAATTTTTTATTTTGCTTTACTCTTTAAAGTTTCTTTAATTAAATTTAATTCAATGAGGTTTTATGTTGTGTATTCTTTTGCACACACCCATTTGCCGTTTCAATTTGAATTAATTTATTTAAATTGTGTGGTTTTTGCGCCGGCTTTTTTATTTGATTTGATTTTATTGTATTTTGAAACGCAACAAGTTTGTTAGTTGAATGAAACTTACGATGTGATTTCGCTAATTATTATTTCCTTATATTTTGTTGATTTCTTTTTCATAATTAATTATTAAATTAAATTAGATGTGTGTGTGTTGTACACTAAGCAATTTTCTCTTTTAATTTATTTCTATCGGCTTATCAATGTTTGTTTTCTGTCAGTCTCAGCTAATTTGTTTTAAAAATTAGTAAACAATAATTAACTATTAAAAAACTAAAGAAAATTATAAATTTATTTCATATATCACTATCGAGAATAATGTTTATTATTATATTTATTTTCTGTATTTAAAATAATATTTAATAATAACAAAAAAATTATCAGTAACAACAAATATAATAAACAGTGTGTTGAGTCACTAATAATCGTTTCTTCTTTGCAGACCGACCGACCAGAGTGTTGTAAAAATTATTATTATTATTGTTGTTGTTATAAGCAGGCAGCAGCATAATTATTTTTTACTTTACCACACAGACGTTTTTGCTTGCAAAATTGCTTAGATTAAATTACTGACACTAAAAATATGGATAATGATTGTGGCTGATTGCCAAACACAGGCGCTTGTTTGCTTCGTCGTCTTCTGCTTCTCCAGTTATTTATCTTTTCTTTTTTTTTTTAATACCTTTTTGCGCTTATTTTACTTCTATCTATTTCTGTGTTGTAATTAACATTAAAGGATTTTTATGTTTGCTGTTTTGTTGCCTTGTTTTTCAGTAATTCAGTCTTAATTTATATTCTATGATTCATACGTTAAGTATTTTCTATGTTGTGTGGTGATAAATGTTTTCCCCTTAATTAATTATTGGGCGCTTTGAAAATTGTTCATATTTTTTGTTGCTATAAATAATTAGCAATTTTTTGTTTTGTGTGCCTATATAAAGAAAAAAGGAGAAAAATACTTTTTTGAATGAATGAAATTTATGTTTTTCGTTGAAAATTATTTTCTAATCAATTATTCATTGCGAAATTTTTTTTTAATTTTTTTTTTTTTTTTTTTCAAACAAATTTATAAAAAACAATTTTTTCTTGTTAATTATTTTAATTAATTATTTATTTATATCGGGGTTTTTTTAATTTCGTTCCATTTTTTTTTTTTTTTTTTTTTTTAATTTTTTTTTTTTTTTCTATGTCCTTTTGACAGTTTCCTTTCTAATTTATTCCTTTCTGCATATATTACCCCTTTATTATTTTTTCTTAATGATTTCTTTCTATTTTACTTTCTTGCCCTTTTAAATTATTAAAATTAATTCCTTTCATTATTATTATTGTCATTTTTATTACATTTTCTAATTTTTAAAGAAGATTATTTTAAAACGAAAACGAAATAAAAAAAAAATTCAAAATTTAATTAAACTATTCGTCCGTTGTTGGTTTAGTTAAATAAAATGTCACAAAATGTTGAAGAATTTGTAAATGGTTAAAAAAAGAATATTTTTAGTTATTTAGAAGAACCTTTTTTAATATTAATATTAATATTCTTTTCTTTTTTTTTTTTTTTTAAAGATGCATTGGGCTTTCGATCGCCATCCAGTAGTAATAGTGTTGGTTTTGGTTGCCATACAATAAATACAAGCAATGGCATGCAAAATCCATCACCTGTCCCAGGACGATCCTTACGTGAATATGAAGAACAAATGACAACACTGCGTAAAGATAATTTCAATCTTAAATTGCGTATATATTTTTTGGAGGAAAAGAATCCATTACTCGGTGTTACTGATGGTCCAGATACAATTTATAAACAAAATATTGACTTGAAGGTTTGTTGGCTTTATTTAAATTTAATTTTTCCTTATTTTTATTTTTTTTTAATGTGAATACTATTGTTTTATCAGGTTGAAATTGAATCGTTGCGTAAAGAGATTGTTGATAAACAAGAATTATTATTACAAGCAGCGAAAGCAATTGAATTAATGGAAGAAGCACGTAAAGATTCTGAACAAAAACATCTGTTGGTAATTGAAGAATTAAATGAGAGAATTCATTACTTAGAGGTTGAAATAAAAAGTATTGAACAACAAAATGATGATAGACGTTATACTCGTGAATTTACAAAAAATAGTTTCTTAATGCAAAATGATGATGCTCAAGATAAGGTAATTGGTGTTTTTTTTTTTAATAAACTTTTATTTTTGTGTGTTGTTTGGTGCTAATTGTTTTTCTTTTATTTTTTGTATAGATTATTGAATTAGAAAATGAAATAAAAATGTATAAATTAAAATGTGATAATATTAATGATTTAGAAGAGAAACTAAGAATAAATGAGGAAAAAATAACAAACTATGAGTATAAAAATAATGATTTATCAGAGAAAAATTTAACTCTAGAAAGATCATTAGCTGATAAGGAGAAATTATGCTGCGAATTAGAGGTTTGTTTAAAATATTTTTTTAATTTTATTCTATATATCTGTATATTTATTTTTATTTTAAATATTTATTTATGTGTTATGCAATAATTAATGAGTTTAATTTATGAATTAATTTTTAATTTTAATTTTTGTGTTTTAATTTAATAAAAATACATCATTATCATAATTAGAAATGTATTGTTGAAAAAAATGATTACATATTAAAAATATTAAATGATAGTAATGTAACAAAAAAAAATTATGATATTTTATTACAAGAAAATGAACGTTTAAAAAATTATTTAGATGATAAAAAGAAAATTATTATTGAACAGAATCGTTTAATGCAAGATGTTCATGTAAGAGTAATGATAATAGACAGACAGACCCTTAATTTATTAGTAATAATAATAATAATAATATAAATTTATCTCCTTCCCCCCTTAATTTAATAGAATACAATTATAAATAAGCAAAAAAACTTGGAAAAATTTCAATTAATGATAAAAAATTATGAAGAAGAATTAATTGATATAAAAAATGAAAAGAAAATATTATTAAGTGAGAATACATATTATAAAATGTATTTAAAAACGTTAAGAGATACCCAAGTAGTACCGCCACCAACAGCACAATCATTAAATAGTCATAATAAGAAAATAAGTAATAATCAAAAAACTGTAAATAAGCCGTCAACAGCTGGTAATTGTAGTAAAACAACAAATGATTTTAATTTATTAATTGATAATAATAATCATAATAATATAAAACATATAAATGGTACAAATTGTAATAAAAAACAACAATATTTAGTAAATCCATTATTTTCAAGTTCAATACATCCATTAGAGGATTATCGACGACATAATAATAGATATATAAGTAAGAATAGTTTAAATATAGATGAATTAATACAAACAAATTTATTTGAACGTATTGATAATATAAATTTAAATTATAAAAGAAATCTTAATAATAATAATAATGTTAAATTAACTGAAAATATTGAAAAGGCAATTAAATCAACATATCATTATGATAGTAGTAGTAATAATACAAATAATAATAATAATAATAATGATAATGATAATAAGAAAAATATTCGTGATTTTCAATTAATACAAAATAAATCAATAAATAATAAGACGACGGTAACATCGTATGATGTGAGTAATTTATCAGCTGTTAGTGGTAATGAAGATGCTTCAAAGGTATAAAAAATTTCAATACACCGATATGAGTATTCAGAATGTGTATAAATAAAGGAAAACTTGTTGCCATATAAAAACCAGATGATTCTGTCATTTGTGACGTTTTTATTCATCGTTCTCGTTATCCGTAGTATATGGTATTTCTGAATGAATTTTTTATTTAAAACAAATAAATTACTCTGAATACTCATTAGTAGATTTTGTAAAATAAAATAAAATTTTCTTTTTTTTTATAACACTCTTCTATATCTCATTTACAGAGTATTTTTGACAATAATCTATTTTCAACAAATGGTATACGCTTAATATATGAAAAAATAAAAAAGACAACAAATGAACAATGAATAAATGTAATAAGATGACCGGTTCGATCCTACCGTAATAATAGTAGCCACCAACACACCCCCAGTCAACAAATCCAAAAAAATTATTTTCCTTCCAAACAAAACATACCATCCTCCATCCTATCTTGCATTTATATTAAAAATTAAAAAAAAATCTTTTTCCTCGAAATTTACACAGAAAAGTTAACGAAAAAAATTTTTTTTTAATTTAATTTGTTTTTAAATTATAAAATTAAGAAAATGTTTTGCTAGAATTTTTTTTTTTATGCATCACACACTATCATTCCCAACACATAAACCACCACCACACCTCAACTGATAAAAATAATATTCCTTTAGTCTTTCTCTTTTTTTTTTCAACAAAAATGCATTTTTAATTATGATAAAAAGCAATAATAAATGTTAAATTAAAATTAAAATAAATAATTTTTTTTTCATTTTTTTCTTATTTATTCTTGTTTTTTTTTTTTTTTCTTTTTTCTTGTTTCTATAGACAATTAGGGAACAACTCTATGAGCATAAAAAGTTGTTAGCTGAAAAATCGTGTTTATTAGAAATGACTGAGGAACAACTTAAGGATAAAGCGAAAGCGCATGATAATGCGTGTAAAGCTGCCCAGAAATTTTTACTACATGCAAAAACATTACATGAATCATGTGAACGATTAAAAGCATGCAAAGATGTAAGAATAAATTTGTTTTATCCATTCTTAGCCAACTTTTCTTTAATATATTTTTTTTTGTTTTTAGATTCCCAATACAGTTGAAACGAATGTTTTGGAAAATAATACTGACATTGAACGTTTACATTTAGTCATTACGGAAATGAAATTAGAAATTGATCAATTACGTAGTGAGTTAAAAAAGAAGACAATGAGTTTACAAGGTTTAGTTAATAAGGAATTATGGGAAAAGAATCGTGAAATTGAAAGATTAATAAAAATGTTAAATATGCGTAATGCTGCCAATACTTCAGCCATGGATGACAATTCTTTGGCTAGTCCAATCAGTCCAACTGTACTTAGTGAAGAAGATCAATTACAAGTATCATTTACGGAAGCGCAATATCAGCAAGCTGTTGAAAAGAATAGACGTTTACAACGTAAAGTTGATTTATTAATTCAACGATTAGAGAAAACATCAGCGGATTCTGTTAGTATCGATAAATTGCGTGCTGAATTAGAGGAAGCTCATAAAGAAACGGCAGAAGCCCATAAATGGCGTAGTGATTGTGGCCAATTGTGTTCTGTATTAACAGTACGCCTTGAAGAGTTGGCGTTGTTTTTGGATTCATTATTAAGGCGCAAAGAGTTGGGAACTTTATGTGCAGATCGTCGTCATGCCATTCGTAAGGCTATTGATCGCAGTTTGGATTTATCACGTAGCCTTAATATGTCACTTTCAATAACTGGCTTAGGAATGAGCGAGCATAGTTTAGCGCAATTGAGTTCTTTATCTGGTTTTCTAGAAGGAGAAGCATCGTTTATGACACGAGATAGTCTTGATATTTCAAAGACAATGGATAACATCGATGAAGAGAAAAATACCTCGTTAAAAATTGAAGAATCTAATAAATCAATTACAGCTAAAACTAGTTTAGATTCAACGAATGTTGATGAACTTAAAGCTGAAGTAAAATTATTGCGAAGTGTTGTTGGCAAAACAATTGATATGGGTACTCCCGATAAAGAAGTAAAGCGAGAACGCCGTTCACAGCAAACTGTTGTTACATCAACCACTAATTCGCTACATAATAAAATGGAGCACCATTCTGAATCCGAAGCTTGGTCAGAACCCGATCGTAACGTATCATTGGCACGCATTGGCTTAGAAGAAACTAAATTAAATGTAAACAAAAAGCGAATTGTTCGTCATTCAACTGATTCTGATTCTACAACTGGCAGTGAAGAAGATGATATTTTAGGAATTGAGAACAGTAAATTACCGCTGTCAAGTTCATTAACATCGAATAAAGATTTCAATGAAAAGATAAAAACAATGAAAAATTTGATAGCGGAACGTGACAATCAATTGATTGCACAAGAAATAAAGCTTATCGAATGTGACAATAATGGAAAACGCGAATGCATTAAATTAGAAGATCGAATAAACGAGCTAAAGCTGGCCCACGCTGACGAATTGAATAATATTAAAAATGAACGTGACCGCGTTTACTTTGATTTGCGTGAGGCTGAATTAAAACTAACAGAAATGCGAGATGACATAAATGAAATAAAGCAAAAACATTCAAATGAAATTGAATTTATAATAACAAGTGAAAGAGCTAAGTTGGAGCATTATAAACGTGAAATGATGGAGTCACTGAAGAAAGACTGGGTTTCGCAAGCTGTTTATGAGAAAAAGATCAATGAATTAAATGATTATAAAATCAAAATAGGAGAATCGATGAATCGTGAGCATTTATTACGTACACAGGTCAGCGATAATGAGATTATGATAAAGCAATTGAAAAAATCAATTGATGATTCAACATTGCAAATATCAAAAGCAATTCTTGAGCGCACAAAGTGTTTAAACGAGAAACATATCCTGGAGACAAATGCCAAAGATTTAGAAACCCACATAAATTACTTGAATGTTGAATGCACGGAATTAAATCAACGTATTGTGAATTTGGAAAATGAGAATGCTATTATGCAAAATCGTTTGGTGGCTACTAAACGGAGTATTATTGCCGCCGCGGCTTCACACAATAAAGCAGCAATCCCTCGTAATAAAAATGTTAATTCTGATTATGTGTCTGAAGATACAACAAACAGTGATTCAACAATTAACCGGGTAACTGCATTCGCTCCAGGCAATATTAATGTTCAACAGGAACAGCATCGTTCCAATGATAATTCATCACCAGATTTAGGAATAGAAAGCGATGCCGGTCGCATGTCCAGTGTTGAGTTGAGCAACATACAACGTCCAATGCTTAAAACAATTGAATTGACCAAATCAATGACAAATTTGTTGACGAATGTAGATACTGAAAGTAAGTTTTTCATTTAAATTCTTTATAAATTTTCCGTTTTATTAATTTTTTTAAATTATTTTTTTTAGCTAAAATACGTTCGCCAAATAACAAGTCTATTGATGCTGGTAGCAATAATGATATGAGTCCAACTGAAAATGCAACACAAGTGCCATTAATACATGATTGTGAAAAAATCGAACAAGAGAATAACGAATTAAAACGTAAATATACTCGTACAAAGCGTGCCTTAGAAGAAACCTATTTGAAACTGCGTTTATCAAATCAACGAAAGGAACAGGTGGAGAAAGATATACGTCAGCAAATTGTTAAAACGCAAAATGTATTAAAAAATGTTCGTACAAATATGGAGCATGAATTGGAACAGAAGAAAAATATAAGAACACCACCAAAAGGGAATGTATCGAATAATGTTGGTAGTGGATTGAATAAAAGTGGTGGTGATACTGTGTCAACAGTTGTTACACCACAATTGATCGAAAAGGGAAAACAAGATGAATAATTGATTATATTTGGTTGGAACACACACGTATCGCGTTTTGAACATTTTTATTTTACTAATTTTATTTATGTTAAGAATTTGTCTGCGTCCGTCCATGTGCAGCTAAAATTTCTTTTTTTTTTTTTAATTTTTATTTCCGCGAATTTAACGTTTTTTTTTTCTTTCTTTATTAGTTCGTTTTGTTTTTTTTTTTTAATTAAGACTTTTAGTGGATTAAGACATACAAATATTCCATTCATATTGAATGATGACGATTTTAGTTATAAGACTTTATATTTTCACTTAATTTTATTTTATGAATGCGTTTTATGATCTTTATTGTTTTTAATATT
Organism: Ptychoptera albimana; assembly: GCA_961205885.1. NCBI lineage: Eukaryota > Metazoa > Arthropoda > Insecta > Diptera > Ptychopteridae > Ptychoptera > Ptychoptera albimana. Next base: position 23,438,332 of record OY540802.1, on the reverse strand, counting down.
TTTTTTTTTTAATTTGTATTTGTATTTGTATATGTATTTCTATTTTTGTAACATAAGGGTAACAATCAGGTTCTTAAATAATATTAATATAGAAATATATTTATATATATAATTATTATTAAAATAGTATTCTACGAACGAAAATGTATTAAAAAAAAAAAGCGGATCACATACTAAAAAAATAGCGAAAAACATTAATTTTAAGTTAAATTAGGTATAAGGAAACGACAAAAATATATATAGCGTTTAGATAGACGAAATAAACGGAACAAAAACATGCCAAGTGTAGTAATGATTTTGAGAAAAAGAGAAGAAATTTATTAATTAATATATATATATTTATAATTGATTGGTTTAATTAATTATGATTCATTGTTAGATGAATGTGAAAGAAGAAGCAGTACACAAACAAACTCACCACTATAAATGCGATTTTTAAATGAAAAACCGAAGTGATAGATTTATTATTTAATGTTTTATTATTTTATGTTTATCGTTTAATGATTATGTTTAGTTAGAGTTGTTGTGGTTGGCTGTTGTCTAGATTTTTAATAAAAATGTATTTTTCTGTTTATGTTTCCTTTTTTATAATTTTTATTTTTTTTTTCTCTTCCATATACATAAACGAGAAAAACTGATTTTTTTTATAATAAAAATAATAATTAAAAATGAATTTTGTTTTATGTTTTATTAATTAATCTATGTTTGTTGCAAGGGTAAGTGGTTTTATTAAAACTAATATAGAAACTACTGTATAAAGCAGCATTGTGGTGTTTAGTTTTGAGTTGGTGTCGCAGTGTTTTGTGTTTTGTTAATGGGGTTTGAGTCTTTAATAATCTTTAATCACAACGCTGACTTCAAAGAATCTTTGAATGCGAAAATGTCGTAATTTTTTTTTAAGAATTTACATCAATTTCTGTTTAATAAACTGTTGGTCTGTTGGGGTAATAGTTGATGCTGGTTATTGTGTAAAAATTAATCAAAAATAAATCAATTTGCTATGTTTATTATGCGTACCCCATCATCAAACAAGTTTTGTACCTACTACAGGAGATTTTATTTGCAAAATCTTTACAAAAAACTGAATCTAAAATTATTTCTTAACACATCCGCACCACATTTTTGCTATTATCTTTAAAGCAAACATCCTTTTGCTTACGTTTATTAATATTTACATAAGAGTTGTTTTATATTAAAAAAAAATAAAAAAAAGGTTTTTATGACTTTGTTTAGTGTCGTGCTAAGGGATTATATAATAAATTTTAAGCAAAGGTAATCTTTAATAACATATAAAACATTTTAAGATGTAATGTTGTACAGGATACATTACATCCATCCACCCACTCACACACTGGATAAAATAAATAAAAAAATGTTTAATTAAAAAATTAATTAAGTTTTTTTTTTTACAAAAATATCGATTGTCGATTTTATTTTATTTTTCATAGTTTTCTATTTTTAATATAATTTTCTAATTTTATTCATAATTTTGGTAGACATTTCATTATTTTTATTCAGTTTAACATAAATTTATCTTTCTCTTTCCTTCTTCTTCGTCTCGTTTCGTCTTCTCGTTTTTTTTTTTATTACAATAAATCAATTAAAACTATTTTAAAAGATATGTTTATCTAATTATTATTTACTACTACTTTGGTAGGTGTTTCAAATGCGTTTTTAATTTTAATTTCATTTTTTATACTTTGGTTATTTATAATTTTTGTGCTCCATAGATTTATTTATATATATTTTTATTTAATTACATTTAAAAGCGCGATTAATTATTTTTATCATTTTAAAATTCACTAAAAAATAATAGTTAAAAAAAAACAATAATTATTTTTTTTACACAGTCTCTGCATTCTCATTAAAAAAAAATTCTTTTTTTTTTCTTTAATAATTGATTTTCAAATGAACGGACAAATTATTATTATTATTATGCGACATTCGTTGTCATTTATTTATTTATTTATTAATTAGGAGGATTATTATTATTTGCTTCTTTTTATTTAGTTAATATTTAACAAAGAAAAAAAAAATTAAAATTCTAAACTAGTAAAATCACAACACAGAAATAATTTTTTTTTTTATAAAAAAAAAAAAAAAAATATTCTAAATTTCTATAATATAGTTTGAATAATCATAAACTTAAGATAGGTAGGTAGGTAAGTAATAAATATGAATCTTCCATTCAGTTACTATTAAATGTAATAGTAGCTGATATAGAAAATTTCAGAGTATTGTCGCAAATTGATTAATAGCAACAAAATGTTTTTCCTCATGATAAGTACGAAGTATTAATCCAAGAATACTTGATGTATCAACATCACCTAACCACATTCCCATTGATTGATAATTTTCTAACATTGATAAATAAGCTGCAAATAACAAATTTTTGTTTAATAAATTAAAATAAATAATCCTCTACTACTATTAATACAAACCAATAAACATTTTTGGATTAGATAAACTAAGTTGTACTTGCGGTGATGATAATAAAGCTTTTAATACAGCTGAATCCGGTGGTAAGCCATCACATAATTCAGTTAAACTACGACTTCGGTTACCAATTAACCATTCACACTAAAATAAATAACAAAAATGAACAAACAAATTCTATCAAATTTATTTTTATAATTAAAACAAACAGCGGCTGGTTTATTATTTCTCGTTGCTTTTAAAGCTTCACGTGCCTCAGCCTCACTGAAACCCATATCTGTTATTGACGCAATCAATTCAATTGATGCCGGTATATCACGTGCCGAATAGATACGAATTATTTCTAATAAAGCTTCTATATTTTCACGTGGTGTTTTTGTATTATTAAATTTTTGCGATAAACTGGAAGATTGTTGCAAATCATCAATAAGTAAATTTGGTTGACTTTGATTTTCAATTAGCCAATCTAGTGCAGCTGAATAAACATCACTTGATTGCATAATAGTATATAATGAAAATACAGGGAAATTTTTTAGGTTTCTTTTAGCAAAGATTCAATTAAATTAATTAATAATTATAATAAATAATTACTTTTTTAATAATAATGCATGAATGACTCTGGTTCTCGGAAATCCCATATCAATTAAACATTGCACAGTATCCGCCTCATGACGACGTTTATTTATTAATTTTTGCTTTAACATAATTATCAAACGTTCAGCATACGGACCAGCACCAATTATATAAGCAGATGATTGTGCTAACGATATAAGAATCTTCCTCATATCAAACTGTAACTAAATGGTTAATGAATTAATATATTTGGAATTGTTTAAAACAAACAAATTACATCATTTTGGTAAACCACTTCATCAATATTAACTCGTGGAGGAGTTGCACAAGCTATTGGAATATCTTTTGTAGCAGCTGCTATTTCCGAAACTGTAGGACCTGGTATATACTCCTCTTCCATTAATATATCTACACGTTTTACAGCCAACACGAATTCATCTAAATAAAGCAAAAAATAATTTATACTAAAAATTAAATTAATTTAGAAACCCAAAAATACCTTCATCAGTTACATTAAGCGACGCTAATGATAAATGCTCATTAAATACCGTACGTTGTTTCGCTCTTATTAATTTATATTTACTTAATAAATGTTTAACATCTGTTGCAAAATGTGGCAGAGAATCATAAACAGATATAAACTTATCTAAAGCTAATTTTTTTAAATCTTCACCAGTTCGTTTTGAATCAATTTTAATAATAACTACACCACCCCTAGGACTTATTATCCGAACACTGATTTCATTATTTGGTGTCACATTTCCAATATTAATTACATTATCATTTTGATCATCTTCTGGTGTTTGATGATTATTTTGATTCGTATTACTTCCGCTATAATTGTATTTATTTTTTCAACATTTAGAAAAATTTATTTAATTTTAAACGAAATAATAAAATTCACAAATTGAATACAAACGATTTTTTATTAAATGAACTAAATAGTCGGGATATACGTTGCATAATTTTAATATAAATAAAAACAAATAAATTCTACATTAAACTATAAATTTCTAATTATAAATCTAAATAAAAAAATTTAATTTGTTTTCTTACTTTCGACAGCAAAATGCTGTTGTTAAATTTTGTTTTGTAAAATCAATGCTACTATTATCACTACTCGTTTCGCTTATATTATCAATATTTGTTAAAATTACAGTTGATGTTTGATTAGTTCTGCCATTTCCAATATGTTGTGGAAATGATGTGTGCCGGGAACGACTATGTCCCGCTGGACTATTACTTGGACTCGCTGTTAAACTATTTGAGGATATTGTTGATGTACTGCCATTACTTCGATTACTATCACGTTTTCTAGATGCAAACCATCTAGCACGACGTTCTGCAAATTTTTCACGCATCCAAGGTATCATCCTTGAATTTTCCTTTAAAATATTTCAACAATTTTTGTTATTATTTACGAAAAACAACAAATCAATACGCAATTAAATTGCACAAAGATTTTTTTTTTTTTTTTTTTTAAACAAAACTCAATTTATGTTTCATTATTATTTTTGTTTTAAATACAGCTTCCATAATCAAACTACGTTTTAACAAACAATTTAGACTAATTTATAAATTATTATTATTATTTAATTAATTTATTTATTTCCATATGTAATTAAATATTAAACAAATTTGTTTTTATAGTAATGTCAATAATTGAAACGTCAGTTTTGACATTATTGTTTTGTTCCTTATTATTATTTATTATTAGTGGTGCCCAATGTTAGTCCTTTAATAAGGGTAATTTATTTAATAACCCTTATGTTCAAGATTTTATAACGGAATTAATAGTTTTTTGATTTTAGTTTTAACAAAACTTTCGATGTAATCAGTTAATTAATTTAATCATTTTAACGTGTTTTTGTGTTTTGTGTGTTTTTAATTTGTAAACGATATTTTTTTTAAAATAAATAATGGACAGTAAGTCATTATGAATTAATCTTATTTAAGTTAATAATTTTCCATGGGTTTCTTTTTTTATTTTTAGGTAATACAATTTTTCAATTAGTTAAAAACAATGATTATGATAGTTTAAACTTAACATTGACATTTACCGAATATTATAATTATATTGATTTGATTGATATTTATGGAAATACACCATTAATGGTTGCCTGTTGTTTAGGTTTTGATAGATGTATTGAAACATTAGTAAGGCATAACGCATTTCCTTTACAACATAATTTTGTTGGTAAAAAATACTCAATTACAAATAAGTAATATCCAATTAAAAAAATTATTAATTATTACAGGTTTAAATGCTTTGGCATTAGCAGCATTTTCCGGGAATCTAATGTCATGTATGCATTTAATTAATTACTGTAAATATAGTAAATTCAATCAATGCTGCTTATTACCACCAATATGTGCAGCAATAATTAATGGGCATTTAAATATTGTTAAATACTTATCAGGATTACATCCTAAACCAAATAAAATAACAACACAACAAGGTAATTAATTTTCATTCTTAAATAAATTGAATTTATAAAAAAATTTAAATTTTTAAAATGTTAGTGAATTATCAGAACATAGATGGCAGATACGTTTTATTAAAGATTTTTTATTTCTTTGTTTAATTTTAAAATCAAATATGAATCCTCATTACTTTGTTATATTTCACCGTGTCAATAAGTTAAATAAATCAATTAATTGCATTTAAATTAAATAATTATTAAAATAATTTATAAAAAAGAGTCGAGCAATAATTTAAAAGAATTAATTATCTAACATTAAAAAAAGGATTTTAATTAAATTAAAGAAATATTTACGATTAAAGAAAAAAAAACGTGTTCACTATATTAACGGTAAATAATTTTTTTTTTTTTTGTTTATTTCAGGAATTACACCATTAATGTTTTCTATTTTATATAATAAACCCTTAATCACAGATTATTTATTAAATTTTGATAATTTATTTGTAAATAGAAACGCTTTAAATTTATCAGCAAGTGACATTTTTATTTATTATCAAAATATCAAAACGATAATGGGTAATTATGATGAAATTTATTAAAAAATTTTAATGGATTTCTATTAATTTTAATTTTAATTATATTCTTAGATACTGCTGATTTAAAAACACCAACAACACCTTGTTTAACACCGCATAATGAAGCAATATTTAAATTTCCTGCAGTGCCACCAGCACAACATAATAGAAGAAATACAAGACGGTCATTTACTCCTAGACGTAATGAATTATTAACGCCTAACATTTCACCAATTAATAAACCTGTACATGTATTAAATACGACACAGTTTCTAAGAAAATGTACAAATAGTACCATAGTAAGAAATGATTTAGATAAAAAACCGCTATCACCATCGTTGTATTTATTAAATAAAAGCAAAATGAATAATTCAATGTTAAACAAAAATATGAGCATTGATATTATTCTAAAGGATCTTAAAATGTCGCAATATATTGATATTTTCGTGAAAGAAGAGATTGATCTCGAAATCTTTTCAACAATGAATGAAGAAGATTTAAACTATGTTGGTATCTGCAATAAAAATGATTGTCTTGTTTTACTCTCAGCTATAGAGGATTTTAAAAATTTATAATAAAAATTATTTTTCATTATATTTATGTATTGTGTGATATACGACTGTTAATCCGTTTTAATTATAAATATTTATATTAATTTTTTGTTTGTATGATTTTGATAGTCAATAAATTTATAAATTTTATTTAAAATTCAATTTTTTTAAATTAATTTTTCGTTTCTCTTAAAAATCTCGTTTTTGAACTTTTTCAGACAAAACAAATTTCGTTTAACTTTTGCTATAGAAATCATACAATTTGAATACAAAGTAACGGAAAATTTGTATTATTGAAATGATATAATAGATGGCTCTGTTAAATTTGCACAATTTCCATAAATACAAAATTATTACACCAGTAAAGGCAAAAAAAAACATTCGCATCAAATGTAAAAATAATATTCCAGCATTGCTGTAGTGTGCCTTCTATCTTTCTTGTCTGTTCTGTCTTGTCTTGGCCAGTTTTGTTTGTCGTTGTTATTAGGAGGAAGTTAAAGGAGTACTTAGGAATACAAATTTAATTAAAAAAAAAAAGGTTTGTTAATTAAAAATAAAATTGTTAATTAATATAATTGTGTAATTAAAAGTATATTAATTTAATAACTATTGTATTAAGCTTCAAATATTAATTTAACATAAGTGATGCACGCGCCGGCAACGCAATTTACTTCTTTTTTTTTATATTCTCGCAGACAATTTTATTAATTTTTTTTTTATTATTTTAATGATACATATTAAAGAGTATCGAAAAAACGTGTATGTGACGCAGTAGGCTGTCTGGCTGTTGCCAGTTGCCATCCACGGTTAATTTTATTAATGCTAGTAAGCACCGAATGTCGCTATATTCTTTGTTGTGTATTAAGTCCCATGTGCTCCACAAGAAGAGTAATAATTTCTTTTTGAATAAACATTCTACGCTTATATATATATATATATATGTATGGTTTATTTAATTGCGCATTTAATTTTTATTTTCATATTATTTTTTTCCTTTTTTTAATTAATTTTTATTAAATAATAAAAAATTATTCAAAAAAGAAATAAATTTTCTAGAAAAAAAAATAAAAAATTTAATTTTTTATGTATGAGTCATATAAAATAATAGCACATTGCTTAGAACACATAACCCAAAATTAATAACACTTATTTCAATTTAATTGCATGGTAACCAGAAGATGACTGATCAAGAAGTGAAATCTGATCCCAGCAGTCAGCCAGAGACTGAAGATGATGAGGAGAAGATGGCAGCATTTCATCAATCCTTTAATACGTAATTAATGAAAATTCATGATTAAAATTGTTTTAAGAACGATAATTAATTTTAATTTTTTTAATAATTAGTCCAGCATATATGAAGCCTTTAATTCGACGTCAATTATTAAGACAAATGGTCAAAGCATTACCAGAACCTGTCCAACGTCGTGTCAACGCTTTAAAAAATTTACAATTAGCCAATTTAAAATTGGAAGCTAATTTTTATGAAGAAGTTTATCAATTAGAGCGAAAATATTTGAATTTATATCAACCATCACATGACAAACGTAGCAGTATAGTTAGTGGAGAATATGAGCCAACTGAAAAGGAAAGTGAATGGACGGAATTAACAACAGAAGCTGATTATCCAGAAGAATTAATGACTGAAAAAATGAAAGAAATTTCATTAGAGTTAAAAAAGTTTGTTTAATTTTTTTATTTGCTATTTTAATTAATATAATTTTTTTTTTTACTTTTTTTGTTTTAGATCAGTTAAACCAAAATATCACGATGATGTTAAAGGTATACCAGATTTTTGGTATGTTATTTTCAAAAGTACTGAACTATTATCCGATATGGTGCAAGTACATGATGAGCCTGTTATAAAAAAATTATACGATATCAAGATACTTTATGCTGAAGATCATATGGCTTATACATTAGAATTCCATTTCTTACCCAATGATTTCTTCACTAATACAGTATTAACGAAACAATATCAATTAAAATCTAAAATTGACGGTGAGGAGCCATTTATGTTTGAGGGACCAGAAATTTACAAATCTATTGTATGTACACACACAGTGAAACCAGGATTAAATAATTGATAGTTTATAAAAAATTATTTTTTATAGGGTTGTGATATTGCTTGGAAAAAGAATATGAATCTCACAGTTAAAATAATTAAAAAGAAACAAAAGCATAAGGCTCGTGGCGCCGTACGTACAGTTACCAAACATGTACCAAATGATTCATTCTTCAATTTCTTTAGTCCTCCAGAGGTACAAGGTGATAATGATGATGAACTAGATGCTGATACTAAAACGGTATGTAGAATTAAACGACTTCTATTCAATTATTTCATTAAATTTTTATTTTTCAGATTTTGGCTACCGATTTTGAAATAGGTCATTTTCTACGTGAAAGAATTATACCAAGAGCAGCGCTCTATTATACCGGTGATATTCTTGATTTAACCGAAGATGATGATTTAGATGTAGGTTTTTCTACATTTATTTACTTGTGAAAAAAATGTTTATATATTTTTTTTTGTAGGAAGAGGAAGAAGAATCAGAAATCGATGACGATTCTGATGAAGATGACGACGATGATGATGATGATGATGCATGTCCAGTTGCACCTAAAGCAACTAAAGGCAAGAAAAATGCAAATGCAGGACAACCTCCAGTTGAATGTCAACAACAATAAAAACACCAACACACTACTACTAATATACAATTATAAATAAAAAAAAAAAATTATAACTTTGTTATCATAATTCGTTCTTATTTTATATAATTTAATTGAAACGATAAAGGAAAGTAAAAACTGAAAGTTTTTTTTTTTCAATTAAAAGAAAAATATACGCGTGTTTTAAAAATCTGAATATTTTTCCTTTTCAATATTTTTTTTGTTATTTGTTTTAAGTTCAATTAAAACCGCGATATTATAATATTATATTATATATATTTTCGTTAATAATGATGATAAAAATAATAATTAATTTGCTTTAAAAACAAATAAATAAATAAAAAGAAATCACAATACACCAGCTCTATTATGTTTATTTCAATTAAAAAAAATCTATTTTTGTCTATCAAAAGAATGTTTTGTTTTCCTTTTTATGGTAAAACATGCGTGGAAAACATTAATTTTAATTAATTTTTTTTTATTTTTTTTTATTTTTATTATTTTTCTATTCTATTGTCTTTTAATATTGAAGTTATATAATTTTAACATTCCTCAATCTCTTGATGTGGTTTTTATGATTTTTTTTTGTTTAAATCAATACAGTTATTAATGCAGGTACACTTATGGTTAATTAATTTAAAAAAAATCTTTATTTTTGTTTACTATAAATAAATTATATGGTTATCATGTGTAGATTATTAAATCTTTAATTTTTTTTTGTTTAAATATATGATTGCATAAATATTGCATTAATTTGAATTTTTAATTTTGGTTTTAACTAATTTTTTTCCTTTACTCAAAAATCCTTTTCAAATTTCCCTGTATTTATAAATGGAATAAAAAAGAAGAAGGATAAGAAACAAAATTTTAAATGGGAGCACACGTCATTTATCGTTTTTAATTTAAAAAAAAAAAAAAATAAATAAATTCTTTCGTTATTAAAATTAAATGTAATAAAATAAATTAAAAAAAATTTCGTAATAATGTGTGATCAAAGTGTTGCGTTAAATACATACAATCAGGAATTAATAAAATGTAAAAAAGAAAATAATTAAATTTGTTCTTCCTTTCTTTTTAATCTTTTTGCTTTGTAATTAACTTTTTCAACTTTTTTTTTTTTAATTAAGACATAGAACATATTCGTAAACAAAAAGAAAAATTAAATGAAATTATTGATTCTGAAACACAAGAGAAATTATGTGTTTTAAATGAAATAGAATCATTAAATCGTAAATTGTGTGAATTAAATGAAAGTTTAGGTGATAAAATACAAAGTCGTGATGACTGTGACAGAACTTTAGAGGAATCAGAGGCAGGATTGAAAAAGGTTTGTTTTCTTTTGGTTATATTAAAAAAAACTTTCTTTTTTTTTTTTATTCTTTTATTAAAACTATGAAATTGCTGTTTTTCATCTTTCTTTTTATTTAAGATAATTGAGAGTTCACAAATATTATTAACAATAGTACAACGAGAGGCAAAAACATTAAAATTTTAGAAAATATAAATCGTCTCTTCTACTATAATTTATTAATAATAATTATGGATTAAATAATAAATAAACAATGGAGGGAGCATTATATTAATTAGGTGAGATTACATGTTAAAAAAAACGAAATTATTTCTAAAGGCACAACAAAAAAAAAAAAAAATTTAATCGGTATGACAAAATAATATGTTTTGAATGCTTTCGAATCAATATACATAATGCGTATAAAAATTAATTTTTAGGCATGTCCTGCTGCACGTAATTCATTCCATAGTTTGGCCATTTCTTGTGGATCATCATAGCCATGCGATGCGATTACATATTTATAACTTTGTGGCCCATAATATGGTGCACGATGAAAATAAAATTCCTCCGAATGCAAGGGTTCGATTAATGTTTTCAATGCGACAAGTCCAAGATAAATGTCATCAAAACGAAAATGTTTTGTAAACATACTGACATAGTACATTTGTAATAATGCTTCTCGTGATAATATGAAGGCACCGGCTGTTACATATGGAGGCCACATATGCCATGGATATTCTTCTAATGTAACATGCCATTTACTTGTCCTATGCCGATGCGGTGCAGATGAAAATACAAAACCAGCAAATAACTTAACATCGGCAGGTAATTCTGTATCCAATAAATGACGTTCTGGTTGTTTATTAGCTACGTTATTCCCAATATCAGATAATTCACTTAATGATAAATTTCGATCATGATCGTATATAAATTTTTTTAAATGATTTAAATGTTTCTTGTGTTCAACCGAATGTGATTTACTATTTGCCACAATATTCCTAATAACATTTAAATCGACACTATTTGTTTGATTCCCTTTTAAATCAGATTGATTTAATTTTCTAGCTAATTTTCTTAGCGTTTCATCAGCCTCCTCCAAGTATTCTGGATAATAAACTGGATTTCTTATGAAGCGCAGCACATTTTTTGCAGATACATAAAAGTCATCATCAACAAACATATAAAATTTACTACGGGGACAAAAATTAACAGCCCATTTAAATCCCATCATTGTCTTAATTGTATTATTAAAATAAACATCAATAAAATCACCTTGTACAATATCATTATAAGTATTTGCTTCAATATCAATTAGTTTCTGTTGTTCTAATGCATCATTATCACCAGGTTTACCTAATATAAATACCGTACGTATATCAACATCAGAAAAACGTTTCTCATAACCCCAGCTTAATCTAATTGCATTTCTTTTATCAAAATTCTTTATCGATGATTTTATTAAAAATACTAATCTAGGCGATATTAAATTCTCATCAATAATACATTTATTATGACAATTATATATAAATGTATAATTATATATATTTATTGGTTCAATATCTGGCTTTTTACCATGTCTTAATTGTTTTGCATATTTTATAACATCACCATCAATTGGATAATGAAAATCTTTATAAAAATCTATCTCAAATACATGAGTAAATGCACCAAAAAAATCTAATATAACTATAAATATAATTAATGATATTAAATATTTTATTTTGAAACGCATACAAAAACGTGGTAACATAATTTTTATATTATAAATAAATATATTAATTAAACACTGATTATAAAACACAAATAAATAAATATCTTAATTAAATTATTATATACATAACCTATACTTTTTATTTATATATTCTACTTGTTATTATTATTCTAATATTATTATTCTTATTATTATTATGCTTTATATGGGCTGGGTTTTATATTTGACAGATAAAAATTTCCGTAAAATGTTTATTATTGCCAGACTAGAAGAAACTTTAAGGACATTTTATTAGAAAAATAAAATTAAAAAAAAAATCTTTTTACCGTTAAAAATTTCATTAAAAGTATTTAATTATTATTATTATTTAAACACGTTATTAATTTCAATACATTAAATATTTTAAAAAAGAATATCCAGGTAAATATTATCGTATTGAATTTTATCTTGATTATATATCATTGATGTAATTATTCAATGAATATATTTTGTAGAATTTTTGAATGTTGCGACATTAAAAAAAAAAACAAGATAATAAATAAAAAACAATAGATAAAATTATGTTAATTGAATAATTAACTAAAATAATATTGATGTAAACATGTTATAATATATAAATTGATAATGATAATAATGATTATCATTATTATTAATAATATAATCCTTTTTTATGTTAAACAATTCATTTTATCTTTATATAAAGCAACGTTAAAAAAAAAAAAAAGATACAAAATGTCATTGAGCAATTAATTATGCGTCATAATTGTTAAAGATAATCATTTCAATTTATTTATTTATTATATATATTTTAATAAAATTATAATCATAATAATAAACTGTATGCATTAATATTATTATGTAAATTCTATTAAAGGGTGGATATATTTACATACAAATATTTTTCTAATCAGTAATTGATTGAAAGTTTACTTGTTTTTTTTTTCTTCAAATTTTGTCGTTTTAATTAAATTATCATTAATAATTATTATTAGTTGGTTATATTCAGTTGAATATTAAGGATTATAATTAGTGTAATTAATTAATACCAAAATAAAAAAAAAGTGTGTGTTTTGTTAAATATTTCATGATAAATAAAACGTTAATAAAATGTGTATGTCAACATTACCACCGATTTATTATCGTAAACCATGTAATAATATATTTTTTAATATAACAAATATAACAGATAATTATGATTATTATAATTATGAGAATTGCAGGTAAATTTGTGTTTATTTTATTTTATTTTTAAATAAAACATTAAAATGTGGTTGTTATATTTGTTTTTTTTTTCTTAGTGTAAATGATGGTAATGAAACGGATGCATGGAATCAACCAGAAATTGATGCACACAATAATATTCATACAATTCCATACAATTCAACAACAAATTTTATGGTAAAACAATATTTTTTTTTATATATTTAATTTACAATCATTATTAGTATTATCATTTTTAATTACACGTTATTGAATATTATATACAAAAAAGAAAAAAAAAAGCCAGAAATCAACGGTATTGATATTATTAATAATCTAAATAAATAAATTATTAAACGTTAAAATTGTTATCAACAATATTTAATAAAGTGGCGTATAGAACAAAAAAAAAAAAATTAGCAAACTATTAAACGATTTTCATTTATAATAAATCCTTATATTATCTAATATAACGGCATAATACTATATATCTATTTACATAAAACTCTTATCATTATTATCATATTTTTTATTTTATTTTTCTCTATTAATAACGTTCAATAATGCACTTGAAAATTATAATCTAAATAAACTACAAACACAAAAGCAAAAAAAAAAAAAGCTGCTGTTGCTGCAACAACAAACAGTAAAAGCTTCTATTGTTACAAATAAAACAAAAACATTTTCTATTATCAATTAGACTTGAATACTTTTGACTAAGTGATTGGTTAGTCGTTATTTAAACACACAAATAAAAATAAAAAATCAAAACAAAACAAAAACAATTTTGTTTTTCTTGTTTGAATGAAACGTGGTTTAATTGTGTTTTTAAAATTGTGCAGATTTTAATGGAATTTTTATTTAAATACAGAAAAAATGTAATTAAAAGCTTTTGTTAATAATTTATAAAGAAAAACGAAAGAAAACAAGTTAAGAAAAGTTTATTCATACAAGTAAAATTGTAATTGATTAAAATTAATTAAAAAACAAAACAATTACGATTTTATGGATATGACGCAAGATGGAATTTCTGTAAATAATTTTTTTAATTAACAATTATTATTATATTATGATGAATAAATAAAAATAAATATATTCCACAGATAGACGTTAGTAAATATAATTTTCCAAATGATTTATATTATATGATACCTGAATGGGAGGTGGCTGTTAAAACAATAACATTTATACCTATAATTCTATTTGGAATGATTGGCAACATAATGCTGTTAAATATAATTATCCAAAATCGTGCATTAAGAACACCAACAAATTTATTAATTGGTAATTTGGCGGCAGCTGATTTAGCAACATTAGCTATTTGTCCGATAATGTTTATGTTTCATGATTTCTTTCAAAATTATATGCTTGGTGCGGTTGGATGTAAATTAGAAGGATTTCTTGAAGGTATATTGAAAAAAAAAAACAATTTTTTATTTATTTGTTTATAAATTTGTCACGTTGACAGGGAAAATTAATAATTATAAATTAAAAAGCTTTTATATTGACTAGTTAAGTGTTTTACAATTTTATCTGATAATGTTATAATGACAGAGAATGATAAGACCTAGCAATAAAAAATATTTTATATGAGGCGTCTCCACAGCATTGTAATAATTCTTTTTTTTTTACTTGTTCAAGGTGCAATTTTAGTGACAGCTGTATTAAATTTATGCGCCGTTAGTTATGATCGTTTGACGGCAATTGTTTTACCGCAGGAAACCCGTTTAACAATACGTGGTGCAAAGATCGTTATGTTATCAACATGGGTTGCTGGTTTTTTAATAGCAACCCCATTAGCTATTTATCGGACATACAAAGAACGTCAATGGAAAAATTTTTTAGAAACGTATTGCAGTGAGAATACGTCAATATTGCCCATGTATTGGCATGTTTTAATATCAGCACTGGTCTGGTTTCCATTAGCTGTTATGATGATTTGTTATTCAGCAATATTCTATAAACTAGATCGTTATGAACAGAATATATTGAAACGTGAACATCCAATATCTGTGTCCTATAAGAAAAAAGTGGCAAAAACATTATTTATCGTTTTATTAACATTTATATTATTACGTTTACCATTTACTGCATTAGTATTTATACGTAATCAAATGTTAAAAAATTCGGTTATGAATCAAATTGATAAAAGCTTTCATATATTATGGTATACATCGCATTATTTAATATTTTTAAATGCTGCTGTTAATCCATTAATTTATGGTTTGACAAATGATAATTTTCGCCGGGCATACCATCAAACACCATTATTACGGTGTTTATGCCCAAATAAGGCAGCAAAAATTGATAAGGTTTGTAAGGCACATTATACGTTAAATTTGTGTTAAATTTTTTACATTAAAAAAAGCAAAAATTTTATTTTAGCAAAATAATAAAAAGAATAATAATAACAATCATAATAATAATGATAATAATGGAAATAATTTAAGACTTGGTAAATTACAACCACGTGGACCATGCGGTGATGATAAATTAGCAAATTCAAGTTTCTGGATGATTTTTCAAAATCAAAGGAATAAATTAACAAATGTTTTGAATAATAGTAAAACTGGTATAACAACAAAAACGACAAATATAACAGCAACATCATCTGTTACTGATAATAATATTAATAAGGGAAAAAACGAAGACAGTGGTGTTCAGTCAGAAGTTGTTGTTAAGTCAGATGGATTTATATAAATTAATTGCATAAAAATTAATTAAACAAACAGTATAAATAAAAATTAAATGGAAATATGTAAATTTATTTCTATACAAATAAAAGTATAAATATTAAAAAAAAAAAAAAAAAAAAAAAACAATAACAAAGGTTTAATCAACATTTAATTTTCTAAATGAACCTTCAACACCGAATAATGATTCAGCATTTTTTGGCCTACCAGGACGTAATTTCTCAATTGTCCCATACTGTTCATCGTCCTTAAAATATTGTGCATATGCCTGCATTTTCTTTTCCCAATCATTAATTATATTTTGTATGGGTCCAGCATCACCACCGTACTCACTTGGTAATAAACGTTTAGGCACATGCTCATATAATGCTTCTAAATTACTACCGTGCACATAGAGACGTGATTTATTTTTTTCACTCATAAAACTTTTGAACATATTGAACACCATCTCAAAACCGGACGGTGTATTAATGTAATGGAAACCCTTTTGACGTAAGGGTGATCCCTCTTGTGATAATAATGTCATCTTTTTAACGAACGTTGGATTAAATTGTAAAAAATGTGCCATGGTAACATTTGACAAATCTAAAATTCCAACTTGGCCAGCAATTACTAAATTATCATCTTCAACCATTGCGATATCATTCATCAAACCACTAACTTTCATTACCTGCTGTATTGAGAAGACATCGGGAGTATATGTTCCTGGACGTATAAGCACAATCCGAGGACCATCTATACCATCTGTTAATGGTAAGAATAAGCCAACCCTAGAACACATAAAAGAGTTTTTTTTTATTCTAATTTAATTATATTTATAGAATAAATAATAGAAGTTACCCAAGACGAATAATAGCCGCTGTTGTTTGTTGAAAAGGATCACGACCCGTCATCATTTCAGGTATTGCTGTCCTTAATGTATAAAACATGTCTAGTTTCTCTTTAACACGTTCGATACTGTATTTACATCCTCGTAAAAATGTTAACAAAAACTGATCATCTATTGATAATTAATAATAATAATAATTTTGATTAATTTTTTATAGATTATTAGTATTTTCTATAAAAAATAAGATGTCGCTGTCGTAACATAGAGTATCATAGTTTGAAAAATTCTTATCTTTCGGGTTGTGTGTTTTGTAATTTTTTTTTTTTTTTATTAATATTTTAACACTTTTTTTATAATATTACCTGTGCGAGATTTAATATGTGGCTGTTTCTTTAACCATGCTCTAACTGCATCCAAATCCTCTTGTATCCGCTCCGGAACTTCATTTAACTCTTTTTGTGCTTTCAAGGCTAATTCTTTTGATATTGGACGTATATCTGACATCTTACCACCTTTCGTTTATTTATTCCACTTTACACAATAAGGTACACGCGGTGAATGAGAATCTTTAACTTTTTTTTAACAATATTAATTTTATTTTAATATCTGTCAATAAAAAAGCTAAATGTTGCAAAAATATTGAAATAAAATTAAATAAAAAATATCTATAATTACTCTGATTAGATAAATACAATGATTAAAAACGTAACAAATAATGCCATGTTTACCTGTGTTGCCTGCTTCTACAAGGTTTAATTTTTCGTTTTTTTTTTTTTTTGTGTATTTAAATCAATTTTACAATTGATACCTACAGTTTTACGACACTTGACAAAGATTAGATTGAATAAAACAAACTAATAAAAAAAAAACAAATTTACAAAAAAATTAACAAAGAAATGCAAAATGTTTCTATTGCTCTGAATATCTGAACCAGATTTACACAACAAACAGTTAATTAAAAAGAAATAAATTCTATTGTTTTATCAAAAATTTATTTATTTATATTATAAAAAAATGTTTAATCAACATTTAATTTCCTAAATGAACCATCAACACCGAATAATGCTTCGGAATTTTTTGGCCTGCCCGGACGTAACTTCTCAATTGTCCCATACTGTTCATCATCTTTAAAATATTGTGCGTACGATTGAAGTTTCTTTTCCCAATAAATAATCATATCTTCTATAGGACCTGCATCACCACCATATTCACTTGGTAATAAAGTTTGTGGCACATAATTATACAATGATTCCATATTATCACCATGGACATAGATGCGAGATTGATTTTTCTCACTCATAAATGTTTTGAATGCATTAAATAATTTTTCAAATCCGGACGGTGTGTTTATGTAGTGTAAACCTTTTTGACGTAACGGAGAACCATCTTGTCCTAGCATTGTCATCTTCTTCATTAATGTTGGATTAAACTGCAAGAAATGTGCCATCGTTACATTAGCACAGTCTATAACGGCAAGTTGACCAGCCACAGCTAAATGATCATCTTCAATGAATATTAAGTCGCTATACATTAAATTTACTTTCATTATATCCTGTATTGAAAACATATCTGGTTTGTACACTCCTGAACGAAAAAGCATTATACGGGGGCCATCTCCACCATTTGTCAATGGTAAAAACAGAGCCACACTACAATTAAAAACAAGAAATTTATAATTGCAGGAATTATGAAAGTTTTTTTTTTTGTTTTTTTCTTACCCCATACGAATGATTGCTGCTGCATTTTGATCGAAAGGATCACGATCCTTTGTTATTTCGGGTATTGCTGTTCTTAATGTATAATACATGTCTAGTTTCTCCTTAACTCGTTCGATACTGTATTTACATCCTCGTAAAAATGTTATCAAGAATTGATCATCTATAAATAAGCAAATTTTGATTAATTGGATTCTATATTTAGCTAAAGGATTTAATTTTTTGTTTATCAAAAAGACGATGGCGCTTCAATAAAATCGATTATCACCTCTATAACGGTTCTTATCAGGTGATTTTGCATTTTGTTTTATTTTTTTAAACAAAGTTTTATTTGGCACAGGCTTTTTAATAAAGTTATTTAATTATGCAATTAATGTTTACCTGTACGCGATTTAATGTGTGGCTGTTTCTTTAACCAAGCTCTAACTGTTTCCAAATCCTCTTGTATCCGTTCCGGAACTTCGTTTAGTTCATTTTTTGCTTTCAAGGCTAATTCCTTTGACAACGGACGTATGTCTGGCATCTTATTATATTTATATCACAACAAAATACAACTGATAAACACGCGTTGAATAATGCTTATTGCTACGATTTCACACGTTGAATGACAGACAAAAAAAATTTTTTTTTTTTTAACTTTTGTAACAAAATTAATTAATATTTTTTAATATCTGTCAATATAATGGCTTAAAACTGCAAAAAAAAATCTATAATTACACTAGATTAGATAAATAAATTGATAATAAAAATGTGGAAAATTACCTTGTTTACCTGTATTCAGTTTGATTTCCATGTATTTTGTTGAACTTTCAATTTTACGACACTCAACAAAGATTAGATTAAAAAATGAATTAAAATCGAAAGCAAATAATAAATAAAATACGAGTTCATGTCCATTAGGTAACAAAGAATAACAAAATTAATCTTGACAATGACACAGGGATTTATAAAATGAATAAACAAAATTATAAATAACGCTTATTGGAAATTTTTATTGCTTTTTACAAATAAGTTAATTAATCAACATTTAATTTTCTAAATGAACCATCAACACCGAATAATGCTTCTGTATTTTTTGGCCTGCCAGGACGTAATTTCTCAATTGTCCCATACTGTTCATCGTCCTTAAGATACTGGGCATATGATTGGATTTTCTTTTCTATGTCACAGATTATATTCTCTATCGGTCCTGCATCACCACCGTATTCACTTGGTAATAAACTTTTTGGCACATGCTGATATAAACCTTCCATATTTTCACCATGCACATAGAGACGTGACTGATTTTTAGCACTCATAAAACTTTTAAACATATTAAATATTGTTTCAAAACCGGACGGTGTATGAATATAATGGAAACCCTTTTGACGTAAGGGTGATCCCTCTTGCCATAGCATTGTCATCTTTTTAATAAATGTTGGATTAAATTGTAGGAAATGTTTCATGGTAACATTTGCCAAATCCAAGATACCAACTTGTCCAGCTATTATTATATTATCATCTTCAATAGATAACACATCGTTTACCAGCATATTCGCCTTCATTACTTGTTGTATTGTGAATAGATCAGGTGAATACGTTCCAGGACGTACAAGCATTATTCGAGGACCATCTCCACCATTTGTTAATGGTAAAAACAGAGCCACACTACAATAAAAATTAAATAATTTAATATTTTGCACAAATTTCACATAAATTTTATTATTTTTTTAACTAACCCCATTCGTATGATTGCTGCGGTTTTCTGTTCAAAAGGATCGCGATCCATCATTACTTCCGTTACAGCTGTACGTACTGTGTAATACATATCGATCTTCTCTTTAACCCTTTCAATACTATATTTGCATCCTCGTAAGAACATTATTAGAAATTGATCATCTAAAAATTTGTTTAATAAACTCATTTTATTACCGTTGAAGGATAATAATTATATTATTTAAAAAAAGAAAAGTTTGACGCTATTATCACAATTAGAAAATTCTTATCTTAATTGTTTTGTTTTTAATTTAAATTAATGTAAAACAATTAATACTTTTATTAGTTACACAATCCATTCAAGGTTTATAAAAATTTATTTTTCGTATTACCTGTACGCGATTTAATGTGTGGTTGCTTCTTTAACCAAATTCGTATTGCATCTAAATCCTCTTGTATCCGTTCCGGTACTTCATTTAACTCTTTTTCTGCTTTTAAAGCCAGTTCCTTGGATAAAGGACGTATGTCTGGCATTTTAATAAATTATTTATTTCACAATACACCAAAATTGTTATCACGAAACACTGTTTCTTACTAGGATTCCACACGTTGAATGACACAAAATTAACATTTCTATAATAACTCAATTTTTTTCTAATATCTGTCAATATAATGGTAAAAAAAAAAAATTATTAAATTGATTAAATATTCTGATAAGATAAATAAATTGATTAAAAACTTATCCAATTCGCGAGTTAAATGTATTCGTTTTTTTTTTTAGTTTTTCGTAGTTTCAAA
The DNA here is from genome assembly GCA_961205885.1 of Ptychoptera albimana. NCBI lineage: Eukaryota > Metazoa > Arthropoda > Insecta > Diptera > Ptychopteridae > Ptychoptera > Ptychoptera albimana. The sequence goes on along the minus strand of OY540802.1, from coordinate 23,417,175 downwards.
CAGAATTTGTTACAAGTTTTAAAATTTCTGTTTAATAACACTCAATAAAGATTAGATTATAATGAATAAACACACAGAACACCATACCTAATTAGTAAAATAACCTAGAAGTTATATTTCTTCTATTAATTAAATTAAAATAAATTAAAAAACATAAATAACGCTTAATGGAAATTTATTTCATTATCGATAAAAAAAACAAAAGCAAAACTTTAATCAACATTTAATTTCCTAAATGTACCATCAACACCGAATAATGCTTCGGAATTTTTTGGTCTCCCCGGACGTAACTTCTCATTAGTGCCATACTGTTCGTCATCTTTAAAATATTGCGCGTACGATTGAAGTTTCTTTTCCCAATCATCGATTATATTTTGTATGGGTCCTGCATCACCGCCGTATTCAGTTGGTAATAAACGTTTCGGTATATGCTCATATAATGCATCGAAATTATCACCATACACATAAATCCGAGATTGATTTTTTGCATTCATAAATGTTTTAAACATATTAAATATAGTTTCAAAGCCACCTGGTGTATTTATGTGATGCATACCCTTTTGACGGAAGGGTGAACCCTCCTGTCCTAGCATTGCCATTTTTTTCATAAACGTTGGATTGAACTGCAATAAATGTCTCATGGTAACATTTTTCATATCTGCAAGTCCAATTTGACCGGCTACAATAAAATTATCATCTTCCATCGCTGCTATATCGTTCAGAAGCATATTTGTTTTCATCACTTGTTGCATTGTGAATAAATCAGGTGAACAAACTCCAGGACGTACGAGCATTATTCGAGGACCACCTGGGCCATTTGTTGATGGAAGGAATACAGCTGCGCTACAATAAGTTTTATTATTTATTATTTAAAAAAAATAGTCCAATCTTGATATGTATTACCCAAGGCGAATGATTGCTGCTGTTTGTGGCTCAAAAGGATCGCGATTTCTCATTAATTCAGGTACTGCTGTCCTTAACGTATAGTACATATCGATCTTCTCTTTAACCCTTTCAATACTGTATTTACATCCTCGTAGGAACAATATTAAAAACTGATCATCTAAAAATTACTAAATTGTAAAACTGAACACTTTTATCAATTACTCAATCCATGTGTCTTACCTGTTCGTGCATTAATGTGTGGCTGTTTCTTTAACCAAGCTCTAACTGCATCCAAATCCTCTTGTATTCGTTCCGGTACTTCATTTAACTCCTTTTGTGCTTTCAATGCTAATTCCGTTGACAATGGTCGTATATTAGGCATTTTATTATCTCTCCTGAACAATGTTAGCTGTTAGTATTCCACGCGTTAAATGAAAAACAAAAAACACTAAAAATTTATTTTAGAAAAAAGTGTAATAAATGTTGGTAATAACACTGATTAGATAAAAAAAATTGATTAAAAAATAAAAAGAATTATCTCTTCCATGCTTCTCCATGCTTTGAAGTAAATTTTACAATTCTAAACGATGAAACTTAAACTTAATAAAAAAAAAAAAAAAAAAACAAAGAAAACACAAATTATTTATTATTATTAATTTATTAATTTTAATGCAAAATCATTATCAAATCGATTTTTATCAGTTGTTTTATTATTATTTATTTATTTTTTATCATTTTTTTTTCATTGATATCAAGAAGTTTTTTTTTTTGTTTTTTTGTTATCAAGGAAAGTTGAATGAAATGTGATAAAGCAAAAAAGAAAAAACAACGTCAACGATACAACGATTAATCAACATTTAATTTTCTAAAGGAACCGTCTGTACCAAAAACGTTATCATTTTTAGGGCGTCCCGGTCGTTTTTTCTCATCAGTTTTATATTTTGCATCATCATCAAACCACTCGTGTTTATTGATTAATGTTGTTTGCCAATAATCTGGAAATAAAATTTATATTGATTAAATCATTCGTAGAATTTCGATTCTTTTTTATTTCTTTATAAAACTTACCGGCAATTTTTTGTACGGGACCGGCGTCTCCGCCGTATTCCTCAGGTAGTAATCGTTTTGGTACATGCTTATGTAGTGCATCAAATGAGTCGTGTACGTGCATCTGAATAAATAATACGTGAATTGAAGAGAAATTTCTGTATAATTTTTATTCATATGATACAAACCCGTTCTTGTATTTTTTTACTCAAGAAACCATGGAATATTTTAAAGAGAGCATCAAAACCAGATGATGGATTAACAAAATGCATACCCTTTTGCCTAATTGGATATGCTTCTTGTATTGATGATGTCATTTTCCTTTTTTAAATAGTAAATAAATGACATTAGAACTCTCGCAATTTAAATTTAAGTTGTGTGATAACGACAAAACTTTACTTGATTAAACTCGGTGAAATATTTGTTAAATGTCCAATTGTAAGGCCACGCAGATCAACTAGAATTGTGTGACCTGCAATAGTTGTATTATCATCAATCCATAACAATAAATCGGTAATCATGTAGCAAACTTTCATAACATCAGCAATTGATACTTTGGTCGGATCATAAACACCCATACGGATTAACATTAAACGTGCTGAATCCTCTTCCTCTGTTTGTGGTAATGGTAATGACACCCCTAATTTCATAACGTATTGTAATTTTTCATTTAACGAATCACGATTTGAGAAAAACTCTGGTATCCCCGTACGTATCGAATAATACATATCGAATTTCTCTTTAACACGTTCAATGCTAAATTTACAACCTCGTAAAAACGCGATTAGAAATTGATCATCTAAAAATATATGAAATAATACAAAAAAAATATATAAAAAATTAATTATATAAATAAATAATCAGTTTTCGTTGTTTTTTTTTTTTTTGTTTTTTCTTTATCAAGAAAAGAAAACACGTCTACGATTTGGTAATCTTATTCTGATTATTATTTTAATTATTCTATGATAATATATTTATTGCTAAACAAATAAACATTTCAAGTGGTTTTTTTTTTTTTTTTTTTTTTTTTTTTGTAACATTATTTTAGTGCATCGTGTGTTTTATGTAATTTAATTAAAAAATAGTTAGTTAGTTGTAATTGAGGAGATACTCGAGGTCTTGTGAATCCTTACTATTAACACCTTTAACAAAGTTACACAAAATCAAGTTAATATTATCGCCTCAAGATAGAGCATAGTACAATCAAAGGGAAATTATAATTCAGTTACGAATTTGATTATAAATAAAAAAAATAAAGTTCGAATCGATAAATAAAATTTAATTATATTAATTACATGTTAATTAAATAAAATCTCACCTAAACGTGGTGTTATATGTGGCTGTTTGACTAACCATTGTTTTAATATATCTAAATCATCATCAATACGTTCTGGTACTTCGCCTAATTCCACTTTTGATTTGGTATCCAATTTTCCACTTAATTTCCTTATATTTGTCATTTTTTAATTAATTAATTAAATTTAAATAAATAATAAACACTTTATAGAACAATTAATTATTATATTACACACACTGTGTTTGCTACCGGAGAAATATTTAAAAAAAATATGTATATATTTTTTTTTGTATTTTTCTGATTGATTCCAAAAAAAAAGAAAAAAACGTTGATAAGAAAATCAGGCGATATCTGATTTATTTTTATATATTTATTTTTGAAGGGATTAATTATTATTATTTCGTTTTTAATAATAATAATAATAAAATATTTATTAGGTTGTGAATGTTGTTTAAATAAAAAAAACTATGTCTCACAATTAAAGCAGCGAATTATAAAATTTTATTAAAAACTATTCGCGCTGCAGCTACTTGTTTTGTATTTAAACCACATGATAAACTAAAATAAAATTTTCTTTCATCAATAATTAAAATTAATTTTTTTTTTTTCATTTTATTTTATTTAAATAAATAAAACAATAATATGTGTTAATTTATATATGTTTTTTTACTGTATTTTATTGTATACAAGGTAAAAACATTAAGGTGTGAAACAATAATTGATAACACAGATAAAAACAGAAAAATGAAACAAAAGTTTTTTGGTTGGTTTTTCTTATCAATAATGTTGTAATTATTATTTATTTGTTCGTTTTTAATTTATTTATTTAAAAATAAAAATAAAAATAAGAATAATAAAAAAAAATAAAACAGTAAAAAAGAAAATTACAAAGAACAGGATGATTCATTGTGCTCAATTCATTGAATTCGGTACAACAAAATTTTTGAACAAATGTTACAAAAAAATTAGTGGAAAATTATATAAAAAATAAATAATTCAATAGTTTTTTGTTATAATTATATTGTGTTGTTGTATGGGACACATTCTCCCAATTATTATCACTGTTATCATTCAGAAGAATGATATAAGAAAAAAAAATTGGGGTGTAGAAAAGTCTGTGTAAATATATTTAATTAACCTCTTATCAGATGTAAATAAAATTTAATAAGTTTCATTTAAATATAATTTGAAATAAATCTTTGTTTTCCAATAAATACATCTGGTTACTCTAAAAAGTAAAAAACCAAAAATAAATTACAAAAAACTAAAAAAAATTATTCAAATATCGATAAAAAATTTCTTACCTCTACAAACTGCATAAAATTATCTCTTGATACATAAATAATCAGTTTTTTTGGTAGTTTACGTCTGTTTAATATATTTGCTAATGAAATCATAATTTCATCATTAATAAAATGACATTTAAAGACATCAAGAACCTTTAAGAGACATACAAAAAATTAAATTTTACAAAAGAATCAAATTTGTTTTTGTGAATAAATAACAAACTTCTAATTCTGGACACAATTCCAAACACGTTAATATACCATCATTACTAATATTACAACAGTATGCTACTAGTAAATGTGTTAAAATACAATTTCTAGCAATTAATACTATATCATTATCCGATATATCATGTATACCATGTATAATTAATTCTTTTAATTTTGTAAATTTTGATAATGCATTTATAATATGTTCTGATAATGGTACATATTCTAATTCCAATGATTCTAATTGATCTTTATATGCTAATTTATTAATTAAATCATCAGAATAATCTGGTTGTATATATTCTTGTAAATGTACTTTTTTTAAACTATCTAAATTTGACAATATACTTAAATTATTTTGTTCCAATAATGGATAATTACGCATTATTGATATATGTTCTAAATTAATTAAATACTTTGCAATATCATTAAAGTTTTTTACATTTAAACTTTTACATTCAATTATATTTAAATATTTTAACGTTTTATTATTATTCATACAAAATATTGAAAAATATTTTGGAAATATATTTTGACAGGCATAAATATTTAAATATTTTAAATTCATTATTTTTGTTAAACAACGTCCAGTTAACATACGATTAAATGATAAATCTAATTCAGTTATTGAATCCATATTATTAAAACAATTCCGTACTTGATCCGACACTTGACAATAACGTAAAACTAATATTTTCAATTGTCGAAATATTGGTAAATAATTACGAAGTGTTCTCTCATCAAAGTATTTAAAATTATCAAAACGTATTACTTTTAAATTTTTACAATATTTCGGTATCATTCTAATTATTTGTTCCGGTTTTTCTAAATTCAATCCGGATAATGTTATCTCATTTATATATTGTCCAATATGTGTTATAACTAATTCTGGATTTGCTAGTTTCTTTTCTTTAAAATATATAACAGCATTTAAATCAGCAATCCGATAACGTTTTGAATATGTTGATTTAACCAGATAAAAAAATCTTGACGACACCGTTTCCAATTTCATTAAATCACGTATATTTAAAAATGTAAAAATATGCAACAGACAATCATCATTTAATTTCATTAAAGATTCTTTTTCAAATGTTATTAATTTTTCTTTCATTGTTTGTTTTTTCATTTCTTTATTTAACTTTATTCTACAACTACGTCTGATTGGCTCCCTGGAACTTCCTTGTCTGCTCCTAATATAGTTTAGTTTCATTTTATAATTTTTTTTTAAACGTGTTTAATAACGGATTTTACTTACATTTTGTTAAAGCATAAAATATAATTATTTGGTTTAGATAAAAATTTGTCTTGTTTAGTTTAGGATATATTAAAATGCGTGTACACCTGACTGCAAAGATGTATTGCAACTGACATTAAATTGACGACGTATCACCTACAACACTTCTTTGGCTATCCAAAAATTTAATATATATAAAATAGATAAAAGAAAATTATTAATAGTAACAGTAACACTTATAATGTTAATTATAATAATTATTTTAAAATTATAATTAAACAGACAATTAATTAAAAACGAGAGAGAGCGAAAAAAATAATTAAAAATATATATATTTTCTTTTTTGTTAAAACAACTGTCAGGTTTTTATTTATGAAAGATTACAAATGCTCCTTTTCTTAGTTTTTTTTTTTTTTTTTATTTATTTCATTAATTAAATTAAAATATATACAATATGGGATAAAAAAAAAGGTTAATTAATTTAATTTACACAACAATATAATCGCATAAATATTTTCTTGCCAAATCCGTATTACCACTATTTTTATAAATTAAATGAATATTAAAGGCTGCATGTCGCCTTAGATCTAAATAATCAGAATACTTGTCCATTAGCGGATGTTTAAATGCTAAACATTCTTTGTAATAATATAATGCTGTGGAGAACATTCCCATTTGATGGTACGTACGACCCATATTATAATAAACTTCGTTTTTACAATTTGACTCACGTGTTGTCTCATATTTATGTAAAAATGCAATGCACTGGGTGATCAAACTTGATTTCTTTAATGTGTACTTCTGTGATGCCATTTGTAGTAATGTTATCGATATTAGCAATTCCAATAATGATAATTTATGTGTTTTGTATAATTTTAAGTAATCATTTATTGCGTATTTATATGTACCAGCTACTAAACAGTAATTAGCACGTAAGATATGTATTATAATCGGTATGTCGTTAATTCTTTGAAAAACTCTTACCAAAAATCGACGATATCTTATCTCATCGGTAATCTGTATGACCGCATTGAATAAATTCCATATGCGAGATACATTTATATTTTTAATAACTAAATCTTTAACCAAATCATAACCCAAATTTGGATCCTTATTATAAATACAGGATAACAATGCGATAAATTCCATTTCATTTATATAATTACAAAAACGTTTCGATGATAAGACAGTAAAGGATATTTTTTGCATCATGTTATACCGTTTCCGATTATATGACTCCTTTATTATATCTTTGTATAAATTCCATTCTAATTCAATTGTTGGCTCACTATTTGTTGTACAAAACTCTGGCATATCAACATCGTCGACAATTTCACAACGAACTTGTCGCAATTCTTTTATAAAAGTCCATTTGTTCTTGTGCTTATGAATGTTTACAACCATAGTCATTTCATCCCTATTACGTAAATGCAGACAATGGCGTGAGATCAATAGAAAACCTAAATCAATATATTTATCAATGTTGCCCGTCTCCTTCAGCATGTAACATCTTTCATATAATAAATTTGGATCTAACAAATCATTATCAATATCCTGCTCTAATACTTTTAACGCTTCAACATTATTGCCCTTCTTTTTCAAAAGTGACGATAATGTAAGTCGCGCATCCAAATGCTGTGGTGCCATTTTAACAACATTTTTATACGAATTTATTGCATCGTTGTAGTTACCTACTGAACGTTGACAATCAGCGTAACGCAACCAAACAGCGGCTAAACTAAAATTCTCACTTTTCACAAGCAACTCTAATAATCTTAATGCATCTAAAAATCTTTGTTCTTTCATTAATGCTTCTGCAATGTCCAAGTAACAATCTCCAGCTTCCTCGACGTTTATAAACTGGATAATATTATTTAAAAGATAATCAATTATTTTGAATTCTCGTAGATGAATCATGGCAACACATAATTTTGTACGAAAATCTAAAATCATTGTATCCGGAATGGAGCAAGATATTATTTGTGAATCATTTGGATTTAATGGATTACAGACTTCTTCAATTTCCAATTCGGAATGACGACATAAAACAGGTATCACAGTTTTATAAATACCAGCTGCTATAAGTAATTCCAAATACAAATTTATATCCTCAAAAGAGAATAGTTGGGATATTTTCTCATAAGCAATATTCATAGCGTCTAATGCTTTAGAATAAAGATTATCTTTAAGGAAACGTCTAGCGATCATTTTTGCTGTATTTAGTAATAACTCATGACGTTCCTTGGGTATAATTGGTAGCATAGCACAATAGCATCGGAATGCAAATTTTTCTTCACCGATTGATTCTAGTAACTCAATTCGCCTTATTCGTAAATCAATATTTTTCGGACTTGCCTTAATTGCATCTTTTAAACTGGATATCGCTTGCTTTATATTTTTTTGTTCAATTGACAACTCAGCAATTCTTACCCATTGGTCAACGTCACCTGGATTTAAATGCGCAGCAATTATGGAGAATTGCATATGCTTATCTGGATCGCTAACTTCAAAAATTTGTGCCAATGTAAGAAAGGGTTCATGTGCTAATGGTACTTGACGTATTATTTCCAAACAAACTTTTTCTGCTAATTTAACATCACCACGAGCATAGCACAAATTTGCTTCACCCATTAAACCTTGTAACGCTGGTGGCAAAGTGCAGCGTTTACGCCGGCTTTTTCCATCGCGTGTTGAAGGCCCTTGTAAATTACCCTTAAGTGCATCTCGACGTGATTTAAATAACTCCTCTTCAAAATTTTCCACCTTCAGCTGGTGTTTACTACTCGCACGATCATCTTCTTCCGGTTCAATATCTTCATTATTACGACCAATTTGAGCATTATATTCTGAAAACGTAAGTTCACCATTTATTAATTTTTTTATTAAATTCGCTTCTTCTTCGGGTGGTAATTCTTCATGGTTAGTATTAGATAGACTTGTGTCTAAATCTGAATTTAAATCCTCATCATCAGATAACTGAACGATACACGTTTCTTCAACAGGTATTGTTTCAGCAATAACAAACTGTGACAACTCCTCATCACCAAGATTTGTTGTATTTATTTCTTCAATTTCAATTGGTACACTCTCAACAGTTTCAAACTCTGTATCATCTTCCATATTACTTATCTTAATCTAGATATATTATTATTAATTAATTAACACAAATTATTACTTTTTTATGTTTATTGATGTTTATATTAACACCGCAATCAAAAACAAACCAAAAGTCAAAAACATATGTGAAAAATTAGCAAACTATGCGATTTGTCGATAAGGTAGATTCCAATGTAAAAGTCACATTTCATGTGTTTTTTCACCAGCAACATAAATAACAATCAATTAAGTCATGTGAATTCTACCTTAACATTGTAATGAATTTTTTTTACTTAATTTTATTTATATATATTTTTTTTTTTATAACTTGCAATCGTGTTTCTGTTTTTTTATAATTCATTTATGTTTTTAAAACCAAAATAACAAGTAATAAATAGTTATAAAAAAAAAAGATTAAAAGTTAATAAGCATATAATTTAAAACATTAATTAATACAAAATAAAACAAAAATATCGTGCATGTAATGCTACAAAAATAAAAATATTGTTGGTCTGATAATTTTTTTTTTTAAAGTTCAAATTGTGATTAAAGTGATAAAAAATAAAACTAAAATAAATTTATCTGAATTAATTAATTGTTTGGATCATATTAAAATAGATAATAATGTTTGCGACACCATACATAATTAATGAGATATATGATATATTAACTAAAGTAAGGTTAAGGCGTGACTTATTTTATCAATAAATTTATTTATAAAAAATAAATTCTATTAATTAAAATTAATTTAATTGGGTTTTTACATTTCTAATTTTCCATTTATTATTATAATTTCCAGTCGCCGTATTATACTGTATTGGAAATAATCTTGTTTTTTGGCGTTGTGTGGCTTATTTTTCATAAGAAACGTTCAAATGGAAAATCCCTTACAGAGGAGGTAATTTTATTATTATATATATATATATATATAAAAAATGTTTTTTACTATTAGTCATCATTGAATTTATTTAATCTTGAACTATTTTGTATTGCTTAAGTTTCTTATCTGTTTTTTTTTTATTTATAATTCATGTGCGTGTTTTATTATTTGATTACAGGAAAGAATTGCATTGATTGATAAATGGGAGCCAGAGCCATTGGTTGGTGATGTACCTGCAAATCATTCCAGTTTTGCTTCACGTTTAGTAAGCGGTCGTGTTGGTAAACGGATAATTGTTGATGGACATGATTGTCTTAATTTAGCCACACACAATTATTTAGGATTATTAGAGGATGTAGACATACAGGAAAAGGCAATTGCTTGTCTGTACAAATATGGTGTTGGATCTTGTGGTCCACGCGGCTTTTACGGTACTGTTGACGTTCATTTAGAACTAGAGGAACGTTTAGCGAAATTTATGAAACTAGAAGATGCCGTAGTTTATTCATATGGATTCTCAACAATTGCTAGTGCTATCCCAGCATATTCAAAACGTGCGGATATTATATTTTGCGATGAAAAAATAAATTTTGCTATACAAAAGGGTATCGATGCGTCTCGTAGTACAATCATTTATTTTAAACATAATGATGTTCATGACCTAGAGGATCGTATTCTCGAACAAGAAAAAATTGATGCAAAAAATCAAAAACGTGCAGCAAAAACCAGAAGATTTATTGTTGTTGAAGGAATTTATATGAATACCGGGGAGATCTGTCCATTAGCTGAGCTGATTGAATTGAGAAAAAAATATAAACTCCGTTTGTTCTTAGATGAAAGTATATCCTTTGGCACGTTGGGTGAAAATGGACGAGGACTAACTGAATACTTGAACGTTGATGTAATTATAAATTTAAAAGTTCTCTTTCATTGAAATTAATTGTTACTTTTAAAACTAATTTAGCGTCACGAAGTTGACCTTATATCAGCTAGTTTAGAATGGGCTGCTGGTTCAATTGGTGGATTTTGTGTTGGTTCATCATTTATAGTCGAGCATCAACGTTTATCCGGTTTAGGCTATTGTTTTTCCGCTTCGTTACCACCACTTTTAGCGCAAGCCGCAATTACAGCATTAGACCGTTTCGAAGGTGAACCAAAAATGTTTACTGATTTGCAAAAATGCAGTGAGAAAATTCACGAGTAAGTTAACAATCATAAAAATAATTTTCTAAATAAATAATTTTTTTTTTTTATTTATTTACAGAAAACTTTCAAAACTACCTAAATTAATACTAAATGGTGATAAAATGTCACCGATTAAACATTTATATGTTAAAAATCAAAATGAATATACAAAGGAAAAGGAATTATTAACAAATTTATGTAATTATTGTATTGAGAAAGGTCTTGCAATTATCACCTGTGAATATTTAGATAATTTTGAGAAATCAAAACCACGTCCTAGTATTAGAATAACGGTTAATCGTTTATTAACAGATGATGATTTAGATTTTACTATAAAAACCATTGAAGAAGGTATAAAGAAAACTCTTGAATAATTCTCGGTTTTCTTTTCTTTTTTTTATATAGTTTCGTATATAATTTAAATTTAATTAATTAATAAAAGAGAGTGCTTTAAAATTAGTAAAACTAATAAATAATAAAAATTAAAATTGTTTAAAACAAAAATCATTTATGATTCTAATTAGAAAGAATTATGTTGTGACGAGATAATGTCATAAACTTTCTCTACTTAAAACACGCACTTGTAACGTAATATTACTATATCTCACTATAAAAACATATATTTGGTAAATAATTCATAATTTTCATTAATTAATTAAGAAACCTCTATTCCAAAGTTAATAAATATTATAAATAAAAATTAAATAAGCACACGCTTGCTTTTAAAAGATGTAAAATAAAAGATTTGATTTTTTTTTGTGTTCTCTATATTTTGCATTTTTAACTAAACAAATAATTCATTATTTTTAATTTATAAAATATATATATATGAAAATAAATTAATAGATTAGATTAACAAAAATATATATTTATATTTCTATAAAGCATTTACTTTACTTTACTTTTTTTTTATATTTTCTAGATTAATATATGGTAAAAACTTTTCTTTTTTTTTTCTAAATTTGTAATGGGTTTCCTCTAATTTTGAATAAAATTATTATTTGGTTTTTTCTCATCTTTTTAACGTATGTAGTAATATTAAAAAGCAGACCTTTCATTATATAATAATAATAATTTTTTTTTCCAATTTATAGTAAAATTAACCAATTTTAGCAAATATAAAAGCACTACGTGCTGGTACATAGATTTGCATACAATTTTGACGTCCTGCATAATTTTCTTGTTTTGTATAATGTAAAACATTTGTATCAACTAAATTATGTCCACCAAATATTGCATCATCGGTATTTAATATAATTTTATACGTTCCTGGTATTTCAACACCGACCTTGTAATCGGTATAACTTTTTGTTGTATGGAAATTAAATACAAATAATAAACCAGCACGTTCAAATGCAATCAATTTATCATCTTCGTGTTTACATGAAACGTAGGCCTATAAAAAAATAATCAATAAAGGTATTTAATGAATTAAATAATTATTATTATAATAATTACCGGATTTGCAGCCAACCAGCCATATTTAGCATCAAGAGTATTCATTGCACGATCAAATTCATTCAAGAATTTATATTTCAAAACGTCATTATCAACCAATGGCCATTGTCTTCTGGCGTAGTGATACGAATTATTATTACCTTTTCTTGGAAAGTCTAACCATTCTGGATGGCCAAACTCGTTACCAATAAAATTCAAGTAACCTTCACCGCCCAATGTATGCGTTATTAACCGAATCATTTTATGTAATGCAATTCCACGATCAATAACCAAATTTGGTTCAGCCAATATTGACATATGCGTATACATGTCTTTATCCATTAACCAAAAGGCCAATGTTTTGTCACCAACCAATGCTTGATCATGGGATTCAGCATACGCAATTGTATTTTCCTGCCATCTGCGGTTTGTTAAAGTGTGCACAATATTTCCCATATCCCATTCTTCGTCACGAGTTTCTTTTAATAATTGAATCCATTTATCTGGAATGGCCATACCGAGACGATAATCAAAACCGATACCACCTTCAGTGAATGGACGACATAATGCCGGCATGCCAGATACATCTTCAGCAATCGTAACCACATTTTCATCCATATCATGTAACATTTTATTGCATATTATTAAATAAATAATTGCATCGGTGTCCACATTCAAGCCAAAATATTCATTGTAATCACCGCTGAAGCCTTCACCAATACCACGTGAATGATACAACATTGAGGTGACACCATCGAAACGGTATCCATCAAAACTGTATTCATGATACCACCATTTCAAATTCGATGTCAAAAATCTTAAAACTTCATATTCGGTATAATTAAATAAGCGACTGTCCCACAATTTATGTTCACCACGTTCCCCGTCATGGAAATAACAACTGTTTGTACCATCAAATTGATTTAGACCATCCTGAACATTTTTACTTGCATGGGAATGTACAACATCTAACAACACAAATAGGCCATGTTTATGAGCAACATCGACCATATATTTTAGTTCATCGGGGGTACCAAAACGGCTATAATAAAAAAAAGTTGCTTAAAATGTTTTTCTTCAAGTATTTGAAATTTGTTTACCTTGATGCGGCAAAGAAGCTAGTTACTTGATAACCAAAACTTGCATAATATGCATGTTCCATAATAGCCATTACCTGAATGGCATTATAACCCTGTTTAGCGATACGTGGAATTATGCTATCTGCAAAATGTTTATAGCTTCCCACTTCATACTGATCAGTGGCAATACCTACATGACACTCATAGATTCTCAATGATTTTGGTCGAGTTGGCTTACGATAACGGAACTCATATTTCTATTTAAAATTAAGAGAAATAGTTAACTAGGTAAAATAAAAAAAAAATGATAAAGATAAATACCTCATTGGCTGGTGGATTCCATACACGTTGTTTATAATTTGTATCAGTTGAATTTTCTGGTGGTTGTACAACATACTTTGCCCATGGTGATAAACGATCAACAAGTTCACCATTCTGTTTACGAATGATAACTTTAATCTCTGATAAATGCTTAATAGCGCATGTACCATCAGCATTTGGCGGAATTGTTAATTCCCATTTACCATATTCAAGTTTTTTATATGGATTATCAATCCACTGCCAATTATCTAATTCAAAAACAAATAAACCAAATTTAATACGTTTAAAGCGGATAAACTTAAATTTATTAAACTCACTAAAATCGCCGGTTAAATATAATTGTTGTGCACCGGGAGCCCATTCTCTGGCAATAACAGTATTATCTTGTTGCACATGAAGCCCATAATAATTATAAGCATTTGAAAATTCCTTTAATCCACCTTCAAGTTTTTCAATTTTTTCCAACCACTCTAAAGCACAGCCATGTCTACCAAAATAGTTAATAAATTTTTATTTATTTTTATATACAGATAACATATGTACTGTTGCATTGCACACACTACAAATACATAAATAAATAATCAGACTACATAATATTTATGTTAATTATTTGTTTACATATTTTTAAGAACTTTAAAAGTCAAAGAGCATTATAATTGTATAAAACATTTGTTGTTTCTCTTCGTTTAATTAATATTATTATGCAATCATTGAATTTTTTCTTTTCTTTCTATCATTTCATTTCAAATATATAAATTTAATTTTAGATTATTAAAAATTTGCCGGTGTGTTTAAGGAAAAAAAATAAAAATAAAGCGAACGCGGCGGTGTTTAGTATGTCAGATTGACAATTAAAAAAAAATAAAACAAATAAATAAAACGTGACCTTGGTGTGACATTCAAACAAAAAGAAAAAAAAATGATAATAAAAAATAAAATAAACTAATAATGAAATTATTCCGGAATTTTAATTATATAAACAAATAAATAAATTTTAAATAATAAATTACCTTCTTCGAATTTCACGTTCAAATGGTTTTAAGTAGCCATCTCTTTCGAATAATCTCTCAATATCTTTTACTTTAACTTTCATTGGGTCCATTGATAACATTTTTTCGTTTTTCCTTTCCTACGTTAATTTATTTTTATTTTAATGATTCTATTAAAATTTGTTTTAAACTAAAAAAAAAATGTTTAAATATAAATAAATTAGAATAAAAAATAAATAAACACAGAACAAAAAAAAAACTACATTAATGAAAATTATAAATAAAACAAAGAGTACTCGCAGTGTTAACTGTTTTTTAAAAGTTTTATGTTCTTCAAATGACCGGATCCTTTGTAGAAACCGCTAATAAATATTTAAATCTGTAAGTTAAAGTTTTTTATTTTATTTTGAATGCTAACTTTAACTCTCTCTATTTTTGTTTTATAGAATGATTATAAATAATTTTTCTTCACTTAATACAACCGACTGAATACACTCAATTATGACTGATATTAATTTGATTTACTATTAGTTATTTATATCAAAAAAAAAAAATTAATTCCTTTATTAGTTTAATTACATCTGTATTAATCAAGTAGATTTTTTAAAATGAATATGAAATCGTGTGGCTAAATATTAACCTCATCGTCCGCTTGTTTTGTCATCTTTTTTTTTTTTATTTGCAATCTTTTTTTCTTTATTTTTTTTTTTGTTTTTGTTTTGTTGTTGTTTTTACCACAATAAACCTTTAATGATTAAAACATTTATTAATTTCTCTGTATTTAAAACGATTATTTTACATTTTTATTAACAAATAATTTAACCGGCAATCTATTGTGACATATTGATAATAATTATGCAAAAAAAAAAATGTTTTTTTGTAATTTTTGTGTATTGAATAATTTTAACCAAAAGTTTTATGCAACGCATTGAGTGTCAACAAAATATATTTCATCCAATTAAAAATATTAATGTTGTTTATTAATTAAAAATATGTTTATGTTTTTAATTTTAAATAATATATAATTAAAACGATAATTAAAAATATGAAAAACAATAAACATTCAAATTATACCAATAAATTTTTTTTATGATTTTCAAATAGTATAAACATAATATACAGCTAACTTCATAGACATTATTTTCTAAAAGTGTATATATATATACGTAATGAACGTGTTGGTGAAATACGATTTGTTATGCTCTAATCGGTCTGTATATACATATAATCTCAAGAGGTGTGTATTCGCTAAATTAAAATAAAGGCCTTCCACCTTCAACTGTTCTTTTCCACATCAAAAAAATAAAATTGTGAAATATCACAAAAAGCGATTTTTTTTTTTTGGTTCTTTTTTTTGTTTTTGTCATTAATAAATTTTACGCCAAAAAACTAAAAAGGGAAAAAAACGAAAAATAATTAATAAAAGTTAATTTTAATTTATTTTTTTTTCTAGTATTATTTTAAAGTTATTTCCATCATGAGTGGAATTATTAGAGTTCCGTCACTATTTGTGAAAAATGCATCGAATTTTGTAAGTAAATTTCTTTTTTTTAAGTTGAACTAACCGGGAGAGTCTTCCTTATTATGTAATAATATAGATAGATAATAGCAATTGATAATTTTCTTTTTTATTTTGACTAATTGTTATTTGTTTTAATATTAATTTGATAACGTAATCTGTGGTATTTATTGTAATAATTAACTTATCAAAAAACTATTTCAAATATTTAATAAATAGGCAAAATGTAAAATATTTTTATAGGTTATATATTTAGACTGCATATTACTTGTATGCATTTTATTGTTTATTAGTATTCTGATTAATATGATTGATTATATTTATCATTTATTATACATACATATAATAATAAAAAAATAATATTTTCTAGTTGAGAGCAACAACATCAGGAATTTCAAATAAAAAAAATCTACATTATAATGTTAAATCTCATGCATGTAAGACATCGATGATGGCAAAGGAATATCCAATTGTCGATCATGAATATGATGCAGTTGTTGTTGGTGCAGGTAATTATCAAATTTAAATTGAATTGAATTGATATTTGAATTAAAAATTAATAAATCAAAAAAGTAAAATTTGATTACATAATCAAAATGTATGATCTCAGTCGGTTTTATAAATCATTTTACTCAAGTACTCGTGTGTTAATTATTGAATTTTTTTTTTTTTTGTTATTGTGTTTGTGAAATGTTTTGATATTAAAAATAAATAAATAAATATTACTCACCTGAAGAAAACCGGTATTTTTCGTTATTTAATATACATTTATGCAAAGTCATCGTTCTATAAAATTTGCACATTTTCGATTCTTCAAAAAATACTATAGATTCTTATAAGAATAATTATTTACTTTATCCGTATGTGTTATAAATGAAAAGGTGGAGCTGGACTTCGTGCTGCATTTGGCTTAGTAGCAGAAGGTTTTAAAACCGCTGTTGTTACAAAATTATTTCCAACACGATCACACACAATAGCTGCCCAAGGTGGCATAAATGCTGCTTTAGGTAATATGGAACCGGATAATTGGAAATGGCATATGTATGATACAGTTAAAGGATCCGATTGGTTAGGTGATCAAGATGCCATTTATTATATGACAAAGGAAGCACCAAATGCTGTTATTGAATTAGAAAATTACGGAATGCCATTTTCACGTACAAAAGAAGGAAAAATTTATCAACGTGCCTTTGGTGGACAGAGTTATGATTTTGGTAAAGGTGGACAAGCGCATCGTTGTTGCTGCGTTGCTGATAGAACTGGTCACTCATTATTACATACACTTTATGGACAATCGTTGAGCTACGACTGTAATTATTTTATCGAATATTTTGCCTTGGACTTGTTAATGCAAGATGGAAAATGCGTTGGTGTCTTGGCTTTCTGTCTGGAAGATGGTACCTTCCATAGGTACATATAACTATATTTATTTTTACAATCTGGTGTTTAGGAAAATAATCTTTTATATTTTTCAATTTGAAGATTCCGCACAAATAGTACAGTAATTGCAACCGGTGGATATGGACGAACATATTTCTCATGTACGTCAGCTCACACCTGTACTGGAGATGGCACAGCGATGATTGCACGTCAAGGATTTCCAAGTCAAGATTTAGAATTTGTACAATTTCACCCAACTGGTATTTATGGTGCTGGATGCTTAATAACAGAAGGTTGTCGTGGAGAAGGTGGCTATTTAATAAATTCAGAGGGTGAACGTTTTATGGAACGTTACGCTCCAGTTGCTAAAGATTTAGCCTCTCGTGATGTAGTTTCCCGTGCTATGACAATTGAAATCAGAGAAGGTCGTGGTGTAGGACCAGAAAAAGATCACGTTTTCCTACAATTACATCATTTACCAGTAGAGCAATTACATGCACGTTTACCTGGCATTTCTGAAACCGCAATGATTTTTGCTGGAGTTGATGTTACACGAGAACCTATCCCAGTTTTACCAACTGTCCATTATAATATGGGTGGAATACCAACAAATTATAAAGGACAAGCATTGGATCTTGTTGATGGTAAGGAAAAAATTATTGATGGTCTCTATGCTTGTGGTGAGTCTGGTTGCTCATCAGTACATGGTGCTAATCGTCTTGGTGCTAATTCCTTACTTGATTTGGTTGTGTTTGGACGTGCTTGTGCGCATACAATTGCTGAGATTCGTAAGCCTGGTGAACCAATACCTGAACTACCATCTGTACGTATTACACCTTAGTTTTGTAAGATTATGATTATTATTAATTTCAATTTTTTTATTTTGCAGAATGCTGGTGAGGAATCTATTGCCAACATAGATATGCTACGTAACAAAAAAGGTGAAATAGCAACTGCTGATTTACGTTTGAAAATGCAAAAGACTATGCAAAACCATGCTGCTGTATTTAGAGATGCACCAACATTAATTGAAGGTGTGAAAAAAATGCAAGAAATTTATGATATGTACAAATGTGTGAACATTAAGGATAGGTAAATGAAAAAATTAATAAATATAATTATAAATTAGATGAAAACACTTTTAAATTAAAGAAATCTGATATGGAATTCTGATCTTGTCGAAACTCTGGAATTACAAAATTTATTAATGAATGCCCAGATGACAATTGTTGGTGCTGAAGCTCGTAAGGAATCCCGTGGTGCACATGCACGCGAAGATTGTAAACATAGAGTTGACGAATATGTAAGTTGGAAAATACATATTCATATGAACGAAAAACTTTATTTGATTATTATATTTGTAGGACTACTCAAAACCAATAGAAGGTCAAACAAAAGTACCAATTGAGGATCATTGGCGTAAGCATACATTAGCATGGATATGCCCCGATACAGGAGAAGTGACTCTTAAATATCGTCCAGTAATTGATAAAACATTGGACGCTTGTGAAATGGACACAGTACCACCGGCAATACGTTCATATTAATTGAAATAGTTTTTGTAAGAGAACATAACAAAAAGTGAACGAACTACATAAGGATAAGTATTGTAAGGAGTTTATTATCCAAATTAGTATTTTCAATATTTAAAAAAAAAGTTATTTTCTGTTTTAGATTGGCTATTGGCACTACGATATAAAGCAAATTTATAAGAAAATTACAATTAAAATAGTTTTGTGTTATTAATTTTAAAAAAAAATTTAATTTTGAATTCTTTAATTTTCATCATATTTTTCAATTAATTATTTTGTGTTTGTACATTCATTTATTATTTATTTGTGTGTCTTGTTGAAAACAAAAAAAAAGACAAAACAGAAAGAGATCAGCACAGGAATGGAATAATCAGTGAAACAAAAGAATCATTTTTTTTTTTCATATAAAATATGTAAATTACTTGAGATATTTTCATGTTTTTATTTTGAGTATTTAAGATTTATAATAAAAATGAAATGAATTAAAAGAGAAATGATTAACTTATCTGCTGTACTTAACACGGGTACTATAAATTTATTCATTTACAGAAGGAAATGTATGATTTGTATTTTTATTTAATTATAATAATGCACTTACTGATTCACACATACCTGACTTTATCTGTACTTTATCATTTATATCAGGATAACACAATACAAACATCTTACATTTTATTAAATATATTATTATCACATATTTACGGTTTTTCTATTTTAATTAAAAATATTTTGGTTTTATTACAATTAGACAAAAATTATCATCACAAATAACCCATTAACAAAGAAACATTAATTGTATATAAAACGTTTTTTTAATTTTATTTAATATGTAACAAACACACAGTATCAAAAAGAGAAAGAAAGAAAAGAGAATTTTTTTTTTATATAATTATAAATAATTTTTATCATTAAAAAAATATGGAAAAAAAACAATAAACAAACAAAAATTCATTAGCAAAATAAATTATTTTTTTATTATTATGGGTTTATTCGAAATGTCATTATCAAAAAAGTTGATTTATCTACAATTTTGTATTTGTTAGAAGTGGTGCTACGGCTTATGTTTATTGGGTTTTGGTATTGAAAACTTCTTTGTATTGTACAGGTAGAGATTTGTGGATTAATGCTTTAAACATGTGTAGTTATCAAAACTAGGTGTAATAAAAGGCATAGATAGGTACAACAGCATTAATTTTGATTTATTTCGTAATGGAGAAATCTCGTTACATAAGTCCATATAATGTTATTTTAATTTAAGCGACAATTTAAATTACAAATCAGCGACTGTTTGCTATTTTTCTTAATAACACTCACTCCAATTGGTTTATTATTTGTTAGCTGATTTATTGACGAAACAAATAAAATCAAAAATAAGGAAATGAAAATATTGTCTTCTAAAAAAAAAACAACAACAACAAATTTAAATAATTAAATAAAAAATAACGTCATTAATTATAATTATAAAAAAAAAAAATCGTCAGTCATCAGAATTTCTTTTTTATAATTAGAAGAAAAAAAAATTGTTTTCAAACAAAAACAGATCAGAGATATTTAATTCGTGTGTTTTATTGCTCTTAAACTTTTAGTTGTGAGCTACGTGACTTTAAATTTATTATTATTTATTTATTTTTTTTTTATTATTTTTAATAAACAAATTAAATGAAAAGAAATGTTTTTTTTAAATGATGAATAAATTAAAAAAAAAAAAAGAAAAACAAAACTGCACAACATGGTTCATCGCATAATAAGATTTTATTTTATTTCTTTTTTTTTTTTGATTATTTACTAATGTAAGAAGAGCAAAATTAATAAAGTAAAATTAAACATTTAAATTAAAAAAAATTGTTTATAAACATTGAATTAAAATGGAGATATAGATAATAAATATTAATAAGAAATTTTTCTTTTTTTTTTTTTTTTAGGAAATTTTGAAAATTATAACAAAAAGTTACGTAAAAAGAGAAAAGAAAAATTGTTTTTAATGAATGCCATCTATGAGACATATATTACGAGTTGAATAGCAATATTGAAGGACACTTTTTTTTAAATCTACAAGCATTTTCGTATCAGTTAAATGAAATTTTATATTTTACTTACAAAATATTTGGTTATTACAATATGTAATCACAATAAATAACAATTTAAAAGTATAAAAAATCGAAAGCAAATATAATATATAACAATTGTCTATGATAGATTACTTAGACTTACTCATTTACATTTATGATTTTGTAAACAACAAAAAACTATAGGCGAACTAACTAGAAACAGCAAAAAATTACTAGAATTAATTAATTTTTAATTGCAATACAAAAAAAAACAAAAATTCAGAATTTATAAATGAATATATTTTCTAAAACGAAAGTTGTTGGTTAACATTAACATATAAAATACACTAGTAAAATAGATTTTGAAAATACAATTACACAAAATATTATTATTATTTTTTTTATTATTAATAATAATATGATAGCCTTTTGATAATAATAAAGATAACCCGTCCACGTCCTACAAAAAATCTCGTTAAAAATAACAAGAAAAATATTTACAACAAAAAACTTTTTTTTTAAATTTTTTTCATTAAAATTAAAATTAATAAATTGTTTCAGTATTCTTTCGTTAACGTTTGTTGAGTTTGTTACAAAAAATAATATATTTATATATATAAAGTTTTATTTAATTAAATTAAATTAATTAAAAAAAAAAAAGAAAAAAACATTTAAAGTGTTTTAGTGAAATATTTCATTAAAAATCAGCAAAAAAAAAAAACATTTTCGAGTTGATAGTGGAGTTTGGTAGTTTGTTTAATGCTACATGAATTAAATAATCTACATGATTATTGCTTAAAATCCTTTATTAATTATCCTTTATGGCCTTAGAAAAGAATTTTTGTTTTTTTTCATCTAAATGTTTTAATTGTTCTATAACGAACGAATAGAGAGATAGATATTGTGTTTTGGGGAGGCAAAAAAAAAAAAAAAACTAATAAAAAACTTTTAAGCGTTAAAAACACCTGTGATTTATTTGTGATTTTTTTATTTAATAATTTTTATTTTTTTTTTCTCTTTACTTATTTGTGAATTACATAAAAAAGTTTAAAGTTTTCATCATTGTGCTTTTATTTATTTATTAATTAGATTTTAATAAATTAAAACTATTTTTAAAGAAAATTATAAACAAAACATTTAATGGTGATTGTCAAACATAATCAAGTTAATTTAATTGAAATTAGCTGGAATTCTTGTTCACAAAATAACGATATTAATAATAATAACGACGATAGTAATAATTATTATCAACATTCAAATCTTTTAAATAAAAGTCTTGCTGAATTATTATTTGAATACTGTGAAAGTAAGTTTTATTCATACATATATTTTTTTTATTTTTGTTAAATAAGATTAATTAATTAATTACATTTAGATTGTCCAACAATGTCGTCAATACCTCAGGGTGCTTTTGCCGCATATAAATTGCGCGCAAAATCAACAAAAATCGCTGTTGCTAGAATTCAGACCAGTGAAGAGAAACAACCATCGTATTATTCTAAAAAATGTAATTTAATTGAATTATATATCTTGATTAATGATAATTAATTAATTATTTTTTATTTATTTAGTAATGGAATATGCACCGGTTAAATACAATAGTAAACTGATGGACAGCATTTGGGGACTTTATAATCGTTATTCACCACATAACATTAAGAAAAGCAATGATGCTGAACAATGTGTTTTGCTCAATGAGCAACAATCGTAAGTATTTAATTAAATTATTTCATCATTAATAATAAATTTAATTAATTTTCATTTTTTATTTAGTTTAGTGATTGCTGCTTATGCCATAACCAGAAATTTGGATATGGCAAAATCTGATCATTTGTGGAAATTCACCCCAAATGGTCATTAGTTTTCTAATGGATAAAAAACAGAAAAAAGAGTGAAAAATATGATTTTATTCAAAATAATAATAAACTTTCTATACATTTTTTTTATTATTATATATATATTGTATATTATAAAAATATTCTCATATTTAATTATAAAATATTATTATTGGGTTTTGTTATCAAATAAATGAACATTTAAAAACTGAAATTTTTTTTTTTTTTTATCAGATAACTGATGCAACTTTGCTAACCTCATGTGCGAAAATGATTAACAAATTATTTTAGTACATTATCTATTTCGAAAGTATGAATAAAATGTACCATATTTCTCTAATCGATAATGCAGTATAATATTTCTGTGTGTTGATAATACAAATATTTTTTCTTTTTTTTTTATTTATTTATTTTAATATTTTTTTTATATATATATATATAAATTGTGTGATAATTTTATAAATAAATGTGATAATTATAATATTTAAATTAAAATATAAATAAAAACAATAAATAAATTGAGTGAGTATTATTTTTATTAAATGTTATTAAAAAAAAAAAAAAAAAAAAAAATTTATGATTAAAATAATATAATTGTATTAGGTTATGTTATGTGTTTCGTCTATCCAATGGTATTTATATTTTAAAACGTCAAAATTATAATTAAGCAAAAGGAAAAGAAAAATAAAATAAAAATTCAAAATAAAAAAAAAAAAAAGTGCAAAATTAAACAAACAAATAAAACTGATAATTAAGTAATAAAATATTTCATAATCATGGCAACAGATAATGATAAAATAATATTAAGTTTTTACGAATCATTAATACGTAAATCAGATATTGATATATTATTAAGTAATAATTGGTTAAATGATCAAATAATATCATTTTATTTTGAATATTTAGAAAAAATAATATATGAACATGATAAATATATATTATTTATATCACCAGAAGTAACACAATGTATTAAAATAATTGGTGAAAATGATATAAAATTATTTTTAGAACCATTAAATGCAAAAAATAAATTATTTATATTCTTTCCAATGAATGATAATACAAATGATACCGCTGGTGGCACACATTGGAGTTTATTAATATATTCACGTCCAATGAATACATTTTATTATTTAGATTCATTAATGACAATTAATTGTTCAGTTGATTATAATAATTTTATAAAACATATTGAACGTGATTTAGAAATAATTAATCCAACTATAAAAGTTTTAAATTGTTTACAACAAGTAAATGGTTATGATTGTGGCATACATGTATTATGTGCTGTTGATAACATTGCAAAACATATTAAGAGTACTGGATTAGTTGAAGGATATCCAAATTTAACATATGATATAGTTGAAAATAAAAGAAATGAATTGCTTGGCATTATACAAACGATGGGTGGTGAATTTTAGTTGAATCAATAATAATAATAAAAAAAAAAAGAAAAATAAACAAGAACACAGATCTTCCATAAAAATAAATAATTAATTAATTAATTTTCTTTGTTTTGTATTTTATTTAAACATTTATAAAATATATATATATATATATATATCTTTTATTATTTCTAATTTATGTAAATTAAATTATGTTTATTACATACTAATATACATTTATAAAAAAAATGATTATTTTTATTTAATTTTTGTTATAAAAATATATTTATTCTCATTTTGCCTCCTACAATAAATGGGCAAATAGATTTTGTTGTGCTTTTTGTGTTTTTTTTTTTTTTTTATTCATTTCCTGTCTTTAATTTTGTGTTTACTTATTATTTATTGTTAAATACACACATATATAAATAATTTAAATAATTTTTGTTTTTATATTTTCATAATTGAATAGAATAAAAATCAATCACATTTAATTAAGCAGCTAATTCAGGTGATACCCAACCACCAAATGCACGTTCAATTTCACAAGCAATTGCTAAACATAAACGATCCTGATTAAAATTTCCCACCACTTGTAAACCGAGTGGTAAACCTTCACTTCCAATACCAAGTGGACATGCTGTCGCCGGTAAACCTAATACATTAATAATACCAGTGTAACTAAAATTAAGCGCACGTATTATCGGCTCGGTATGATATGGTGCAACTGTTGGGTGTACAGGATAAATAAATACACCGTCATCACCTAACATGCTACGTATTTCTCTCAGCAACTCATTACGCTCATTAACTAAATGATTGTACTTTGGTGTACCGTATTGTACACCCGTTTTTTCAGCAATTGCTGTTAATAAACCAACAAATGTATGCTTTGATTGTCCAACAATCCATTTAGCAAATTCCCATGTTGCATTGATTTTACCATCTAAATTCGCTAATTGTTCATCGAAACCAATTGATTTTTCTGATTTCATATTACCAAACCAGATTGTCGCTGATTTTTTCAAACGTGGAATATTCACTTTTGTTACATTCAACTTTAATGTATTTTTAAAATGTTTTATAACTTTATCAATTGCTATTTTAATGTCATGATCTACTGGTGACACCATTTGACCGCCTCCATCATTTTCCTTAAATAAATAAAATTTAGATTTTTAATTAAATATGTTTTAACCTCATTTTCTTTGTCGTTTTTATACTTGATAAAAAATGTTGATTGTTCGTAAATTAACTGGTTCGTCAAGATTTAATTTACTGGCATTTTGACCAGATATAATTTTAAGTACTGGCTTTAAATCAGTTGCAAAACGGCACATGGGACCAATACCTAAAAAATGGAAAATAAATCAATTTTACAATAGAAAAAGAATAAAAATTCAGAGATGAGATTACCTAAAAATGAATTTTGTTCTTGACAAATCGGTATGGGATACTGTCCTTTGTTGCTAACAATAAATTTACTTGGTTTATGTCCAAAAATACCATTAAAGAATGCCGGCATTCGTATTGAACCGCCAATATCAGAGCCAATACCAAATGGTGAACCAGCTGCCGCCTGTAAACAACCTTCACCACCACTCGATCCACCAACAATACGATTACAATCATAAGGATTATTTGTACGTCCATGGACAGTATTATAACTTTCCCACCACATACAGCACTCGGATACATTTGTTATTGCCAACGGTATAGCACCGGCATTTTTCATTAATTCAATAACATCGGCATTTTCCGTACCGCGTATATTACGTCGATTATATAAACCGGAGGTTTGTAATAAATCCTTAACCATAATACAATCTTTTGTTGTTATTGGAACACCTAAAAATGGTTTTGTTTTTTCTATTTCTTCAATTGTTAATTTACCAGAGGCAATTAATTTGTCTGCCTCTGCTGCCTCCTTTAAAGCAGCCTCATAACGTTGATCCACAACACAATTCAATAATGGATTTATTTCTTTAATCCGTTCGATAAATGATTCAACAACAACAACACTTTTAAACTGAAAATATAAATAAAACAAAATTAAATTAAATAAATTTTCCATTTCATTCAAAATGTTTTTTTTTACCTTTTGTGTACGAATTTTAAATGCTAACGATGTTGCTGACTCAAGTAAAAGTAAATTTTTAATCGGTGGCATTTTAACACCGGTTCTACCATAAATAAATATTAATAAATAACGATAAATAACAGCAAAGAACCGATGTATCAAATGTATTATTATTTTTCCCAATGTTTTACCATTTTTATTATTATTGTTTGGATTATTTGGATTATTTTTTAACTTTAATTTACTATTTGTCGTATCCATTTTACAGTCTTTAAGTAACTCCTTTGTAAACTCACCGATATCATGTAGTTTATTTTTGCTTGTTTTTTTCAAATTCATTTATGTAATTATTCTCCTTGTTAATTACTTTTTAATTGTTGTTTATTTCTAGTGAAATTTAAAAATGAATGAAAATTTAATTAATTAATTAATTAATGAAGAAAACAGAAAAACATGTGAAATGAATAAAAATGTGTGTTTGTGTTTAAAAACGAAAAATTTATTTTTAATCAAAAAATTGATAAGGATTTGCTTTATAAAAAAAAAAAAAAAATTTCAATGTAGGGCAGAATTATCTAAAGGATTATTGGTTGGTAATTGTGTAAAGATTACACATTTATCAATAATATTTTTATAGACATTTTTTTTTTTTTTATTCTGTGCGTTTTTTTTTTAAATTTTTTTTGCTTGATGATAAGGTTAAATTCCAATAATTCTATTTTATTTTTCTGTTTTAACAATATGCACACCTTTCATTACAACAATATTAATCCACACAAAACAAAAACAAAATTTAATTCGCTTACTCATAAAATAATTAACAAATAAAATGTTTTAAAAGAAAAAATAATAAAAATGTATGAACACAGAACCAGTCAACAGTGTACACAACGTACAACCAACAACACCGTACACAACGTAATTACACTTTTTAAATAATAAATGTTGTTCGATTAACGTCGATGTTGATACTACTACTCTGTGAGTTGTATGGCTATATCCCTATATGACTTGAGTATAAATTCATTCTTTAATAATTATAAAATAAAATAATAAAAATAATTTTTCTTTAATATGTTTTTCTCTCTTTTTTTTTTCTTTTTAATAAATAAATAAATAATTTTTATAATTCATAATAAATGAGTTAGATTTCAATAATTACGTTGTGGAAGAATTTTCATATATTTTTTTTATTGTTTTACAGCAAAGCGTGTAAGTAAATATGAATTTTATTTTCTAATAAGAGCAAAGTACTAGGGAAAACATTTTTTTTATTTATAATTACTAAAGATAATTTGTTGTATATATCCTGTAAATTTGAATTAAAAGTTATCGTCGGTTTTGTATATTTAGTTAAAAAGAATTTCTTTTTTATAAATGACACAATTTTTTTGAAAAAAAAAAAAAAATGGTTTTTGGAGAGTAAATATTTTGTTTTGTTTTTTTTTTTTTTGCACATCATTTTAGTAAAGATTCAAATCTTTTTTTTGGTGATTCTTCCAAAAAAGATAATAAGCAATATATTTTGCGGTTAATTTAAAATTAAAATAATAAAACATAATTTAAACATAAAAATTAGTTGACCTTGTCTAGACTTTATGTTTTTTTAATTTTTTTTTTAATTTTATGTGTAAAAACTGTGATCATTAATTGTTAAAAACAAATAAACAAAAAGAAGAAGATGATGAAAAAAACATAAATTATATTTTTATAACACTTATTCAAGTTTTCTACTTTTTGCATTGTGTTTTGACATTTCTCATAACTAAATTTTCTCTTTTTTCTTAAATGATTAATTTTTTTTTTTTTCAAAAGAAACTTGTTGCAAAAACTAATTACAAAAAACCTGTATGTTATAAATAAAGAAAATTCGCATTTATACTTACACAAATTATTCTTTTTTTTTTTTTTCTTATTATTTGTTATAATTATATAATTTGACGTTTTATCTATATCTTTCCACTTTATATATATATATTCTGCAACACAAATACAGTAGCACAAAAACACACTTGCGTTTTATAATTTTAATTGCAAAAAAAAAAAAAAAAAAAAAATCGTTCGTGTTTACTTTTTATTAATTAGTTTTAATTATTATTTATTTATTTCTTTATTTATTTAATACAAAAAAAAAACACAAGAGAATTATGTGTGTTAATTTGTTATTTATTATTATTTATTATTTTTCATTTGATAAAAGATCTATGACTTCTTGTTTGTTTCGTTTTGTTGTTATTTGTATTCAAAGATTGTTGGTGAAAACACTTAACAAAAATTAATTAATTTATCATATATATTTATATATGCTTTATGATTGTTTTTAATACATTTATCTGATTTTGAGATTATAAAAATATTTAAAATTTTATTTCTTCTTCTTATTTATTATTTAATTTTAGTTTTTCCTTCTTTGAGTACAAAATAATAAATGAATCGAAATGATGACAATTGATTATAATTTAATTTAATTGTTTTATTACTATATATATATGATTGTAACATTATATTGGTCGCTTTAATCACACTTAAATATTTATTTATTTATTTTTTAATAATAATTTTGTTTATAAGTTCGATGTCGTGGTTTGTTTTGCTTAAGTATATTTTCGTTCTTTACGTTTATTTGTAGACAACAATGACGTAATGCTTATATAAATGTATTATATAGAGAAGAAAATAAATAAAAGTCATTTATACTTAAAAATTTTGTATTTAATGCGCGCAATGTTGACTAATTTACTTTGTTTTTTTTTTTTACTTATTATGCAAATTGATTTAAATTTAAATTAATTTGATGGATTTTTTTTTTCTTTTCAACATTATTTATAGTGAATACCCAAACCTTATGTTTGACAAAAAACGTTTGGAAATTTATTTGTATTTTAAATTTTCTTTTCAATAATCAATTATTAAAAACAATTCTTTTAATTTGTTTTATTAATATTTATAATTAATTAATTAATATTATTATTGTAATTTTATTTTTTTTTTTTTATTTCAGAATATTTTTTCAGCTATCGTAGTTTTTCGTGTAACTTTGCGTTGTGTATCTTTGGGTGTGTGTTTGATCATATTTCATTGGGAAAAAAAACGCGTTTATTTAATTGAATGTCATTAAAATAAAATAATAATGAGTAATACTAATAATGATTTAAATATTACAAACACACAATTATGTGAAAATAATGAAGAAAATATGACATCAGTAATAGGCGAAGCATCAGCAATATCACCATCAAAGACAAATAATTTATTAAAAATAAATAATGATAATTTAGTAATGCCATCTGCAATTGAAAAGTGTAAACAAAATATTATAATGCAATCAGGATCTAGTACAATAAAATTAAATACAGGCTCAGCTACTGGTAAGTTTGTATTTCTTAATTTTTTAATAAATTTAGTTAATTAATTTGATTGTTTAAATCAAAAATGGTTTGTGTAATAAAATATAGAAAATCATTTCTTATTTACAGTGTTAAATGTTAAATGAATATAAAGCCATAAAAACAAAAACAAAAACAAAAAAGAACTTAAGCTCGTTATGTTTGTAAATGGGGGTGAAAAGCATAAAAAAGATAAGATAAAGCTTTTTAACATAAAATTGATTTTATTTATATTTTATTGCTTTTATTTATATAAATATTAGGACTAGAACGTCTTTATTGTATCTTGAGCTTCGTATTTCATTCTATAATACATCGTTGCACGTTTTTATTTTTTTTTTTTATATTTTATTTATTTTCCTATTTAAGATCATTAATCAACGTAAAGCATAAAAGAAAGGAAGAGAAAACAAAATTTTATCTTGATTTCAAAGGATAATCGATTAGGATTTTAACTATTATCTCATCTCATCATCTGGATTATAAAAACATTGTACCGGTGTACCCGTGAATTATAAGTACCCGAATAAATATTAAAACTTTAAATAAACAAACTCAACATCTCATTATAAAATTACTTTACAAGTGTTCACACACGTGTGTACTTAAGCTAAAAATGTATCAATAAAACGTTTTATTTATTTAATTTTTCATTAAGTAAATAATAAAGAAAGTGATTTTTATGTAAACATCTATGTGTTCAGTTCATTCTGTTTATGTTATTTTGCTTAAAGAGAATTATCATCTGTTTGTGTTTTATCTATGAGTTTTCTCTATACATTCAGCTACTGTTGTTGTTGATGATTAAGTAGTTAAGACTGTAGACTAACTGACATTATAAATTGCAATCAAAATTATTATAAACAGTGTGGTAAATACAGAAAAGGTTTTTGTTGACACTTTTTGCAACGAATTTAATATTAATAATCATAAAGAATAGAAATGTTAATGTTTAATAGCAGTACATCGGCGATAAAATCAATTATTTATGAATAAAACCATTTTGTTCCCTTTTTTCTCTTCGTTATTTTGTTATTAAAAACAAATTTATGGTCTAATGGTCTCTGATAATTTATTAAATGTGACACTCGATGATTATATTATTGGAAATTATGCTTTTGAGTTATGTAAAATTGGATTATTCAAGTTTTTTTTTTGTTATTAGGGTCAAACCCAATGATTTGTTATTAATAAAAAAAAAAATTGGGTGAAAACACCCTGTGTCCAGATAATACAGACAAATTGTTAGAGGAAATAAGAAACGAAGTAAATTAGCTAAGGTTTTATTCCATCATTTTTTTCTTTTCTTTTCTAACAAGGTCCAAACAAGAAAACTTTACGATGCACGCATTAACCACACAACATATGAGATGGGTATAAAAATTTCTTTTCATTACCATTATTGTTTTATTATCGTTATTGTTTAGCCACCATATCTCATT
Source organism: Ptychoptera albimana (assembly GCA_961205885.1). NCBI lineage: Eukaryota > Metazoa > Arthropoda > Insecta > Diptera > Ptychopteridae > Ptychoptera > Ptychoptera albimana. Next base: position 23,385,625 of record OY540802.1, on the reverse strand, counting down.
CGTTTATACAACACGAAATTTTATTCATTCATTCATCCGGTTAAAGAAAAAATGGGAAAATTGAAATAAAAATCTTTATTATAGGATATAGAAATAAAAATAAGAACCAAATCGAAAGAAATTTTTTCACATCATACAGTTTGTTTGTTTATTTATTTCTATGCTTTCATAGCAGACAAAAAACAAATTTTTATTCAGTGTGCTACTAGCATTCAATGGTTATACATTGCCATCGTAGTTGTAATCGTTATTGTCGTCATCGTCAGATTGTGCGGGTTTTTTTTTCTCTATATTTGTCGTTGTTTTTATTATTAATAATTAATTAATTAATCAATCAATTATTAATCACTTACCAATAACGAAATTAATTAATATTTTATTCACGTATTTCTTACGGTTTAATAAGAAACGAAAATAAATGTCATTATGCGGTTGGTTAGTGAAAACAAAACGAAAAACAAAAAATTTCGATGATGTACAACAACCAGTAGAAGAAGAACAGGAACAACCTCATGATCAACATAAGGATAAGGATAATGAGAATAGTTTAATTACGGATTTTGAACAAATATTATGTGATAATAGTAAAACAAGAAGAAAACCTCGTTTATTTTCACGAAAAAAAAATCTCAGTGAAAAACAAACAAATCAAAAATATAAAAGTAAGATGAAGAGATGGAGACATTTCTGATGGGACACATATTCCTATTAATTAATATTCTATTAATTAATACAATTTTGTGTTTTAAAAGTTTTAACGAAACTTCTCTTGTTCTTCTTTATTCTTTACGGAATATAATGTTTTCGTTAGTTCTACTTTGGCATCAATTTTGGCAAAAAACATTTTCTTGTTTACTTGTGGTTTGCTTTCATTTACATCCGTTATGATCATTAATTGTCTTCCGCTTGTACTAATACTTGTCAAAAGCTTTTATATTTAGTTTGTATGGTAATAAAAAAATTTTATCGAGCGTTTTAAAGCTTACCGGATGTGTCATAGAGATTAGTTCTAGGACGACACCGAGTATTGATATTGGTGTCGTTGGAATTTACCTTGTCAATCAGTGGTTGTTCTATCAATACGATCAATGTTCGTGGCACTGAACTGTTGAAGAAGAAGCTTACAAACTTACGAATTAAAGAGAAAATTTCTGTGAATTTTTATATAACGATAAAGGTGCAACGACAGCTCTTATTACTTTGGAATGGAGCGAAATTCATATAATTTTCCTCCAAGCCACCACTGTTTATAGTGACAGTTTTTCCAAATCGAAAACTAGAAAAATAAATGTGTTTTTGTGACATAGATAGGATTATCGTACATTTTATGATAATAAAATAAAAAAAATTACTGAATGTCAACAACTATAATCCTCATCATCATCGTCATCCTTAAAAAAAAAAAAAATAATAATCAAATAAAGCAAAAAAAATATTCATTCACCTTTCGTACAGAATTTCTATTTAAAACAAAAGGAGAAAAATGAAAAAATATTTTTTTTTTTTTTTAATTGCACTATATACACCTGCTCTTCTCAAACCGCCTCTCTCTAATGCAGGTAAATCTCCTCTTGTCCTTTATAGTCACACTGTGTCGACAATGTTATTTTAACTTTACTTAACTTTCCTTTCCTTTCACATTAACTTTTCCTAGTTTTTATATTTATAGAAAAATAATAAACTTTCGTTGTTAGTTTAGTTTAGTTTAATTAAAAATAAAATATTCTTTTCCCTTTAATTGTGGAGGAACGTGGGTAACAAAGAATTGAATTGTTTTTCAAGTATTTTCATTAAATTTTAATGAATTTAAAGCGAAATTTTTATGGGGTTTTTCACTGTTTAAATTCCTTTTTTGGAGTTTTTTTTTTTTTTTTTGTTTTGGTTTTTGCTGTTATTGATTAAATAGTTTATGTGACAAAAAAGTTTTTTTTATTAATACGAGGGTGGATTTATATGCATTTTTTTTTCCTGCTTTTTTTTCTGCATTTTCTCTATGCACTTTTAATGGTGATGAATGATTTTTTATTCCCTTATCACAGATTAGATGATTCATATATTTTATCATCATTTACTCGTTGGAAATAATTCGTTATATGGAAGATAATTGCCCTGGTCCATTCTGACTGTAATTTTGATTAGAAATATCAGGTGATGCCAGAATATTCGGCTATAACACTATAAAAATCTTTGTTTGTATCAATGCTTTGATTTTTTTTTTTTTTGCGTAATAAATTCCAGAATAATCCCTCAATTTACTCAAAGTGTTAAAACATTAAAATACCACAATCCCCCCACAATAGTTATTTTCATGTAATCTTTTAACAAACAAAATTTTTTTTGTGTGTTTTCTATCTACAATTTTTAATTGTTTAAATCGTTAATTAGTTTAATAAACCTGAATAAATTATTTTATTTACATTAAACGTTTATTTATGTATTTGAAGTCATCAAATAATGCATTTCTGTTTGCGTTTATTATGCATAATGTGCATTGTGTTGTGTTCGTTACGATACACTCAGTAAATTTGAATTTTTTTTATTATTCGTTGTTTGTCGTACGTTATGTCGTTTTGTTAGCAATAATTTGAATTCAAACAATTTGTGAAATCTGTGTGTAGTTTCATGTAGCTTAATTTTACCCAAACGAATGAGGAATTTAATACAAATTCACTGCGAGTAAAGGCAATACAAATTGACCAGATTTGAATCCGAAATTTTTTTTTTTTTATACAACGTTACTCTTCCCTAGAGATATTAGCTGAGAACCTTGAGATTAACCTGATTTATCGTTAAATATCTAGCTTGGAAAGGTTTTCTTTGATTTTTTTTCTTGCTGTTGTTTGTTACAAAGTAGAATAATCGATTTACAAGGAAATGGAACAATTTTTCACCTCCTAGTTATTAAAATAAAGCATTTTGCTAAATAGATTTATTCCTGTATAATCATCTATATAATAATTCAGATTAAAGCAAAGTAATTAAAAAGTAACGTAATCGATGTAGTCAGTCGTACGTTGTGTTTTTCTTACCTAGATAGATAAAATTGATTTGATTATTCATTCATTCACCTTTCTACCTCGAAATTCTATTATAGAAAAACCAAATCAAATTTGTTCGCCTGATAGATATATGGAAAATAATTTTTCACATTACAAGAAACTTTTTCCCTCTCATATTGATTTTATTACAAATTTTTTTTATCTTATTTCACCGAGTTTATTTTATTATCATATTTCAACTACCACGGTTTATGCAGCCGTATGCTTTTCGTTTTAACATTAATACTCTACAAAAATTGGAAGAAAAATTGTTTGATAAATTCTGTTTTAGAGAAGACAATGTTGAATAAATTCTTCGTTCAACATAAATTAAAATTTCGTCTTCATGTTCATTCGTTTTGGAATTTTAAAATCGCTTTGTAATAACTTCTTTGGGGTGATGTAATAAAAAAATTTTATTTCTTTTTTTTTTTATTTAAAAGGTAATCCGCGTAATAAATGTGCATTAAAACCTGGTCACTCGTTAATGGACTGGATACGTTTAGGTAATTCTGGTGTTGATTTAGCTGGTACTAAAGGACGTATTATACCCGTGGGGCATACGGAATTACAAAAGCATAATAAAGAAAATGACGCCTGGATAGCAATACGTGGAAAAGTATTTAATATAACGGAATACATGAATTTTCATCCGGGTGGTAAGTTTATTTGTGTTTTCATCTGATTAACAAAAAATTTTTAATTCCTTGAACTGATTAAAGGTGTTGAGGAATTAATGAAAGGCGCCGGTAAAGATGCAACAAAACTATTCGATGATGTGCATGCGTGGGTTAACTATGAACAATTATTACAAAAATGCTATATTGGACCATTACGAAATACGGGAGTGTTAACGATAAACAATACACCATTCTTGTTACCAAAATCACCGACAAAACAGGTAGCAGACTCTACAATACCAGCGAGTACATCAGCGGGTAAACTCACACCACAAGCATCACCGAAGAAATTCTTAAATAGCGCAGAACCAGTGGAATCTGCAAAATCAAATGATTTTGAAATATTACCACGTTTTGATTGGATCCAAAAAACGAATAATATTACATTAATATTCTATACAAAGTCCTTATGTAATCCATCATTACTAATTAAATTATTTAATTACCATACGCTGAATATAATTATAACGATAAATAATGTAATAAATAATTATAAAATAATATTACAAAAGGATATATTATGGCCACCGGATAATATTCGTATAACCCAAGAAACGGGTAAAATAGAGATTATGCTAAAGAAGGATGTGTTACACCTCTGGCCAAATTATGGTTTATTAGAACGAATTAAATTATATAACAACAACAATAGTGAATTAATATTAAATGAGTATTTAAATGAATTTCGAATAGTCGAGTGTATGGAAATTAATCATAATTCCTATGGTGTTTTATTAAAGCCAATTGATGACTTAATACAAATTAATTCGATTGGTTATCACATTAGTCTGACGGGATTAATAAATGGTGAGTTAATAATGTCTGTATTAAACGGAAATTAATAATAAAACAAATAAAAATCATTATAGGTGTTGAAGTGACACGAAGCTATACACCTGTTCCTAATCATTATATGCCGAATAAATATACAGAGCCGTGTATTTCGTTTCTAATTAAATCCTATGAGAATGGATGTTTTTCGAAATTTCTAACCGAAGACACAAGTCGTGAGGATAAAATAATAAAAGCATCATTGCCCAAAGGTAATTTCAAGTTAAAAGACTTTAAATTACATAAAAATGTGTGTGCATTAGTTGGTGGCAGTGGTATAACACCTATATTAAGTATTTTGGATTATTTACACAATGATACCGAACACAATGTGGTTGTCCAGTTAATTTACTTTAATCGTACCGTGGATGATATATGGTGTCGTAATAATCTCGATAAATTAGCATTAAATGATAAACGTTTTAAAATCCAATATGCTTTATCGGATAAAACAATATCAAATGATAATGATAACACATACATTTATCAACATTTATCATATGATTTATTAAAGAATTTTATTATTGTTGATGATCAAACATTTTTCCTAATATGCGGTCCACCGAAATTTAATGACTTAGCAATTAGTTTATTGTATAAATTAGACTATACAGATGAGAATATTCATTGTTTTCAAGGTTAAAAAATAAAGGAAAACTATCAAAATTAATTTAAACATAATGTTTATTGGGGAGAGTCTGAAATATTGCTTATTGTCTTTAGTTTTTATGCTACGTAAACATAAAAACCGCAAAGATAATGAATGAATTAAAATGTTAAAACCTTACAATTCATTATTTTATTTTTTTTTATAAAAAAAATTCCTTAAAAACACCAAACTTATAGACTTGAATAGAATAAAATTGCACATAAAATACCAATTAAATTTTAATTTTAATTTAATTTACTACATTTATTAATTTTTTACAGTGAATATTAATCATATACATAAACATACATATTGTGCCGTTAATTATTTAATTAATTTCTAGAAAAAAAAAAAAAAAACATTTAAACAGCAGATTTTACTAATATCTAACATCTAATATCTAAAAATTTTATAACTGATAGCAAAATTAACTTAAATTTATTTTTGGCACCGTTTTATAAATTACATATAGATAATTTAATTATAAATTATTAATTAATCAAAATAAATATTAATTTAAATAGCATGATTCATAAGTTGGTACCATATATTTAATATTTATAAAAGCATCATCACCACCATGCCTTTCTAATACCTGTAATGTATCATCAATTAAATCACCAATATTCATATTATTCTTCTGTCCATAATCAATGGAATCACCACAATTAACTAAAAAAATAAAGTAATAAAATTAAAATCAAATTAATTTAATAATTTCACAATTTAAAGTAACCGTTTTTGATTTTATAAGCATTAAACATTGGTAATAATTGTCGATAAAAGGGTACCAACGCTGGTCCAACAAGATCCGATGACATAACTAATTGCTGGATAATTTTCAATGTGACACACATTACTTCACCGTTTCGGGTATTTAAAGCATCTAAAATCAAATTTTTATGTTTTTTTTAATTAAACTCACATTAAAGGGAAGAAATTTCTTTATACTTTTAATCGGTATAATCAATTGTGGTATAACAGGAAAGATTTTATCACCACCATGTAATAAGAGATCTTGTACACCTTGTCGTGCATATGTTTTATACGGATGTTTAATTTCTGATAAACCATCAAAGAATAATGGCAAATATAAATTATAATCAATTTTATCAATATCAATTGTCCATGAGATTTTATCACCACCAGTTAAATATTCCATTTTTATTGGTAAATCACCACGATCATAATACATACGGAATGATGTTGCACGTGGTTGTAAAAAGTATTTTTCTAGAAAGAAAAAAAAATTATTTGTTTGTTTAGTTATTCTTATGTTATTTCATGCTTAAAAGTAATAAAAATAAATATAAAGCGACGTTATAACAACAAATCAATAAATGATTTAACACCCATGGTACAATGGTGGTAATAAAGAAAAATAGAAAAAAAAATTGTTTGTTTAAAGGTCATTAGTTCATTCTAATACTAACGTAATAAGAAAAACAAAAAAGTTTTTCTATTTGACCTTAATTAATTAATGAAATTAAATGAATTTAAATCAGTAAAGGTAAAGGTGGTGTAGATGACTTACTTTTTCTTGTCTTTGGTGGTCCAAGAACTTGTGTATTCTTCTGCATTGATTCAGTTGAAAATGGTAAAACTGTTCGTCCTTTATTATTATTATTATTATTATTATTATGCTGCTGTTGATTTTGTAATCTATTACGTCCAACACCCAGATTACTAGATGAATTTTTCACAGATCTATTCGATGATAAATAATATTTACTCAATGGTGAACAACTTGTAGCTGACATCATTTTTTTTCCTTTCTATTTCGTTTTATAATAAAAGGTAATCTGTAATGATGATATAACGATGATGATACAAATTATTGTTTGTAACTTAAAAAAAAAAATAACACAAAACTTTGTCGTTTTTTTTATAAAATTGTATATTTATAGAAAAAATAGAAAGAAAAAAGCAAAACAAAAAAAAACCCCTCCTGGTCTATGAAAGTATTAAAACTACAAATGTGCAAAACAATTTTTAAAAAGTGTTTTGTTATGTAGCTCTCTATATATTTATGTATAGGGAAAATGAAAAATTTATGAAATAAATGTTTCTATAGAAACACATCGCCTGCATGAATATTTATTTCCTGTTTTAAAACAGAAAAAGTTTTTTTCATTAGAAAAAAAAAAGCTTTTTTTTTATATTTCTAAATAATCATAATAGGTGTCACTGCAAAAAAAAAATAAAACTACTGTGTATTGGATATATAAAGTTATTATTTAATTAGGTAGCATTTCAATTCGTAAATAATAAAAAAATTCATAAAGTAAATTAAGGTAAAATTATAAAAACTCTCCCACATTATGAGCGAGCGAGCAATAAAGACAATTTTAATAATCTAGTATATTTTTGTAGTAGTAAAATAAATATAAATAAAAATAATAAAAATTCCGATTAATCAGCCTGTTCGGCATTCAACTTGATTTTATTTTATTTTTAATAATTTTAATTAAGTACTAAAGCAATTAGTGATCAAATAAAAGTTAAAAGTAATTAATTAATTAAAAATTATAAATATTAAGATATAAAAAGATAAGAGATTATAAATAAGCCAAAAAAAACGTTTGCTTCACATTTTTTTTTTTTTTTTTTGTTGGGATTTGTGTGCTTTGTGAAATAGCAAAAAAAAAAATGAATAGAAAAAAAGTTCTTAGTGACATGTTTTAATTAAAATTTTAATTTTTTTAATTAATTAAATGAAATTTTATTGGTAGGTCATCTGTTTTATTAATTAATATGTGAAACAAAAATCTTTTTTTCACTTTTACTATATCCACCATTTTGTTATGATTGTGATGTTGTGGTGTTGTTGTTGTTATTATTACTTTTATCGCCTCTATATGCGTTCGGTGTATTTAGAGTAGGATGGCAGTGGTAAATTCTTAATAAAAAACTGTTTTTATAGTTTATTGTGATAAAATAATTTAAAAAAAATTATTTTTTAAAAGTAATTAATCTTTTATTCTTTCCTTTTCTTTATTTTTTTTTTTTACTGTTACTTAGGTTATGTTTGTTTATCTACGTTTTTTTTTTGTGTGTCTTCAAAAGTGTGGTGCATAAAAAAATTCGGTATGATCTCCGTCACGTACACCACACAGTATAGTATTTTTCGTAAAGGGATATAAATTTAGCTGGATTTGTTTTTTTTTCTTTACTAATCAAATTGTTATTAATTAAACATTTACCACCTGTATTTTGTTAATTAATTAATTTAAAGATATATTTTTTTATTATTTAAAAATGTTTGACACAATGAAAAGTATTAATTAAATGCGTAATGATAAGGTAAAAAATTATTTTATTAATTAATTTTATTTCATCCAAAATTAAATTTTTGTTTATGTACCTGTCATAACCTTTAAAAAACTAAAGAAAAAAAAATAGTCTAAATCTGGGAGTTAATTAATTTTTCGTTATTTTACTGTGAATATGCTTTTGACAGATGGTTTTTTTTTTATTGTAAACAATTCACTTTTATTTTCTTTTCTTTTGATAATAATAATTAATTTCTTTTAATTTTATTTTTAGAAAAATATATTTGATTGCATAAAAGTCTAAATAGTAGAGTGAGAAAAAAAGAAAAGCAATAATGGGCTCTAAAGACAGGGAAATACCTAAAATTATGGTCTTTCGACCCACCTGGGAAGAATTTAAAGATTTTAATAAATACATTGAGTATATAGAGAGTAAGGGTGCCCAAAAATCTGGTTTAGCAAAGGTAAATATAAATAAATTACAATTTAAATAAAAATAAAATATAAAAAACAAATTGAATTTTTATTTTAGATTATCCCACCGCCAGAATGGGTACCACGAAAGTCAGGTTATGATATAAATAAAATTGATATAAATATACCAGCACCAATATGTCAAGTTGTTACTGGTAAACAAGGATTATATCAGCAAATAAATATACAAAAGAAATTAATGAGTGTCAAACAATTTAGTGATTTAGCAAATACGGATAGGTAATTCGCTTTGTTTAATTTTTTTAATTCTTTTATCAATTAATATTTATTTTCTTATTATCATTTTAGATACTCAACGCCAAAGCATTTCGATTACGATGATTTAGAACGTAAATATTGGAAGAATATTACATATGTTGCACCAATTTACGGTGCTGATGTTAATGGTACTTTAACAGATCCTGATGTTACTGTACGTCTCTCTTCTATAATCTTTTTAATGTTTTTCTAAACTTGCCATTTTGGTTATTTTAGGATTGGAATATAAATTCTCTGGGAACTATTTTGGATTATGTGAATCAAGATTATGGTATTAGAATAGATGGTGTTAATACTGCCTATTTATATTTCGGTATGTGGAAAACAACATTTGCTTGGCATACAGAAGATATGGATTTATATTCTATAAATTATTTACATTTGGGCGCGCCAAAAACATGGTATTCCGTACCACCAGAATATGGTAGAAAATTAGAAAAAGTAGCGAATACATATTTTCCTGCAAGCTATAAAAATTGTCATGCATATTTACGACATAAAATGACATTAATTAGTCCCCAAATTTTGAAGCAGCATAACATTCCGTATAACAAAGTATATATTAATGAAAAAATGCTTTGAAAAAAAGTTTCAATTAATTCAGGATTATAAATAAATTTTAGATAACACAGGAAGCTGGTGAAATAATGATAACATTTCCATTTGGATATCATGCTGGATTTAATCATGGATTTAATTGTGCCGAATCAACAAATTTTGCAATGCCCCGATGGATTGAATATGGTAAACGAGCAGCACAATGTACATGTAGTAATGACATGGTTAAAATATCAATGGATACATTTATCAAACGTTTTCAACCTGAACGATACGATGATTGGTTAATGGGAAATGACATGGGTCCGCATCCAGAGGATCCTAATTATATAATAGCACCAGCTCCGGTTCCAACCGATCAAGACATACTGTGTAACAAGCTGTACGTTAATTGTTTATTTTTTTAATTATATTTCTATAAAAAATTAATTAAGTTCTGATGATTGCAGTAATAAAGAACTACCAGAGTCTTTTATCAAGACTCAAATGAAAAAGCAATGCAATCCAATATTGGGTAATAAAAAGAAATCATTTAAAGAACGAAATCCAGACTTAGATATGGATGAAATACAAAATAATCCAAATATACCGGACGATGTAAAAGCCGTGTTAAATGGTGCATTAACATTAGATGTTGATGATGAATACGATGACGATTTGGACGATGGTAACGCTCCTGAACTACCAGCTCAAGTAGTTGAAAGTTGTGATGTCGATAATATTTGGAATTTAGAAGATCGTTTTGATTTCTTGGAATCAGGTGAGTGCATAACGATTAACTGATTAACAATTTATTAATAAAAATAATTTTTATTTATTTTTTAGAAGATGAATTAAATTCAAAACGTAAAAGAAAAAAGAAAATGGATTCAGATTATGATGATGATTGGTTTGCAAATAATGTCCGAGCTAAATATACTAGTAAAAGAAAGAAAAAGCCAACAGAAAAGGAAAAAAAAAAGAGAGTTCAAACAAAATCAACAACAGATGAGATAATAAAAAAATCTAATCCAAAAGTCAATCGTAAAATAAAGCCAAAGTCGTCGTCCTCATCTGCAACAATTACTTCTACATCAGAGACAATAACAAGTTTGTTAGAAAGTCCAGTACATTCAACAACAAGTACGGAACATGAGACGCAGACAAAAGTTGATAAGAAACTGTATAAAAAAAAGAATGCAAAAATAATCAATATTGATAATCCACATAAGAAGATTATTGTGATACAACCGCCAGAATTATCACCAAAGATGGCAGAGACTAGTCAAAAAATGAGCTATAAGATAAAAGATGAATTTAAGAAGAAGCGGCCAAAATCATTAAAGGAAAAATTAAAAAGTATGTTTAATTTCCAACGTAAAAGTAATTCCATTCCACAGTTTACATCCTCAAAAGCATCAAATTCGGATTATTGTGTCCGGCAATCACAAGGTAAATAAAATAATTTTTTTTGTAGAATTTTCTTTTAAAGTAAATCTTTGTATTCTCAGGTGTGACAAAAGCAAAATTGCCCTCATCATCATCATCATCATATAATAATTCAAATAGTTATGCAACAACAACAAGTAGTGCTAGCAACAGTAGTGTAGCTAAAAAAGATTATAGCAATGAAACATTAAGAACAACATCAACAATATTACCACAATCAACCACAAGTATTAAGACATCAAGTCAGACCGGTACGACAGCAGGTGTACAACAGAAGACACAAGTTCAAAGTAATGTATTTTTAAAAGAATCAAAAGCGGCTCGCACAGATTATTTGTCAGCATTTAATAAATTTTTAGAGAAAAAAGAAGAACAACCATATTCAAAATATGACAGTGTGGAGTCAAAGAAATCACGAAAAAATCTAATAATAAAGAACGAGTCTTCTCCGACTGTTATTAAACAAGAATTTAATAGTAATAATAATAAAAATAAACCTAATGATAATGACAATGACAGTAATTCACCTATAAATTATGATTATTTACCAAAATTAATAAAATTTGATAATACTTATCAACCAGTAGCACTTAACGCCTATATAAACCGTTCGCCACCGAAACTAATTGATTATTCGTCACTTGTGTCGGCTCCACATAAAAGTGTTATTGTGACAAATCCTAAAGAAACTTTAATTTCGTCCCCAGTTCAAAATAATTTTAGAATATATGGAAGTAAAATATTACAGCAACAGCCACCATTATTGTTAATTCAGCAGCAAAGACAATCAGAACAGCAGCCGATACATAATAAATCGACGGCATCTGTGATAAGCGATGCAACAATGACACTGCTGAATTGTGGTCGAACAGATACTAATAATGATGATGATGATAATGTACCAGCTATATTATTACCTTTGTTGCAACAGCAACAGCAGCATCAGCAACAAATGGGTATTCAACAGCAAGAGCAACAACAACAGCAGGAGGAGGAAGATGATGATGATCTTGATAATTATCAAAATATGCCATATTTAAAGCCACAAGAAAAACAATTTTATACTCACAATCCGTCACCACAATTCACAATAATTAAAAGAGAAGACATCAGTGGGATGACTACATCGCTACCATATAAAATATCATCACGTCAACCAGCAACAATGCTATGCAGTACAAGTAGTTTGAATAATACGAATGCTGCTACATATATTGTTGAAAAAATAAAACGAAAGATTATTAATAATTAATTAATTAATTTTGATCTTAATCATTTTTTATTTTTAAATATTATTATTTTTGGAATGGCTGCGTGGAATTTGTATCAAATGATAATGATGGTGGGTGAATGTAGGAGCATCAACAACAGTAGTAGCAGCAGCAGCAGCTCTAGATAAAAACAATTTTATTAAGGAAATTGTTGGTAAATTTTACATTAAAATTTATCTTTTATTTGAAGTGATATATATATGATATATATATTGTTTTATAATTATTATTAAAATATTTGGAAAAGTATTTATTTAAAATTACAAATTTTATAATTATTATTTTAAATATGATAAAAAAAAACAGCAGAAATAATATTCTCTTTATGTTTATAAGTTTATAAATATTAATTTTATTATAATTTTTTTATTTTAAAGGTAAAATCATTGCCTATTATGTGATTATGTAAAAAATTAATTAAATTTAGTTTTTAGCTGTATAAAAATAAAAAGAAAATAATTTTTATTTTTATTATTTGTGTTTAATTTGATTTAATTTTCCATTACAATGTGATTTTAAAAAATTCTTCTCCTTTGATATTAACTGCCAAAAATATCAACTGTGTCGATAATGTTAACCAGAGACTATATAATATTTTTTTTTTTTTTTAAACGTTGGTTGGTATGTGTCTTATTATTATAACTTGTTGAGAACTAGAAAAAGAAAATTTATTTAAATCCTTATTGCATATACATAACTGAAAATAATAAAATGTTATTTATAAATAAATAAATAGTACATTCAAAAAAACGAAAAAGATACTTTAATAATAAAAAATAAAAAACTGTGTGTGCTTTTTTCATTTTAAATTAATATAAAAAATTGTGGCAAGTGAAGTACAACAAATAAAAAAAAAAAAGTTCATCGACCTTACAAAGTCAGTGACAGCTAAAAAAAGGTTATGAAGAGAAACGCCATGTTTTTATTAATTGAAGACTATTTGTGTGTGTGATGTGAGGTTTTAAATAAAAAAAAAAATTAAATTAAATTTTTTTTTTTATTATTATTAGTATTATAATTTCGATTAAAAGTAATTTTTCTTTTATTTAACATAAATGTTTAAGTTTTATTAATTAAATTTATATTGTTGTGCTGTTGTTGTTGTTGTCGTTGGTGTTGTTGTTTATTGTGTTACAAAAAAAAAGTTAAAGAAACGAAAAAGATTTTATTTCCTTTTGTTTCTTCTGCTTTTGTAGTTTGCTTTATTTGGTTAATTTCTGTGCAATAAATATGTTTAATTAATTGAATTATTTTTATAAATAAAACATTGGGAAAAAGGATTAAAAAATTTTTATTTACAATACAAAAAAAAAAATTTGACAATAATTATGGACTCAAATGATAGAGGTAAGTGTCAAAGAGAATAAAAAAAAATAAAATAAAATGCTTTTTTAAATTGTGTAAATCATATATGTGAAGCATTAAAATGTATGATACAGGTGCTTTTATCCGGGAATGGCCGCCATATAATAGTATTAATAATAATTCAATATTATAATAAGAAAATTAACCTCGGATTTTATTTTTTATGTTGGCCTACGTCATCAAAAACGTCAAGTTCGTCATCGACTTCCTTATATATATCTATCTCGCTTTTACTTAAGGTAGTTAAATAGATAAATTGACCTAAAGCAGACCTTACATGTGTTGTTTTTATATAACTTATATATATATTTGTTATCAATTTTTCTTTTATTTAACTCTCGCTTGTCTCACAATTCATTGTATATATATATATATCAAAAAATCAAAATTATTTAATTCAACAAGATATAAGGTAATAAATACCATTCATATACAAAAAAAAACCTTGAAATTTGTATTATATTTTTCTGTTGTATAAATAGTGAAATTATTGTTATGCTGTTATAAGTAGGACATGTATTACTTATTTATCAATATAAATTTATTTACATTTTTTGTTTATAAAATATACAATAATATAAAAAAATAAATAAAAATGGTTTTTTTTAATTAAAAAAACAAATAATAAACGGTTAAATTAATCGTTAAATAAATATTATTACGATTCTACTATCTTATTAGACTTTATAATATGCTTTTATAAAATTTATTTTATTGGACAACCCTGACCTATATAAAGTTATTTTTTTCGTGCAAATTTACGCTATTGATGCAAATCACATTTTAGTTATTTGTAATTTGGTAGATTCCAACAGCCTTGGTGTTTTTTTTTCTAATTTTTTTTTACATAATTTTGTATAAAATTTATTTTTTGAATTTTGAGAGATTTTTGATTATTTTAAACAGTGCTTTTGCTGTTTTTTTATTATTATTAATTAATACGTATATGACTTGTTAATTTAATTAAGAAAACAAAAGAAAAAACTTTTCTATTACTTGTTTTTCTACGGTTATAAGAAGAATTCTTAGATTTTTGTCTTTGCTATATGGTTTTTGTTTATGCTTATTCAAGATTCTATCCTAGACCGTCTTGTGTAATTTGTTTTTATTTTGTGTTTATCTTAATTATGCAGCTCGTTGCACGTTGCTGCGTTATTTTGTTCCTGTTTTAACAACGAGAAAAACTTGTTTATTTATTGTGCAATAATAAATAATAATAAAAATTCATCTAACTAATTCTTTTAACTTAAATATGCTGTTTGTTGGTCGCTGAATCTTGTGATTATGATTGTTCGCTGTTTGAATAAGAATTTATTTCAAGGTTACAATGAAATTTTTTTTGTGTTACCTCCACTTTTACTTTTTTCCGCTTGTTTGTTGCTTACTTTTCTGGCTTCTTAATAAACCATTTATTTTAGTCGAGAAAATTATAATTAATTAAAATTTAATTTAAGACTAAAAAAAAATAAAAAAAATAATAAAACGAGTAATAACCGGAAGTTTGATTAATTAATAAAGTTTTAATGGTGAAAAAAAAAAGTAAATAAAAATCACATTTACCACCGTCGTATAAATAAAAATTCATCTGCATATGTTCGTAAATTTTGCCAAAATTAATGAAAAAAAAAATCCGTTTTGCGCAATCGTATATTACTTTGTTTATTTATTTTTTGTAAAATATTTTGATTGGTCGGTGAGGTTTGTATGTTTGCTAAAAACGAAGATGAGCAAGGAATAAACAAATTTATTTTATGCAGTATTTTTCGTTTTTTTTTTATTTCACTTTGTGCGCATGTTTAAACAACTTAAATTTATCAAGTACAGTGTTGTCATATTTATATTAAAAATTAGTTTAAAAACAAATAAATAAATAAAAAAAAAATTTGCATTAATAATCCAAAGTCAGTTGGTCAATATGCAGAAAAGAATAAGAAGTACAAAGTCTGGTTGTTTAAAAACGAAAATTAATTGCGTGATGGGGCTGGTTTATTGGTGGATTTATTTTGTTTATTATTTTTTGGCGATTTGCTTTACTTTACTTTTGATTTGTGTGTTTTTCTTATGGTTTTACTTTACAGACTGCATATGGTTTGGTTTGTTTATTTTATTTCTTTTTTATTTTTTTAACTTGAATTCCAGACGTTTTTTTTTTTTTTTAATTTTTGGTTAGGCTAAAGTCTAGTCTAGCCTGGTGGGGACTAAAATGGGGTGGCATAGATATATCGTTATATTTGTTAATTGATTTTTATTATTCTTTATGATTATTTTTTTATTTTTAGTTAATTATTGGATGATTTGGTCAATTACTTGTCAACAATAAATGTTATGGAAAGATATTCCAGAACGGTTATCAAAGAAGAATTACCTTAGTATATAATTTTCATGTTATTTCTTAAAAAACTCATCTGGTTGGCTTAGTAAAAAGTGATCCGTTTTTAGCAGTAGTTATTCAAAATATTTAATTAACCTCCTAATAAATTTTAAATTGAAAAGAGACACTTTTCTCTCTTTTTCTTAATCCACTATATGTATTATGCAATTTAAAATCACACATTTTTCTATAAAGAATATAAATTTAATCTGATTATTATACAAAAATAAAAAATGTGAAACGAAAAACGACGTGCGACTACTAGCATCAACAAAAAAATAAAATTAAAAAATTCTGAAATTTACACGTAAATTGTTTCGCGATTTTTTTTTCTTTGTTGTATTGATAACGGTGTAATAAAATTTAATTACATGTATGTGTTGTTAAATGAATTAATTAACCTTTTTTTTTGTTTATTTTTCTGTGATAAAAGCTGTAGAAAATTCATCGTTTTTATTAATTATTATTATTATTATTCATTTTGTGTGTATAAAAGAATTAAAAAAATTCTCCAATTTTTGAGTGGTGGTTTGAGTAAATGATGAAAAAATAAAATAAATGTGAGTTGCCCGCTGCTGTTGCTGCTACTGTGGCTGCTATAGTATGGAGCGACAATAGCACAACACACTACACTCTTGCAAACTGCTTTTAATTTTTATTCCACAAAATTTATTCATTGAATTAAGTAAAGAAATTTTTTTTGTTTTGTTTTATTTTGTGTGATGTGTTTAGTTGAATTCTAGCCGGTCGTTGGAACAGATCAGAATCGAACAAAAATCAAGCAAAAAGAAATTAAATTCACCGCGCATTTGTTTGTTGTGTTTGTTTTAAGTTGGTTTTTTTACTAATTGTAAATATTTATTGTGTCGCAAAAAAAAAAAGGAAAAAATTTTTTGTTAAAAAAAATGTAAATATTGAAAAAAAAAAAAAAGTTTATAGCCAAGTGTTGAACCTTTTTTTTTGAATTAATTTTTTTTTTTTTTTTTTTTGTGTGTGTTTTGTGTGTGTCCTTTTTTTCTTTTTTTTTTGTTTATTAATTAATTAATTTGCATATAAATACTGTGACATAATTTTTTTATTTTAATTTATTTTATTCTCAGTGACATTGAATTGTGTTTTTACTTTTTTTTGACTATTAATTTACCTGAAATAAAAATAAAAATTTTGCTGTTTGACTGACTCACTTTAATTTTGGTTTTTTTTTTAATTACTATTGTTTTTTTTTTTTGTTGTTAAGTTAAAAGTTTAAATACAGCAAAAAAAACTTGAATTTATTGTCGTCGTTGACGTCCAGTAATAAATACTTAATTAATTTGTTGATTATTCACGGTTTTCTTGTATTTTGATTGTTTATTTACTTTTTATCTTTTTTTTAAATTAATTTATTAAAGCTGCTTTGATGCGCTATTTATGTGTGTTTTAAATAGAAAAATAATTTGTTACATTTTGTGATGTGTAGAGTAGGGGAAAAATATGTGTAAATCTTGGCTAAATATAGCCAATTTTATTTCAACAAAAAAAAAATAAATAAAAGGGAATGATCCTTGCTAATCTAATTATACTTGAATGGGGAAATTTTTTCTTATTTTTTTATTTTACTAACTATGTGCTAGAGTAATTTTTAATTAATTTTCTGTTTTCTATAACGTAAAACTAATCTATTTTTAGATTAAAATGTATATTTTAGGGTAGATACAGTTTTTTTTTTTTTTTTTTTTTTTATAATTTCCCGCCGTTAAGTAGTAAACGTACGTAATGCATAGAGGGAATAGAAAATAACTTTTTAGTATTTTTGCTTAATGAAAATATTTAATTATTTTATTTTTAGTATTTTAATTGAATTACTTAAGTACAATATTTATTTATAAATATAATTTAAATGCGCAATAAATAAATTTATTTTTGTGTATTTGTTAAACCGAAAACAAAATGCATTGAAATGAAATGAATTGAAAAGAAAAGGAAAGAATGCAATAATATTACAAAAAATATAAAAAACACAGATAAGAGGAGACATAAATTTTTTTTTTTGGTATATATGCATATTTGTGTATAGTATTAGTAGAGTAATTTTATTTAAAAGTGGGTGGCATTACGTTATTATTTAGTTTTTTTTTAAATATTTAAATAAATAAATTGGGTGCAGACATGATTCTTTGACAGTTAGACAGTTAAGTAAGGGTGATGATACATAATGATTAAATAATTTTGTTATCTAAGTTTTTTTTTTTTTTTAATTATTTATTTATTTATTTATTTATATAAACATTAAAAATGACCATGAACTCACTTTTAAAAATAAAATAATAATTATTTTTATTATTATTGAAGAAAAGAAAAATAAAAAAAAAAACTTTCGTTTTAAAATTAGCGGTTATAATGCATCATGATATAATTGGTTTGTGTATTGGATATATTTTTTTTCTTCTTTATTTTAATTAATCAATTAATTATTGATGGAAGATTTGTTTTTTTTACCTCTTCTTATTTTTATTATTTTAAAAAGTGTTGTATTGTGAATAATTAATTAATTAAATGACGTTAAAAACACAATTTCTTGTTTGTTTTATTATTTCTGCTACTCTAAAAAAATAAAACATTTTTTCCCCTTTATTTTTATTTTTGGTACTAATTCACGGTTTGTGTTTGTGATATATTTTTGTATTTTATTTGCAAAAAAAGCTGCAATTTTTATTTTTAGAATTTTAATTTATATTTATATTCTGGTCTTTTTGTAAAATTTATTTTCGCTTTTTATTTCTTTTTCTTCTTTTGTGTTTTTTTTTTTAATTTTTTTTTTTTTTTTTTTTTGCTATTTTAAAAGGAATAAAATAAAATTACAAAAAATAAAAATAAGCATTTTAAAAGACATAAATAATTAACTAAAAGCAACTTTGCTTTATTATTTTTATGTCACAGTAAATTATAATTAATTAATGTTTTTTTTTTTTTTTGTTGTTATTATTAAGAAGTGTTGTTTCTGCTCTTAAAAGTTGTTTTATCTGTGCAAAATAAAAAGAATTTTATATATAAAACAAGAAAAAAAGAAAAATGATAAAGAAAGAAAAACCAATGTTATCAGTTGCAGCTTTAATACAAGCGCAAGGAAAACAATTATGGGAACGTAATTATGCAGGTAAAAGAAAAAAAAATAGAAAAACTAATGTAAAAAAAGGGAAATTTTTGTTTTTGTGTGTTAAGCCATACGACAGGGTGAAAAATGTTGTCAGTGGTCATGATTAAGACAAGACAACAACAAACAAATTTTGTCTAGAAATGTCGTTGATTGTGTGGTGTAACATTAATGGCCGCTATCACCACCACCCACATTCAGCTTGTTGCTTTCCTTTATTAATTATGCGCAGGGATATATATATATATATATATTTTATATACAGTGTGTGCAACAAAGGTATTTTTAATTACTTTTCTTTTTGTTGTTTTTATTCGAAAAAGAAAAGGAAAAACAGATTTATAAAAAAAAAATGAATAAAAACGCTCAACCTTGTAACAATGCAATGTCATGCGTTTTCTATCGATTTTTTGTGTCTTTGCTTATGCTACGCCACCATGAATTCGTTACCCAAACCATAACGACCTCGTTTGAAAGTCATTATTTTGGAAAACAAGAAATTTTTTGTTTTGCTTGCTTTTATGCACTGTATGTGGGTGGTGGTTTGGTTGGGTGTTTGTGTAATGATTTTGTTTGTTAAGTGTAAAAAAACATCGCGTTATAAAGACTTTTCATATAACTAACAAGGGTGGTTAAAGGTTTCGTTTTTTCTTTTGTTTTTCTTTTATTTTTCTTTGTATATTTTGTTGGGGGTGTTGTCTGCGTTTTTTACTTGTGTACTTTTGCTATACCATGCATATTGTGATTCTCAGCAGTTACTTTAATGACCTCGTCACGACCTTACACAATAATAATAATAAAAATGCATTCATGTTTGATACTGCTGCTCCACTTTATGCTGTTTTTTTCACGTTACCTTGTAATTATCGTTGTTGTGTCGTCTGATAAGGTGATGGGGTACCATTTGTTTTTTTTTTTTTTCTTTTTTTGTTTATTAAATAATAATAATAATAAAATTGATTTAAAGGGCGTCATTTGCTTTTTTTATTTATTGATAAGATGTGATGAGTAGATTGGATATTGTTATTCGTTAATATTTAACAAGGTGGTCTCGTTGGGTGGAAGTCTTTGCTTAAACAACAGAAATGTTCATTTTATTTTTATTAATTTTTTCAGTCATTAATATTGCTTCTTTTCTATTGTTTTTATTGAAAAAAAAAAACAATAATAAATAAAAATACAAATAAACGTCAAAAAAATTTCGTTGATTAAAAAAAAAAACATTTTTTTTCCACGTTTCTCGCTTTATTATAATTTTGTTAATTTTTTTTTAAATAAATTTATTTTTTATTTCTTGATAACCTTGGCAATTGTAGTGTGTGTGTGTGTGTGTTTTGTTATTGTTTTCTTTTTTTTCTTCTTTTTTTCGTTGCTATTTAATTAAATACAAATATGATTGCGTTTTGTTTTTGGTTAAATTATGGGGAACAACAGTGTAGAGAAGTGAATGGATTTTATTTGAATTATTATTAATTATTTAATTAATTAATTAATTAATTTAGTTAGTTGTTTTGTTGGGGAAGTAGAATTAAAAGCAAAAAAAAAACTGAAATTTTCCTTAAGTAAATAATTAATTTTTTTTTTAAAGAAAAAGAAAAAAAAAAGAAACAATGTGGTTCGTCCGGTTTTATTAATGCTTTAATAATTAATATTTATAACTAGAGATGGGCAAAACAGCTATTTTTCATTAACTGTTATAACTGTTATAGTTATTTTTTAATAACAGTTAAAAATAACAGGGTCTCCTGTTATTTAAATATTTTTTAATTTTTTTTTATCCTTATTAAATTTGAAGGCGAAACCTGTGGAAAAATGAAGGTGGAATTTGGTATCTAATAAAAAGTATAAAAAAACAGTACTTTATATTTGTATGCCCCAATAAAAAGTTTCCATTACATTTCCGGCAATCAGAAAAAACATTTTCATTGTAAGACTTTCCCAAAATCAATATTAAACTAATACTAAAGTAAAAAAAATTAATTTAATTTAATTGTGATTAAAAAAAACACACAATATACATATCTTAAAAAAAAAAAGCTTATGCTTTACTACAGTTTTTTAATATATTTAATTTGATACAAAATTCCACCCTCTACCTTTTACAGATAGTCTTAAAAGTTTAATTTTGTAGTTTCAAATTTAATATTTAAACACAGAAATTTAAGCAATTAAATAAAAAACTAGTGGCCCGACAAAAAAATCATGTTCATTTAGGCAGAATATAGTTTTAAAACAATAATTATAATAATATTAATTACAATTATTGATTGATCAATTTATTAACGATGTATTATTAAATAAAATTTTGCACTTTTGAAAAATGATAAATGAAAATTTCTGTTTTCAATTTTGATTAAATAAATAAAAAAATCGGGCATTAAATTAGTAATAATAAAAGTAAAATTTAAAAATATATGGAAAACAGATTAAACTCATCAGAAAGTCTATTTTCTATCAATGCGTTTGTATTTTTTAATATAAACAATACGCTCGCATTGAACAAAAAATGCACATATACAACAAATAAACATTCTACGAAAGATCGGAATAACAAGGAGAAGCCGAGAACAGTTTGGTTGAATATCATCCGAATTGGCTGATATATTTGACAAACTGATATATCTCATATTGGCTGTTATAACAGCATCAAGTAGCTGTTTGAGCAGTACATCCTATGTTTTTTATATGAACTTAGGAAAGAATGAGCGAAATGGACAGAATATATTCCAAATATCTAATGATATATCAAAAAAAAAATGATATAACAGCATCAAGTAGCTGTTTGAGCAGTACATCCTATGTTTTTTATAGGAGCTAAGGAAAGAATGAACGAAATGGACAGAATATATTCCAAATATCTAATGATATATCAAAAAAAAATGATATAACAGCATCAAGTAGCTGTTTGAGCAGTACATCCTATGTTTTTTATAGGAGCTAAGGAAAGAATGAACGAAATGGACAGAATATATTCCAAATATCTAATGATATATCAAAAAAAAATGATATAACAGCATCAAGTAGCTGTTTGAGCAGTACATCCTATGTTTTTTATAGGAGCTAAGGAAAGAATGAACGAAATGGACAGAATATATTCCAAATATTTTATTTTTTAAAACAATACATCCAAATATGATACATATATAGTGGTTTATTTTTATTATGTTTAAATGTGTGGAATTAAGTCAATTGTTGTTGTTTTTTCGCCTAAACATGCTAAACCAATTTTTTAATGCGTACGTTTGACGTTTGTAAAAATAATTCAAAATGATTTTTTTTTAATTCGATAGCAAATAATTAAAAAAAATATTTTTATTGATATATCAATAACACCCATTTTCCGATAACAGTTAATTATGATACTAGCTATATTTCAATAACATGGTTATAATATTAGTTATTCAAATATCGACCCATCTCTATTTATAACTAATTAGTCGAATATTATTATTATTATTATTATTATTAGAATCACACACCTGATCAATTTTGCTTTGTTTTACTTTGCTTTTTTAAATATCATTGCGCATATTAAGTATGATTTTGTGATTTTAAATGATGTCTGATAATCTTACTGACGTTAATACGCATAGAGAATCCTAATTTGTTTGGTTTTGATAAAATTTTGTTCAATAAAAGTATGCACAGTTCCGTAAAAATCATTGAAAAAAAAAAAGAGAAGCTAAACATCCGAGTCATAATTCCACGATTATATAACTATGTAATTATGTTTGAAATTATTGTGTCGACTTGTATATAGTGAGTGAATAATAATTATTTATTTATTTATTTTTTTTACATATTGAACATTTAATTAAATTAATAAAACCACGTACGTTCCGTACTACTCTCCTCTGTTGTAGTTAGTTTATGTACATTCATTCATATATGTAATTACAATCAAGGTTTTTTTTATTATTATATTTCTTTGCTGCTTGTAATATTAGTAATAAAAGTACATCTGGAGATCACATCAAATATTATTTGTTTGCTCCATGATGATTGTATTAATACAGTAACGTCTTGATTTATGTAATTTTAGCAGAGTATAATGTTTCTTTGTAGTTATGATGGTGCTTTCAAGACTCTAATGATGAATGCAATTACAGAAGGAATTAGAAAGTGGGATTATTAGGTTTTATCCCTGTATTTACTTGTGAGGTGAATTTGGGTTAGATTAAACGTTGATCAAACGTCTTTAACAAATTTTTTTATTTAACTGATAGCAACAAGAGTATGTCAATGTTATTTCAAAGGTGTGGATTTTAGTGGTATGTAAAACACTGAATTGAAGCCACAGTTCCTGTTTATAACGACTCCTATTCTATAGCATGCAACTTTGCAATAAAACTTTTCCTTTATGCATTTAATTGTAGTTAACGATAAAAATGTTGAACTCACTTTCGCGATTAATTGATAAAAATAAAAAAAACAATTTAGAAAAGAAAATCCAAAGTAATCAATGTGTACACATTGTTATGTTGCTGGTAATTTAATTTTTAATGATATTTATAACAAAATCCCACCTGTGCTTTAATCGAGGTGTTACTGTAATTATATATTTGTAAATGTGTCATCAGCATACACACTGTTTTATTATAATAAATTAAATGACAACAGCAAAAGTAGCGTCAGAGTAACATAAATAATAAATAAAATATTTTTTTTTTCCTATTATAATAATAAATAATAATAATAATAAACATTGACATTGTGATTTGTCTTTGCTTTGATCTTTAAGTAATAACAACACAGGAAGATTGAATTTTTTTTTTTTTTTTTCATATTTTACTTTAGAATTTATTATATAATTTTTATTATTATTATTTTAAATTGTTGTCAAGAATAATATTTATTATTATTTCTATTGTTTTTTAAAAACAATTTAAATAAATTATAATTATCCTATGAATCATAATAGTTTTGGTTTTACTTTTTGGAGAGAATATATATCCCTTAGTTAATTAATGTGTTTGAAGCTTTGCTAATCTAATTTTTATTGTCTTGTTGCAATTAATGGTAAATTAATTGTCTTGGATAATTGGTAACAAAAATATTTTGGTTGTTATATTCAATACATTTTTTTTGTTTTAATTACTATAAAATTATTAATTAATTATTTAATTTAAAAAAAAATTTATTGATTAATTTTCCCTTTTTTTTTCTTTTTTTTTTGTTAATAAAAAGAATAATGAATTTAGGTCAATGATAAAAAAAAATAATTTATTTTTTTTTTATTAAATTATTATTTATTTCTCTTAATTAACATCAGTTGAGTTTTTTTTTATTATTATATTTTATTATGTGATGGTTGATTTTGGTGCAATTTTAATTACCTTTCTCCATTTTTGTTTATTTTTTTTATCTACAAATACTAGCTTAATCATTGCACTTATGTATGCATGTTTGATTGTGTATATGAGATTATTTGCTGACAATTGCACAAATCTGATAATTTATTTAAAGCATGCGCATGCGCAATTTTTGTTTCTTTGTTATAATCATAATAATTAAAAAAATATAATTAATTTTCCTAATGATTAAATAAATAAATAATTAAATGGGGGTTTAATAATGTCTCGTTTTATTTATTTATAATTAAAAAATAAATGTATAATTGTGTAGGTATATATGGATTTTATATATGTTTGCCCTATTAAATTATAGTTTGGAAGAAATGGAGACTTTTTCATCATTCTCTTTATTTTAATTATAATAAATAATGCGCATGCATATGTTGTATACATACATATGTATATAGAAATAAAACTTTTTGGTTGGCTGTGATTTTTTTGCAATAATAATAAAAAAAAAAAAAAAATGCAAGCACAAAACAAAACAAAAAATTTCATCCAACATTAGTAAAAAAAGATTAAAATTAATTCGCTGATAAAGATGACACGAACTTGACCCGAATTTTAACGAGACAATATTTCGCACACTCTATGCAATTTTTTTTTTGTGTTTTTCAAACAAACTGCAATCTTGTTTATCTCTTCGTTCTATTCTATTATATATGTGTTTGTGTGTGAATACTTTGTTATTTTATTCATATTTGTTTATAGAAAACGTTGCTAGCACTAAAGCCAACCAGCCAGTCCCATTCACGAAATATTTTTTTTTTCTTTTTTATATAATAAAATGATGATCTAATGCAAAAACTAACTGCATAAAAAAAAAGTTTTCAAGGTCAAAAATGTTGTGTGGTTTTTTTTTTTGTTTTATTTTTATGATTTGTCTTCCACTTTTTTTTTTTTTTTTTTTAAAAGAAATAAAAATGAAATTTTAATGAATTTTTCTTGTTTTGTATTTTGTAGGATTAGATCCATCGTTACTAGGACATATGGGTCCAATATCACCACCAGACCTTAAACCAGATACAGCACTTTTAAATGGAAACAGTTCAAATGCATTTTCACCAGGTGGTGGTGGAGGAGGTGATCCTGTGAGTCCAGGTGGTGGCTCATTTGGACAAATATCAACCAGCTTACAAAATGTTATTGGAAACCAAGTGAATTCACCAACTGGTGGAGGACAAAATTTAGGTGGTGGATCAGGAACAACACCGAATAGATCACCGTATCCGCCAAATCATCCACTCAGCGGTTGGAAACACCTATGCTCGATATGTGGTGATCGAGCATCCGGAAAACACTATGGCGTCTACAGCTGTGAAGGTTGCAAAGGATTCTTTAAGCGAACAGTTCGTAAAGATCTTACGTATGCCTGCCGAGAGGATAAAATTTGTATAATCGATAAACGACAAAGAAATCGTTGTCAGTATTGTCGTTATCAAAAGTGTTTAGCGTGCGGTATGAAACGGGAAGCAGTGCAAGAGGAAAGACAACGTGGTGCTAAAACGCCATCAAAAACAGATGATCTAAATCCTACAAGTTCGGTACGTGACTTAACGATCGAACGGATTATGGAGGCGGAACAAAAGAGTGAACTTCGAAGTGGTGACAACGCAATACCATATTTACGGGTGGGACCAAACTCTATGGTACCTCAAGAATATAAGGTTTGTTCCTCATTTCGCCTTTTTTTTGGATTATTCCATTTATATTTTGTTTTCTTTGTGATTTCAGGGTGCTGTTTCACATCTTTGCCAAATGGTGAATAAACAATTATATCAATTGGTAGAGTATGCCCGTCGAATGCCCCATTTTATGCAATTACAACGAGATGATCAGGTGACATTATTACGTGCCGGCTGGAATGAGTTAATTATAGCTTCCGTTGCTTGGAGGAGTATAGAAGTAATTCTACAGTTTTTATTATTATCTATGGTTAAACAGAATAAGAATGAGATTTTTTTTTCATTTTAGTTTATTGAAACAGAACGTACAAATCCCGATGGTACAATAGACCGTCGTACAACAATTCGAACACCACAATTAATGTGTTTAGGACCAAATTTTACATTGCATCGTAATAGTGCACAGCAGGCGGGTGTCGCACCCATATTTGATCGTATTTTATCCGAATTAAGTATAAAAATGAAACGTTTAAACATTGACAAGGCAGAATTGATCTGTCTCAAGGCGATAATATTATTTAATCCAGATATACGTGGGCTGAAGTGCCGTCAAGAAGTTGATATAATGAGAGAAAAGGTTTGTTTGTTTTAAATAGCAGTGCCCCGTAATTTTAATATAATTTTTTTTTTTATTTATTTCAGGTCTATGCTTGTTTGGATGAGCATTGCCGTACAGAGCATCCAGGTGATGACGGTAGATTTGCTCAGTTATTATTAAGATTACCAGCATTACGGTCTATTAGTTTAAAGTGTTTAGATCATTTATTTTTCTTTCGTATTATTGGTGACAAGCAATTGGATGCATTTTTTGTTGAAATGCTCGAAACCCCATTATGAATTTAATTGTTCATTTGTATTAAACGTCAAATATGTAGCCTAATGCAGTTTAATTCGTTTCGTACGTATAAACAAAACAAAATAAAAAAGTGCAAGACTGTGTGAACTCCCTCATTTTATTTAGCGTCCTTACTTAATTAAATTATAATTTGTGTGCTGACGACAAAAAATGCGTCTATGGAATCGTTGATTAATCAAAAAAAAAAATTGCTCAATGTGTTTAAGCAAAATGTTTTGATGGTTAAACAGTTGTTGATTGAAGATTGAAGAGAAAATTTCGTTTAATATAACAAAAAAAAAAAAAGGAAAATTTATTTTATTTTAGGTAATTATAATGATAATTGTTAAGTTTATTAAAAATGTTTTTTTAGTTTATTATTATTTAAAAGATTTTTTGTTACAATAAGTTATCTTTAGGGAAATTAAAGTTAAAAGTTTAAAGAAAAAAAAATTTATTTATAATGAAAAAAAAAAAACGAATTCTCGATGTATTTTTAGATAAAAAAAATTTAATTAATTAATTAATTGTTAATTCTGTTTATTTCATTACTTTATGTTAACATTCCACAGTGATAAAAATAATTTTTTTTATATAATTTCTTTGCTACAAAAAAAAAATAAAAAAAATTGAATAATTGACAAAAGAAATTGTAATGAGGAGTAAAAAAAAAATGAAAAGAAAACAAAACAAATAGGTAATCAAGGTGTAGTAATATAATAAAGGTGCGATTAGTTTATAATTTATTATTAAAACATAAAACTGATTTATAATTATAAATAATAATAATAATAATGATGTATAATCAAAATAAATGTAAGAGAAAAACCTTTTTTTTTTCTTTTCTTTTCTTTTCTTTTCTATTAATTATTTATATTTTTTTACTAAATTATTAAGGAATTTATATATAAATATTAAAAATTATGAATTAAAATAAAAAAAAAATTATATTATATATACACTGTTAAACAAACAAACAAACATAAAAAAAAGAAGTATAAAAGGATAAATTTAATTATTTATATATTCTAATAAAGATTTTCTTTTATTATTATTATTATTATTATTATTAATATTATTATTGATTAAGTATATATTATATTTACATTGAATATTATTGATTAAAATAAAAAAACTTTAATTATTAATATTAAAAATATTATTTGTGTGTTTAATTAACTGTTAAAATATATTCGTATATTTTTTTTTTCAATAGATGGCAGTGTTTTTCTTTTTTCTTTAATAATTAAAAATAATTTATTAAATTAAAAATTTTTTTTTTCTATTATATTTAAATGCATTAATTATTAAGATATGATCTTATAATTTAATTAATAAATAATTTAGAAAATAAATTAAAATCGCATGCGTTTAATTATTGATTTTTTTTATCTCTATGTAGTTACTAAGTGAGTGCAGTACGACATCTTTTCTTAGTTACCTGTAACTAAATTTCATAAGGACTATTTGATTGTTTTTTTTTTTTTTTTGTTTGATTGAAACTTTGAGTTGTTTTCCTTTTCGTTTCATTACGTTTTGTTTTGCTTTTTTTTTTTTTGGTTGTATTTGGTTTTGTTTTTTTTTTTTTTATTTATTAAAATAAAAAAAAGTTAAAAATACCTGTTAAAAAGAAAGTTTTTTTTTTCAACTCATCTTGTGCTTTGTTTTTAGTTTTTTTTTTTTTAAAGAAAACAAAACATAAAAGAAATGTGTTTTGTTTTCGTTTCGTTGTGAGAATATAAGAAGAAAAAAAATGAAGGAAATTTAAACACTAAGGATACAAACATCCAGTCCAGACATTGTGCAATTTATAACCTTAAAAAAAAGAGTTTTTTTACGTTATTAAATATAATTATTTGGTAAATTCTAATTAATATTTGTGTATTTCGATGTTGTTATTTAAATGTGTTTGTGATTTATGTATTATTTGATAACAGAAAAAGAAAATAATACACAGTGACGTTAATTGTTTTGTATTTGATTATTCCAATGGTTGAATATCATTTAGTTATTATATTCAACTAGAAAATTTATTTATATTACTAAAAACATGTAAGTTTATTAAATATTTTATATAGATTTTTCTATCATTTTGATATTTTTTTTTTTTTTTTTTTAAATATTCATTGATGAATAATTTATTTGACGCCGGTATATTCCCCAAACGTAATTAATTTGCCATATAGTCAATATAGGAAATACTTAAATTTGTAAACCCTGTCAATACATGAAATACGAGAATAGAAAAAAATAATGTAAATGGAGGCGCCTAGTATTTTTTTTTGTTTTTTTTTTTTTTGTACAACATGTTTTTACAAAATTAATATATATCCAAACAAATAATATTATTGTTTTCATGAATATTATTTATTTGCCAACCACTTGTCGTAACCACCCTTTTTACTTTTTATTGGCAAACAAAGTAAAGGAAATAAATAAAAAAATCAAATCACCCCAATGAGGAGGAGTGTATTGTGGAAAACTGTTTAACATAAAATATTTATTGTGTCCTTACTATCTATATACACACATCTCTTAATATAGCTATGCTGACATCTATTATTATTAACGAAGAAACACTCTTATTTTATTTGCATTGTTTTTTTATTATTATTATTATTATTTCAGTTTATAATTAAACTCGCCGCTGTACGGTTCGTTTGTTGTGTTTATTTATATTACGTGTGCTGTGTTTAGTTAATTAAAGTGCAAAAAATCATTTAAAGTATTTAAAAAAAACAATTTAATGATCAATAAAATAGAGATTAAATACCGTCGTTACTTTCTTTTTAAAACTATAAAAACGAAACAAATATTTTTTTCATCTTTAAAAAATCCCTTTAAATGTTTGTTTGTATTTTTTTCTTTTTAAACTGCAGTTAAAGGGTTTTTACCAAGTCCACCTGTTTCCATAAGGAAAGATTTTTTTTTCTATTCTTTAATTTATTTATTTTTCCGCTGATTCATATCTATTTCACAGGAATAAATAATTTATAAATAAATTATAATAATGTTTTCTAAAAGTCTAAATAATTTCTTTACAGAAATCATTGTTAATTATATTAATAAACAATTAAACTAACGTCACACTTTTTTTTTATTTTTCGTTATCGGTCTCTCTTTCTGTTTGCATTTTTTTTTTTTTTTCTTCTTTTTAAAATTAATTTTAATAAATTATCGTTTTATACAAAAACTTTTATTATTATTATTATTATTAATGTTAAGTTAATGTATTTATGTATGGAAATAATAATAATAATTACATTCGGTCGCATTTCATTATTTTTATAAATTTTTTTTGAAAATAAAAATTTAACTGTTATACAAGAAACAAACGTTACAATTCCCTACATTTTAGCAAAGACACATTACTTTAATTTTATCATCAATTTTCATTTAACAAGAGCTTGTATTGTTTTTCGCAATAAAAATTTGGTTTTGTTTTAACGCTGAAGCTTTAAAGCTTCAAAAGCTTTTCTTTATTATAATACAAATAAAAAACTCGTAAAAAATAATAGAATTATTAATAAAATTAATTAATCGCTGTTTAGGGGTATTAACAAAATCATTTAAACACTCCAAGTAGATACTCCAAGTAGTAATTAGTTAGTAAGATGACAATTATTTTGCTATTGTTGTTTCTTATATGATTTTCTTATTTTATATTATCGTATTCTTGGCGTCTTTAGCAGAATCTTTTCCTTTTATCAATAGATGCGTAAAATATATTTTAATCATAGCAAGACAAATATCACAAAAACGACGAAAATCTGTTTTTGATCTCTGTTTAAATGTGATTTGATTATATTTTTATTGTTTTCTTTGTCAATAATCAAATATTCTTTGAGATTCTAATTAAATTTTATTACTTGAAGTGGATAAAAACGCGTAAAATCTATTTTATTTGGTTGTTTGTTTGTTGATCATTTTTATCTAAATATTTATTTACTTGAATAACAGCGAAAAATTATAATTGTGGCGTCCAAGGCATGGCAAATATTCGATGGTGGTATTATTGGTGGAAATACTCGTTTACAAAATTTAAATATTAGTGAAAATATTTTAAAACGAATAAAAACCACCACGATACGAACGACAACATCAAGACCATTAACACCATTTACACCGTCTATTATAAATAATTATAATTTATTACATTTAAATATAAAAGAAAATTTAATTAATGAAAATAATTTAACAAAAGCTCCGGATAATTATGAATATTATAATAATTATACAGCATCAAAACATAAACAATATAAAGACGACAACGGTGAAAATAATTTTCATGAAACATTTATTGTTTCACCAGGTAATTTATTTTTTTTATTTTATGCAATTTCCTGGTTTATTATTATTGTCACTAATATGAATCCAATTAAAATGTATTAAAAAGCAAGTTGTCAAGAGCTTAACATAAGTAATTCATTGACCATACATGTGGACTATATGCCATCGTCGTATACTAAGTTAAAAACGCAAAGATCCTACTAACCGAATTAAATAAATTTTTTTATTAGAATTATTATGGTAAAGAAATCCTTTTAAAGACTGTTTAATAGTAAAACAAAGAAAATAATTAATAAATTTACAATAATACGTGTTTTGAATAAATATTACAAAATATTAATTAACAAAAAAACTATTAAATAGCTAGCAAATACACAAACCTAAATAAAATCAAATAAATTTTTTGTATGTTATACTGGTTATATACATGTAGGAGTTTTGCTCTTAATTAATTAATTTATTTTAATTCATTGTTTTTTTTATTATTACAAAAAAAAAAAAAGGACCCGAAGATGTTTCAATCAATACACAAAATGGACTATATCAACAGTCCGTTACGTTAATAGCGCATATGTGGCCACCGCCAATTGAAGCTGTTGGACCCCAGTATAAAACAAATATATGGGGTCTACCAGCATTAGCTTGGGGTATCATCATAATCACAATAATCATAATATTATTAATATTAGCAACATTATTTATATGCTGTTGGTTAATACCGAATCGTAGAAAATTTTTAAGTCCGACACGTTATAATACAGCAAACACAGGTATTTTTGCATAAATAAATTAATTAATAAATTAACACATAATTGTTGTATTTTTATTGTGTTATGTGTTTATATTAGCGAATCAGTCTTCAGTTGTTGCTCGTCCTTGGAGCGAGTCCAGTCAACAGCTTGTTATGCCACTTTCAATTGGAATAGCACCGCCACAATATAGTGCGCCACCACCACCACCATCTTCAACGATAACGACGACCATAGCTACAGCAGTAACTGCTGGTACACCAACAGCGACTGGAACAATATCACAATCTCAACAAAATTTACAGCATGAACATTATCAGCAACAGCAACAGCAATACCATCAGCAACAACATTTATATCAGCAACAGATGGCTCAGCAGCAGCAGCATCATCCACATCATCATCATCACCAGCAAATGATGATTATTCAATGTGGTAATGGTGGAAGCCAGCAAAACTCTTCAAATGACTACATGAATACAATTTATGGACCACAGATAATTGGATGCTGTAATGCCACCCCTATTCAAAGCCAAACAATTCAGCACAACGGTGCAACGCAAAATATACCAGAAACTCATAAATCTATGTGGGCCATAAATCCTCTGTATGGCTCTAATAATGTTATTAATGACGCAGAATCAGCATATCGGACACGTTCATTGCCCGCATGGGGTAAATCCAAACAACGTCCCGTTTCCACAACGGACGATCTCGAAGAACTTTATGCTAAGGTACTAATGCTAAAAACTAATTTTGTATTAAAAAAATAATTAAATTCATTTTTTGTAGGTAAATTTTAGTAAAAAACGTCGAAATCGTATGCGAAACGACGAGGCAGCAATAATCGCATTGTGTCGTTCACGTTCACAAAATTTAGCTGCACTACCCTTGGAACGTGAAGGTGTCGTTGTCTACGATGAACGAACAGCACTATAGAGATATTATTAAATAATTAAATCAATTCGGCATATTTCTGTCATTCATCTCAATTGAAATAAGACTGAAAGTCATACAACAAAAAAGGGGAAAGGAGAGATCAATTAATTAATTAAAAATAATAAAAAAATTCATCAGTAGAATAAAAAAAATATTAAAAAAAAGAAAAAAAAACTCACAAAATGAAATTGAATTTAGTGTTTTTAAAGCTACTTAATTAAAATCCCATTAGTTGTCCTTAATTTTCTGTAACCCGTAACGTATAAAAGTTAAAAAGAAAATAAAGAAATTTTATTAAATAAATAATTAGGGGACCATCGCCGTAGAGAAGAAAATCCATTGATTCTGAATCCAATAAACAAAGCTTTTAGGCTTTTGTTGTTTCTTTATTTTTCATTTTTCATTTTTTTGTTAAGCAAAAAATTTATAAATAAATATACTAGTCAAGAGAAATTCTTTATTTTTCTTTTAATTATGGTATAAATGTAAAATTGTATTTAATACAAAAAAATTTAAATTAATTAATTAAAAAGAGATATTCTTAAAAAAAAAATATTGTTTATTTTAAAAGTATGTGTCTTTGCTATTACTAATTTTAAAAAGATGTTGTGTTATGCTTCACTATTTTCCACTAGAGTGTTCTTCCATCGTATTAATGATTTATCTAATATGTCAAAATAATATTCACACTCGCAGCTGTCATTTAAAAAAAAAATAAAAATTAATTTCTAATGGCTAAAAATCACTATTGTTGACAAACAGAAAATAAATTGATTAAATTATTAATAAGAGTTTAGAAATAATAATAATTTTAGTAATTAAAAAAAAATGGTATTTTATTTTACAAGTGCTATTGTAACACCACCAGTTACACTGTTTATGGGACTTGATAAATATGAAAGTAAGTGCGGAAATATTTTTATTTTTTGTGGTTATGTTTTAATTATTTATTTATTAATTATTTATTTAATAACAATTTTTAGATGAAGATTTAATAAAATGGGGTTGGCCAGAAGATGTATGGTTTCATGTTGATAAAGTATCATCAGCTCATGTTTATTTAAGATTACAACCGGTATGTGTATACATTTTATATTGGATTTCGAACAAAATTAAATTTTTTTTTGTTTCCAGGGACAAACATTAGATGATATTCCATCTGCTGTGCTAGATGATGCATGTCAACTTGTTAAAGCAAACAGTATAAATGGTAATAAAATGAATAATATTGATATTGTATACACAATGTGGGATAATTTAAAAAAGACCCAGGGCATGGACGTCGGTCAAGTATCTTTCTTTCGTGATAAAGATGTACGAAAGGTACGCGTTGAGAAACGTATTAACGATATTATAAATCGTTTAAATAAGACAAAGATTGAACAGCATCCAGATTTTCGGCAGGAACGTGAAAAACGTGATGAGAAAGAGCGCAATGATAAAAAGTGTGTAATGCGTCACCAAAAAGAACGTGAAAAAGATGAGGAGAAAAAACGTAAAGAGGAGGCTGAACTAAAGAGTTACACAAGCTTAATGCAATCGGAGAAAATGTCGAGTAATTATGATGATGGTAATGACTCTGATGGTTTTATGTAATCAACACTATTTTTAAAAAACACAACAGAAAAAAGGTAAAAAAAAATTTTCAAGATATTTTTTCTTTGAAATATTTAAATAAAACGAAATATATTTTCGGTTTTAATTAATTTATTAAACCAATTAATAATTGTGCCGTTATTTGGAATTATTTATTAACAAAATTAAATTAAAATTATCGTAAATCAATGTGTACCGCTTTTAATGCGTCCACAATCCATTGGGGTACATTTTTATAAATATCGGTTTCATCGTCTGTTTTAAATTGTTTTGCCATGAATTTATGGACAAATTCTGGGAATTTATCAATTTTAATACTCTCCCGTATATCGTTCATTAATTTTAATTGATAGGCGATATTATGGACAGACAGAATGCTGCAAGAGACATTTTCTACAGTTACAATGTGATGCAAATAGGAACGGGTGTATGTTCTACAGGTAGAACAATTGCAATTTTCATCTATGGGTCTCATATCTAGTTCGTACTTCTTTTGCCTTAAATTCAATTGTCCTTCACGTACCAAGGCGCATCCAAAA
Source organism: Ptychoptera albimana (assembly GCA_961205885.1). NCBI lineage: Eukaryota > Metazoa > Arthropoda > Insecta > Diptera > Ptychopteridae > Ptychoptera > Ptychoptera albimana. Next base: position 23,350,289 of record OY540802.1, on the reverse strand, counting down.
CGCTAAAAACACAATGTTTCTATATCGAAAGATTAAATTATTTCAGGCAAGGAAATACTTACAGCAGTTCTGGTGGGAAACACACAATCGAACATATCTATTCCAAGAGCACAACAAACAACTAAATCAGCAGCAAAACCTACACCCATTAAATATCTTGGTTTTTCCTTTGGTAACAAATCGGTGCATAAATGAACGATTGGCCAAAATTCATCTTTACTTTCTCCACCGCTTAGGCCACCCACAGCATATCCACGAACGTTACGTTTTTTAAGTTCTCCAGCACAAATATTTCTTAAATTTGGCTCTAAGCCGCCTTGAACTATTGGAAAAATGCTTTGCTCAGTATTGCGTTGGTGCGCTCCAATGGATCTATCTAACCACCTTATTGTTCTATTCATTGCTTCTTCTACTCTTGGTCCACGGGTTGTTGTTTTCACAACGTCGTCCAATTGCATCATGATATCTGCACCAATTGCATTTTGTATTTCTATTGAGTGTTCCGGAGTCAACATACATTCAGAATTATCGTACGGTGATCGGAAATTAACTCCCTGTTCGTTTATTTCTGCTAATTGTAACAGTGACACCATTTGAAATCCACCGGAATCAGTTAACAAAGATCGTGGCCAATTCATAAATTTATGCAAACCACCAGCTTTTTTTAAAGTTTCAATTCCCTAGAAAAAAACATTGGATTACAAAGTTTAAAATGTTTTGAATTTTTAAAATAATGCGATTTTTACTAACAGGTCTCATACCCAGGTGATAAGTATTGCTAAGCATAATTCTACAATCTAAATTAATTAGTTGGTCTGGAAGTATTCCTTTCAAAGTTCCCTAAAATTAATTTAAATTCAAATAGTTGCGCCATAAAGCATGTGCTATCTGTCACAATTTACCTGTGTACCAACTGGCATAAAAACTGGTGTATCAACATCGCTATGTAATAAACTCATTATGCCAACACGTGCCTTGGTCGTGGAACATTCTGCAAGAACTTTATATATTAATGGTTCGTCTGGTTTTGGTGTCATTTTATTAAAATATTTATTCAAACTTAAAGCAAATTTGTCGGCACTTAAAAACCGTAGATACGTCATATGTGTTTTATTTACAATTTTTTTTACAATAAAATTTTAGTTCAATGCATTATAAAAAAAGTCTCAAATAATATGATAATGCAGATTTTACGTTAATGACATATTTGCCATTTGACAGTTATTTATTTTGAACATTGCTATAAAAATTTATTTGAAAAATTTAGTTACGTGAGCAACTGTTATGCAAGGAAATATAAGAAGAAAATAATTAAATTGTAAATCATAAAATAAGTATACAACTTTCTATTATTCTTTGTTCAATTATAAATTATTTGTATTAAAAAATTTAAAATACGATCACCAGATGTTGATGATTTCATTCGTTGTATTTCCCTTCATTGTTTTTTAGTTATTTATCTATTAAAGAATGTTATTATTTGCAAAGTCTATGATCTCGTATCCTAATTTTAGAGTATTTTTAATAATATTAAATGCAAATAAAATTTTGACATATTTATTATTATTAATAATTTTCTTTTTCCTTTTTAAAGTTTTGTGGAGAATCACATTTAGACTTTGTGGAGAGGATATAATATTTAATAATGGGATTTTTTTTTTATATATATGCACAGAGAAAAAAAATCGGATATATTGATCTCTGTTTTACCCACACCATTTGTATATAAATTTCGATGCGCATAATGACGTAGCGCATCACGCCACATTTTTTTTGCAATAGTATGTGTGGGTATGTTTTTATATTTTTAGTCAGGCGAGTGTTTTTTATTTTTCTAATATGTGTATATAGTAACGGCCTGTCATTTAAATCTTTGTACCAAAAGAGAAATTATTTCTAAAGCGGTGTTTGTGTACACGTAAATGTTTATGAATAATATAAAATGCATTTAAATTAGTTTTATTTCTCATTTTAATGCGCAATCAGAATGTATATGAAAAAATTATAACCGGCACGATATATTTATATATATATATTAAATACTCATTTTCCATTAACCATATATTTAAAGAGCGCGCAGTCAAAAGCGATTCACATTTGTGTATGCATAGTGAGAATTTATAATAAAAAAATTATTATTTTCTATAATACGCGGCCAAAATAACGTTATACATTGGTGTTAGTTTTCTTCAGATGCTTAAACTAAAAGTAACGTGGTTTAGTTGTGCTTAAATGCTTTTCATAAAACCTAAAAATATCAGATAAACTTGACAAATAAAAAAAAAAAAAAGAATTATTTATTTAAAGAAATTTAATTTTTTTTGTTAAAAAACTAAGAAATAACAGTATATTCTTACTAAAAAAACGGCAGAAATAAAAGTAATAGCGCTTCATTGATTTTTTTGTGTGTGATTATTGTAACAAAAAAAAAAAAAAAAAAAGGAAAAGAAATTTTCTTACACCTTTTTTTTCCTATAAAAATTAATTTTTATTTTTTCTCATTAACGTCAATAGTGTTTTAATAGTTTTTATTTATTTATTTATAATAGAAGAAAATTTTTTAATTTTTTTTTCTTTTCTTCATTAATTAAATTTGATAAAAGAAAATACTAATCTGAGGAATTTCTCCTTGACGTTACAGTGCGACAGTCATAGATAAATTCTCTACGTCGGTGATAATTAAAAATAAATATATATATAGATATATCTGTTTTTTTGTGTGTTATATTTATAATTTAATTTCTCTGTGAGTTTAAAATAAAATTAAATTGTGTAATAACGAAAATATTACTATAAATCTATGTTAATTTGGAGAATAATGTACAAAGGAGCATAAAAACACACCTCGAAATCATCCACTAAAAAAAAAATAGTTTAAATTACCACCGTATTAATATAAAACAATTATAGCAGCACTAACTGATTAGAAGATTATTTTTAAATTTATTAAAAAAATTTTTTTTTCTTTTTGATTATAAAATTATTCAATTCCTTCTTCTTTTTAAAAATAATAATTATAAATAAGAATAATAAATGAACATTGAGTGTACTATAATTATTGTAAAAAAAGTAGGACATCAGAGGGTGAGTTTATTTTTAGTTTTTTCCCATGTATTTTACTTAGTATTTATGTTTTGTATTACGTTATCCTGCTTATTAATTTATAATTTAATTTTTTATAATTATAAAATAAATATATAATGCTTTATTTAAATTTGAATAATTATTTATGATTTAATTATTTATATTATGTATTTTTTACACATGTTTTTCTTCTTTATTTTTAGTTTGGTTAGCCAAGACACAAAGTTTTTGTTTTTTCTTTTCAACTTTTTTTTTTTTCAGTATCCTTGAATTTATTATTACGATAATAAATAAATAAAAATAAATTTAAAAAAAGCGAAATTATACTTAGGTACATGGATATAAAAATAAAATATGAAGAAATAATTAAATTTGTCTCTTTAAACAAGTAAAAATGTATGCTTGCTGTTAGGAAAAATATTAAAGTTACCTAATTATAGTGTCTCCACTTAAATTTTATTTTTCTTTTACCTAAAACTAATTAATTGCATGAGAAAAAGTTAATTTTTTTTAAAATTAAAATGTATTTAAACACGCAATCGTATTGTATTTAATTTAGTTGTCCAAAGTAAAAATTGCGGAAATTATTATTTATTATTATAAATCGAATTAATAATTAATTTTTTTCTTTTATATATAATTTTTTGTGGTTCATGACTATACTTATAAATTTTTTTTTTTTTAATTTCTATTTATCTATTGTCACGCCACTTGACACGTGTTTTTTTGTTTTGCTTTTACCTTTAATTTATATATATTTAATATATATTATATATATATATATGTAAAGGTGCGATAAATACAAATTTATTTGTTATAATTAATTTTAATTTTTAATTAACAATTAAATTATTAAATTATTTGTTGGAAAAAAATTTTTGTACACCGATAAGATTTTTATCTGAATTTAAAATAAAAAATGTTTTATTAACATGATTTTGATGTAAAATTAATTGTTTTTATAAAGGTATTTCTATAGATATTTTATTAATTATTAATAATAAGGTATATTCTGACGGTTTTTTATTATTTTTTTTTTTATTTGTACATTTTTGTATTCAAGGCCATTATGTAATCGTTGTTATTATTTATTTATTTATTTATATTTTGATATAGAGACGCAGTTATTTGTTTTTTTTTGTTTTGTACGCTTTTTTCGCAACCTGTAATTTACAATAAATTTTTATTGAGCGGTTACTTAATTAAGTATAAAAGTAGAATTATTTATTTATTTTTTTTTGTTTTCTTTACTTATTTAATTATTGTATTTCTCTCTTGTGCGTTTTTAGTTAAATAAAAAAAAAACATTTTTTTGACGTTTCTACGTTAATTTTTTAACAAAAAAACTCTTGCGCATTTGTTTATTTATTTATTTATTTATTTTTTGATACAAGGTGATAAGAAATTTAATTTAATTTTTTTTTATTTTTTCCCTTATTTTGTTTATTTGGTGTAATGATTCATAAGTTTTTCCTTTATTTTCTTTATGTGATTCATATGTTAAGGGTGCTCTAAAATGATAAGGTTTCAGAAGGGAGAAGATGTGGCAAATAGTGTTACTTGATAGATTGTAAAGAGCTCTGTAATGATGCAACTAAAAATCCAAAAATTTTCTGTTGTTTCCCCGGAAACAGGGAAAACCATTTTCCTCAATTACCAGTTGCAATACTAAGCATAATGTTATTCATAATCTACAGATTAAAGAAACTTTTTCCAATTTTTGTGCAATCAATTGAAAATCTAGAAATATTCATTTACTTTTATGAATCACCTGTTAATTTTATTTATTGTTTTGGTTTGAACTTTTGATTATACGAAAAATACTAATAAAAAAAAAAGAAAGAAGCAGAATGTGTACTCTGTAAACTTTGAATAATATAAATGCGCATGTACATTAAAAGACACGTCATATCACCTGATTCTGATGAGGAATAATAATAATAAAAAAAAAAAGAAATTTTCGTATAAATAAGTTCATAGGTGTATCTAACACCTTGTTTTTATAAATTAAAGATAACTTTTATTAATAAAAATATTATTAACTTAACAATATATGTGTTAATAATAATAATTAATTTACCTTTAATTCGGTAAAATTAGTTGAGAAATTCTCTCCAAATTTCATTGTTGATTATTATTATTATGAAATGTCAGTCTATCATAGCTGAATAATAATTAATCTCTATAGCCAATGCACAAACCTTTTATTGTTTACTTTTAGTCAAATTTACACTTTTTTGTATTCTCGCACTTAATTCTTATCTTAAAAATTAAAAATTAGTTGGACGACAGTATTTAAGACTAGAAAAAAAAATCACAAACAACAATAATTTCTTTTGTTTTTCTTATAAAAAAAAAAAAAAAAAAAAGATTAAATAAAACTGAATGCAACAATAGTGATGTAGTAGTTAGTAGTACAAAGTACAAATAAAAATATCGCGTGATTTTCATTATTATTCTTATTATTATAATTTTTTTGTTTTTATAAATTAATTTTTATTTAACATTGTTTTGTTTTTTTAAAGTAGAGTAAATTAATATATGATGTGTGGTGGTTTTTGAGTGTTATTTGCCTGCGTTGCTAGAGTGAGGGCGTTAATTTTTATTTTTTTAAAAATAAATTACAGCAAAACCTCAATTTAATAGGTGGTTGATAATGGTTTATCTGTTTATCAATTTAACACAATTCTATGGCATAAAGTCAGAATATTACTCCCAAGTAATAATAAAGAAGTTTTCAAAGTATGATTACTCTTCAATACATTTTTATTTATTTCTAGATACTTAATCTTAAGAGAAGACAAAGAATTGTAAAACCAGTGATCATCTATTTATGTCGACTAAATTGAGGTTTCACTGTTCTATGAATAAACTAAAGTGTAATATTAAAGTTCATACAGAAAATACAGAATAAATTAAAAGCAGTAAAAAACAATTGAAGCGAAAAATAAAATTAAAATTATAAAAAAAAAAAAAATTAATTCTGTAAAGTTTTTTGTCCTCTTCCCCGATAAAATTTTATATTTTTTTTTATTCTATTATCATAAATCCAGGATATTAGTAATTTTAATCACTTTAAAAACCGTTTTGTTTTAATTTTATATGTATGCTATCGAAGCAAATAAGTAGATACAGTGGAGACTCGTTAAATAAAACGGTTTGTTTAGTGTTGTTATTCATGGCGGACGTAATTCAATGACTTTTTAATAAAAATTGTTTTCTTGCGTTTTTATTTTTTAATAGTCATAATTAGTGTTTATTCTGATTTTTTTTTATTGACGGTTTTAAACGTTATTCTCTTGGTTGGGTTTTGTTGTTTGCGTTAGAGAAAAATATTTTTTTTTATCTGGTTTGTAGTATTATGTAACTTTTTTTTTTATTGTTAAGTATTAAGACGATTATTGGGGGCCAATGTTCAATGTTTAGCTGCTATTATATTTTTTTTTTGTATTTAAATGAGGGAAATAAGTATTGAGAATAATTTCAATTGATGTTGATGCTGATGATGCTAAAGATTACAAAGTAAAATGCATTGGTTAAGGTCATAATTTATATTAAGATGAATTAGTGCTGGTTTGTGTATAGTAGTAGTAGCTGATTGTTTCGAAACAAATAAATTATTATTAAACAAAAAATGAAAATAAAGAAAAACTTTGCTCTAAACATTCAACCCACCCAATTTACTTACAACAAACACTTTTATTGAATTTATTTGTATTTTAGTTATTTCTGTTGAATTTCAGTATTAAAAATGTATTTTTGTTGCTTGGTTATTATTAATGGGTGCTCCACCCGCATTATCTATTGATTGGCGTTTCCTTTTTGTCAGTTAATTTATATTTAACGACATGATGTTTGTGGTGACATTTTTTGTTTTGTTGTTGTAGAATAATTTTAAATGTTTTTTACGAAAATTAAAAAATAAAATAATTGGAGAAAGTATAGAAGATGGTTTAGGATTTACAATTCAATTAAGGATTTATCCTCATTTATTAACTTTTTGATGATGTTTCTTATGTTATCCTTACGTTCATTGTAGCCATGCCAGTATGCTTTAAGTTGCACATGCTTTGCGTGTATTTATCCTCATCTGTTGGACGTGCTACTGTTTTTGAAATTATTAATTTTGTGTGACTGTGGTGGTCAATGTAATTAAATTTTATTTAATTTGGTTATAATCTGTCTCTACTGTGGTTAATCGAAATAATTACACAAAAAATTCGTTGTTGTTGTTTCGTAATTATTATATTACGCGCGTTAATTTGGTTAGATTTTTATTTTTTTATGATTTTAATTGTGGCGTGATTATTATTACTCTATGCAATTTTAGTTTTTTAATTTTCGGGTCAATGTTGAATAAATTTTTTTATTGTTTTACTGAATTTTAATATTTTAAATAATTTATTTATTTTTCTAATGATTAGCACGATCCATTGATTATTACATTAACTAACTATAGATGTGTATATATTAAGTCGCGATAATTTTCGCTGTTTTATTTTTTTTTAACCTTCGTTTTGATTTGTTTATTTATTTAAAAAAAAAAAAAAAATTTTTTTTTGTAGGTACAAGTAATTTGCTAAGCTCAAAATTATTTTGTTATATGTTTTGTGTTTACATTAATTATTATTATTATTAATTTGTTTATTATTATTAGTTGTTTTAATTATAGTTTCAAAGTCTAAACACGTGAATAGTTTGTTATCATTTTTTATTTTTATTTTCTATGTAACGACGACGCTACAGCTTTGTTTGTTTTGTTTTGTTTTGTTTGCTTTTTTTTTTAATATTTTAAATTGATTAAAAAGATAAAAAGATTCTGTCTGTGTGTGATATGTCTTGTTGTCTAGTCGTCTAATAAATTAATCTCGTTCTATAATTTCTAATTAGTTAAATAAATAATAAAGAGGAAAAAAAAACTTTTTATTGTTGTCGCATAAATAATAATTTTTGTACACTCATTAATTGTGAGGTTTTATCGCGGTTTTTTTTTTTCTTGCTGTTGTTGTTGTTGTTGTTTAAGATTGCACTTGTCCTGATTTACTTTTTGGACTGAGTACGTACTGACTTGTTCTTTGCAGTACTTTCTATTTTCTTTGTTGATTAATTAGTACATGTACAAGAGATGTGGTTGATCAGTATTAAACGCGTTTGAATTTTTAAGAGGTTCGCTCACTCTGGCTTGCAGACTGACTGTAGTAAATTTATTGTATAAATAATTTTACAAATTTTTAAAATCTAAAGAAAAATATGAAGGATAAAGTCCAATAGTCCAATGTGCACCATTGACAGACAAGTAAATACACAGCAATGATAAAAAATAAATAAAAAATGTAAATAAAACAAAACAGAATAACCTTAAAAATTTTTTTTTTTTTTATTACATAAAAACCGACTGATTTATAAATAAAAATTAAAGTTTATCTCTCACTCTATATATGTATTTGACCTCGTTGATGTTTTTTTTCTTGTAAATAATTATTTAAAAATAAAATAAAAAAACAAAAATCTTTTTAAAATGATTTCTCTACTCTTAAAGTTTTGTTTTTTTGTTAATTAAATTTGAGTGAATCTTGTTTGGTGGGTGGCTCAGTAAAATCAGTTCTAATTTCAATAATGTCCTTCTGTTAATTGTGTGCTTCTGAAACTTGACTGGTGTATTATTCTTATCACAAATTGATATTATGCATTACTATCTCAATTACCGGTTATTATGTATGCTAATTAATTTATTTATTATTATGTCAAGGAAACTTTTATTATCTATTGTTAGTTTCACATATAATTTCATAGTTTCTAGCAAAATTAGTATCACCTTTTCTTCTTTATTATATTACTAGCTGTTTACCTGTTGATTTATTGTAGTTTGCATTTTTATTTTTATTTATTTATATTTATTATTTATCGTTTAATAAAAAATATTTTTATTTTAATACAAAGTTCATTGGCTCTGTTGAGGGTATTTGTATAGGATTTAATTAAATTTTTTTATTTTATTTGTACTTTGATTTGTTTACTTTGTTTGTTTTTTTTTTTTTTTTTTTGTATTTATTTCTTCCTCTACTAGCTACTAACTACTCTAAAGTATCTATATATTATATAAATGCTGGTGTGGTGAGTGGCTTATTGCATAGGTAATTGAACGATTAAATTACGTGCGGAAGAAGAAATCTTGTTGCTTTTGGTTTAACTGATGTTGAAAGAGTTTTCTAAAATGCATTTGATAGAATTTGTGAGAATGTGTGTTTTACGTTTACCTACGCGATTATATGGTAACGGTTTTACAGTTGTTGTTTTTTTTTGCATTTATTTTCTTTGGGTTTAAACAACAGCGGCTGCTGCTGTATTGTAAAATTCCTTGTAGGTTGTGTGCAGTATATATACTGTGCTTTCTATATGCCAATTTTACTTTTCTTTTATTAGAGATTAATTATTTATTTGATTGTGTTGTTTAAAAATATATATGAATGTATGGTTTGCTCGGTTGTTTAATGCATTTTACTGTTGTTTTATTCCTACCCTTTGTGTAATCCTATATCGTTGTTTACATGGTTTGTGTTTTTGCTATAAATAAAAAAAATGTTTCTTTATTTATTTTTCTTTTAAATGCACTTTGGATAGAAATTTATTTTAATCGTACGATATTTATTTTATTTATTATTATTTTTTTATTGTTTAATGTTTATATAAAATTTAAATTTAAACGTAAATTTAAATGAGTTTTAATTATTAGTAATGTGTGTTGTTTGTGTGACGTTAATAAATAAATAAATTCTCATTATTGTGTCTACGCTTTAGTCATTTTTTTTCCCTTTTTTTTTTTTTTTTGTTGGTTTGTGTCTTGGTTGCTGATTATTTTTGATTTCTCTACAAAAATTAATTTAATTTTTAATCTAATTATCTAAAAACAATACATTTATTTAATTAATTAATTAAAATTTTATTTAAAAATGTGTAAAAAAAAATATTATTATCATTCATTTATGTTTGTTTTTCATTACAGGAGAATTAATCACATAAAAACATAAAAAAAATCATTTATTTCTTCTGGTTGTTGGGGGTTTTATGTTTTATTTAAATCATTATTGTCATTCATCATTTATTTAGCTGATACAAAATAAAAAAAAATTAATTAAATTAAAATTAAAAAGTGTATTATATAAGTGGTCCGCGCGCTTTTTAGTGTGGTGTAAGAGATAATAATTAATTAATTAATTAATTAAAAAAAAAAAAGGAAAAGAAACAGGAGAAGTGAAGTGAATTAATTTTTTTTTTCCTATTACTACTACCATATTTTTTATCGCTATTTTTATTATTATTTTTTTTTTAATTATTAATTAGTTTAAACTTTTAATTTTAATTTAATTAATTTTTTTTTATACATTGAAAAAATAAATTTTTTTTAATAATAACAACAACATAAATAAACATAGAAAATAAAATGTTCATCGAAGATGATGTCAAGTAAGTTTATGCTGTTTGTGTTTGTGTTTGTTGTTTGTAATGTTATTTTGTGTTTATTTATTTTGTTTATTAATTAATTATGCTTTTTTTTTTATTTATTGTAGTTTGCATGAAAATACGTGTTAGTTACTTAAATAAACTCTATTGCTGTAGCCTTAATTTTTTTTTTTTTAATTGATTATTTTGAATAATTATTGCTTGATGTAATGATACATAATACTTAAACATTGTTCCGTGTCATGCTTTTATTTAATAATAATTAAAATAAAAATAAAAATTACCATGTTTTTAATGTGGATGCATTTTATTAATTTGTTTATTTTTTTATAATAGATGTCACCCCTAATGTTAATTAAAAGTTAATTAATTTGATTTATCTACTACTTTTAAAATTAAATCAGTACACAGAATGTGGCAGAATTAAATAAAAATTTTATTTTTAAATCGTTTTATTTTTTTTTTTTTTAATTTTGGTTTAATTAATTAATTACATGTAATTTAAATTTGGCTTAATTTTTGTTTTTGTTATTTTTTTTTGTTATGCTGTTGCTTGCTTATTTGTAACAAATAACAACTAACACACATTTAAAATAAATTTATTTTTTTGTTATTTTCTTCTTTTAAAGTTGAAAAAAAAAAAAAAAATAAAAATAAATTTTCCTTTCTCACTTGCCAATTTGTTGTCGTAGATCAGTGTTTTATTTTTTATACATGTTGGATCATTTTTTATTAATTTTTATTTTGTTTCTTTCTTTTACTATATGTATTCCATGCTGTATGCACCTTTTTATCATTGCATTTTCATCTTTAATTCTTTGATTTATTATTTAAATCATTTTGGGTTTTGTATTTTTCTCTTCTTCGTCGTGAATACGTAATAAATCATTGAATAAAAAATAAAAAAAGAAGAAATTTTTTAAATTAAAAGTTTTGTTGTAAAGCTTTTTTCGTTTTGAAACTTTCTTTTATTCTTTAACATTTTATTCTTGAAATTTAAATGAATAAAAAAAAAAACCAACGATTTTGTGATTATTGATTTATTTTTTATATTTTTATTACATTTAAATATGTTTTTATAATTTTTATTTATTCTATACGTATTTATTTATATGTTTTTATGTTTTACTATGGTATTTTAAATATTTTATTACGTAAAACATAAAGAATTAAAATCAAGAAGTTGTTATAACACTGAGTTAGCTAAGACACAAAAAAAAAAATGTGAATTTGGCGCTAGTTCAAATGTAAGAGAAATTTGGTGCCATTAAAAAAAAATTATTTTTTCTTCTTTTTGATTAAATTAATTAATGAAATAATTAATAAATTATATAATAAATACATAAAAATATAAATTTATAATAAAATATTTTAAAACACGCAAAAAATGTAATAGATAAATTAATTTTTCCTTAATCTAAAGATAATAGAATAATTTATTTTGTTTATTTATCATAATAAAATTGTACACCCACTCCACCCACGCACGTCTTGTTATCACCGAATATTTTTCTTTTATTTAATAATTTTTTGTTTAATTTAATTTATTAAAAAGATTTTTTTATTTATTTTCTTACGTTTTGGTGATTTAGTAGAGATTTATCCGTATCTCAACGGTTTGAATACGTGATAAGTAAATTATGCTGCAATACGAACAGCAGACAGTTTTATCTTTTTTTAAAGAAGTTGCAACAACTTTTTATCTTGTCTTATTTATTTATTTTAAGTCTATGTGTTATGTAATGTCTTTTACCTTTTTATTTATTAATAAAATGTCCTAAATATTATCGATATTACGCGTTTTTTTTCTTACGATTATCGATTAATTATTATTATTTTTCAATACAAAATTCAGCCTTAATTCGTCTTGTCTTTAATTTTATATTTTTCTCCTGATATTTATCTGTGATAACTGTGTGTTTTCCATCTTAATCATAAAAATAAAAAAAATAAATAAAAAAATATTTTTTCATTATTTCTTATCTTGTTTGGCTATTTCATATTTAAAATTTTTATTTTTTATAATTTATGTTTGTCGTCAACTTTTCTTTCGTAATCTCTTGATTTTTTTTTTTTTTATTAAAAATGATTAAATATTTCTTTTAGTTAATTACTGTCTCTTAACCCGAACGTTTATATATATTTTTTTGTATGATTATCCTTGTTCTAAATTAATTAACGAAAGAAAAATTATTGATTTATTGATTGTTGTATTGTGTTGTGTTGAAATTTTTTTCTTTTTTCTGTTTTATACAATATGCATGACCTAGATTATCTTCCGTATGTTTTGTGTTTTTCCTTTTTTTTTCATTTTTTTTTCGTTTTAATAATTAATAATTTTTTTGTTTTAGGATGGAAAGTATATGGGTGCAATCGGCAATCGGTGCAATTCGTGCAATTGCATTTGTCTGTGATGTGATCTCGTACCCAATATTTTTAATATTACAAAGACCATGGAAGAGGAGGCAATTATCTAAACGTGTTAAGGTAAAAACCAATTAAATTATTTATTTCTAATTACATTTTTTAATTTTTTTTTTTTTGTTTTTTTTATTAGGCAAAACCAATTAGTATGGATGATAGACAAGTAACATATCGTACAACGGAACCACCACGTGAAATGCACGTTAAAATGTTACAGGCAAGCATTGATACATTAGAAAAAATGTTCAATTATGTTGTGAAAATTCATACAACAAAACGTTGTGTCGGAACACGTCAAATATTAAGTGAAGAAGATGAAATGCAACCAAATGGTCGTGTATTTAAAAAATATAATATGGGTGATTATAAATGGAAGAATTTCTTAGAGACAGAACGTTTGGCATCATCATTTGGCCGTGGATTACGTGAGATAGGTAATAAACCACGTGAGAATATTGTTATATTCGCTGAAACACGAGCCGAATGGTTAATCGCGGCACACGGTTGCTTCAAACAATGCATACCGATTGTAACAATATATGCAACGTTGGGCGATGATGGTGTTGCACATGGTATAAATGAGACAGAAGTAACAACAGTAATAACATCACATGAATTGTTGCCAAAGTTTAAAAAAATACTAAGCTCTACACCGAATGTCAAAAAAATAATATTTATGGAGGATCAATTACATACAACCGATATGACTGGATTTAGTTCAAGTGTTGAAATTATTCCGTATAGTAAGGTTATTGAAACTGGTATGAAGAGTAAATATGAGGGTGTTTCACCAACGTCATCAGACACAGCAATTATCATGTATACGTCTGGTTCGACGGGTACACCCAAAGGTGTAATTTTATCACATGGTAATGTTATTGCCACAATGAAGGCATTTTGTGATATTGTTAAAGTATATCCAGATGATGTTCTAATTGGGTAAATATTGTTTATTTATGCGCGCTTAATCATTTTATTAATAAATAAATTAATTGTTGCATTGTGTTTAAATTTTAAACAGCTTCCTACCATTGGCTCATGTATTTGAATTATTAGCAGAAAGTGTATGTTTACTAACTGGTATACCAATTGGCTACTCAACACCTTTAACCTTAATTGATACCAGTAGTAAAATTAAGAAAGGTTGCAAAGGTGATGCTTCTGTGTTGAAACCAACATGCATGACATCTGTACCGGTAAGCAATCTGATTTACTTTTGCAAAGTTAAATTTTCTATTAAAACTTTTGCATTAAATTTTAGCTGATATTAGATCGTATATCTAAGGGTATAAATGATAAAGTGAATGGTGAGACCCCATTTAAGAAAGCATTATTCAAATTTGCCTATAATTATAAATCAAAATGGTCAAAACGTGGTTATACAACGCCGCTTATGGATATTATTATATTTAAGAAGATAGCACGTTTGTTAGGTGGTAAAGTAAGAACAATCTTGTCTGGTGGAGCACCCCTATCTCCTGATACACATGAACAAATTAAATTATGTTTATGTGTTGATGTTATTCAAGGTTATGGTTTAACTGAAACCACATCTGGTGCATCAGTTATGGATAGTATGTGATGTTAATAGCTTAATAGTGAGACGATAATTAACTTTTGTTTATCATTTTAGAATGGGATATGTCTTATGGACGTGTCGGTGCACCATCAACAATGTGTGATATACGTTTAATTAATTGGGAGGAGGGTAATTATCGTGTAACAAATAAACCGTTCCCACAAGGTGAAATTGTTATTGGTGGCGACAGCGTATCAAATGGTTATTACAAGTTACCTGGTAAAACTGCTGATGATTTCTTTGATGAAGACGGTAAACGTTGGTTTAAGACTGGTGATATTGCCGAAATACAACTCGATGGTGTACTTAAAATTATTGGTAATTTCCATTTATTTCTTTCTTTATTTATTATAATAACTAATTAATTTTTCATTTGGGATCAATCTTTAGATCGTAAAAAAGATTTAGTTAAATTACAAGCAGGTGAATATGTATCATTAGGTAAAGTTGAAGCGGAATTGAAGACATGTCCAGTTGTTGAAAATATATGTGTGTATGGTGATCCAACGAAACAATTCACCGTTGCATTAGTGGTTCCAAATCAAAAACATTTAGAGGATATTGCATTAAAGCAAGGTGTTCATGGTGTTAATTTTGAGGAATTATGTACATCGCCGGTTGTTGAACGCGCCGTTATTAAGGAATTAGCTGAACATGCTAAGAAATGTATGTGTTTAGTAGCTTTGTAGAGTTTTTATATTAAAATAAAATTCAATTTTTTTTAAAATTATATTTTTAGGTAAATTGGAAAAGTTTGAAGTACCCGCCGCTGTAACATTATGCAAGGAAGTGTGGTCACCTGACATGGGCTTAGTAACCGCTGCTTTTAAATTAAAACGTAAAGATATACAAGAACGTTATCAGCATGACATTAATCGTATGTATGCTTCATGAAATTAGATTTCTTTATCGTCTTTAGCGAAAAAATACAAAACAAAAATACAAAAATAACCAAAAAATTAATATAAAAAAATAAAATAAAATAAAATAAATAAAGAAAAAAATCCATCTATGCAAAAAATAAAAATTTATTAAGAAACAAATAAAAAAATAAGAAAAATAAAATAAAACAAAATCGTAGGGATGTGTATTGAGGATATTTTTTAAAAAAAGATTTAATTCAAATAAACGTTAACTAAATAAACGAATGAGAAAACAATATAAAGAAACGTGCAGCTTAAATGGAAAATGTAACATTTGGATTGACTGTGACTGGCTTAATCAAATTATTTTATTATGTTTTATAGAAAGTAAATTACAATAATTAATTAATACTTATTTCTTGGGTTTTTTTTTGTTTTTGTTTTTACAACAATTTTAATTAATTCATTTTTTTTTTAATTTGTTTTCGTTTATTATAATTAAACCGTTTTGAAACATAATTTTCTCTAATTATTAATATTATTATTTAGTGTCTCTGATATATTTATTTATATAGACTGATTGGATAATAAATATAAAGATATATATATTTATATATATATATATTGTAATGTTAAAAGATGGCACTATAATTGTTTGAAAGAAAATTATTTGTTAGCCAAAACTTAATTTAAAAATTGAATAATAATATTAATATTTTAATTTATTTCTAATTTTTAATTAATTTTAAATTTAATAATTATAAAAAAAAAAAAATAAAAAAAAATAAATTGTAAAATAATTATATATATATATATATATTTGTAATTTCGTCAATGCAAAAAACTTACCATTTATATTATAATTATAATTATGTCCTTTTTGTTTTTGTTAGAAATATATATATAATTATAAATAATTAATTAATTAATTAATTGAAAAAAAAGAAGAGAAACAAAAAATATATTACTTTTGTAAATAATTTTTATTCATCACATAAATTCTTATTAATTAAATACGAAAAAAAAAAAAAAACTATTATAAGCTAAAAAGAGAATAATTATTGAGAATAAATTAAATAAAAGTCTAAAAATCAATGCAATATATAAATACTGCTCTAAATAATAAAAAATTAATTAAATTAAAAAAATCATCACACAATTTTTTAATAATTTTAAGTTAATTTTACTTGCTATGATAATATAATTTTTTTAGCGTATAAATTACACGTTTTTGTTTTTTTTTTTTTTTTAATTATTTAATTTTTTTTTGTTTGTTAAATTAAATTAAATTAAATGAATGCTTAAAAGCAGCTTAGTTAGGTATGTGTAAATCGCGAAGAAAAATATATATTGAAATTAAATATATTTATTGGAAAAGTAAATCAATTGATTAATAGCTAGCTAGTGAAATTAAAAACTAATTTTTATAATAGGTGGTGATGGTGTCGTGAACAGTGAAATAATTTTTGTGCTTTTTTTAGGTTCTTTATTATTATTTTTTAATTGATTTTACATTGTTTGATTTGATTTTGCAAATTAAAAATAATTAAATTAATTAATTAATTAATAAAAATTTTTTGTTATTTAAATTAAATAAAAAAATATTATAAACAGTTAAAATTTAAAATAGATGAAAATTAAATAATGTGCCTAATTATTTGAATTTTTCTAAAGAAAATTTTACTCTACTTAACTTAACCACACATAATCACATTTTTTCATTAAAATTTATTTTTAAGAAAGCACTAAAACGAGAAAATAATAAAAAAATAAAAATTATTTAATGCTGTGTGTACAGTTTTAATTATGTATAATAATGATAATAATTATATAATAATAAAAAAATAATTTTTCTTAAAACGTGTAAATTTCCTTTAATTACCACCTTTTTTTTTCTTTTCTGTTTTTGGAAATTACAAAATTTATTTAGATAAAGGGAATACAAATTTTTCTAAATGTTTTTCTCTTTTTCCCTTTAATTGTAATTATTATATAATAATATTATTAAAAAATGTAAATTATTTTACTAAGGAAATAAAATAAAATAAAAAAAGAAATGAAAAGAAAGATAAAATAAAAATTAATTAATTAATAAAAAAAAAGAAAATTTTAATTACATTATTGTGTAAAAATGATGAACAGAAAAATCATCTGCATGCTGAAAACTCTTAGAAAACGGTTAGTTTTCTTTTAAAGATGATTATTTTACTACTTTTCTAAGAAGCCTTGATATTCCTTGAATGTGATTAATTAGTTTTTTGCGATAATTTATTATATTATATCCTTGGTATTAGGGTTTCCAATCTGTGAATATCAATGTGATAAATATCCTCTTAGCTTTTTAGCTTGTTTGATTGTTAATTAAATGAAAAATACTAAAATCATAAAAAAATAAAAAATTAATAAAATAAAATGGTATCAAAAACCATAAGTTCTTAAAGTTAGAACTTAAATTAATAATTTAAGAAAAAAGGACACAGTCTATACTAATACAGTGCAATAATTAATAACGTCAGTGAATTATAATTGGTGTCATAACCAAAAATTAGTTTTATCGACAACTCAATCAAGTAAGTTTAAAATTTAGTGGTAGTGCTGAAATACAAGTGAAATGTATGTGGGTAAGGTGGATTAGGTGGATTATCAAAAATAACTATCGTGATGTGTAAGTGAGTGGTAAAATTTGGTGAGCCGTTAACACTGAAGAATTAATCCTTTGACGTTCTGTTTTCGGTAAGTTTATTTAATTTTTACTTATAACTTTTTTCGGGCTCCAATATACCATAGAGAGTCGTATTTGCTTAGTGTACGGCCCATGTGATTTAGCAACTGGTTGTCAAGAACCCGTTTGTACTAACATTTGTACGTCCATAAAACTTCTGTTTTTGTTAGTATTTGCAGTAAATTTAGCTTAATTACAACGAAATTATCTATTTATTATGAAAAAATTATTTTGTATTCATCTAATATTGGAACGAAAATCTATTTTTTTTCCACCCTTTTTATTTGATTATTAAATGATTAATTACGTAGGAGTGAATAAATTAATCAAAAAAAAAAATAAAAAAAATTTCTCTCAATTAAACAGAGATTTAATAAATAAATCACTTTCATTATAAAAAAAATTCATTAAATTAATTACGACTGAATTAATTACACAATAAAAAATGTGTTCTTACGGATTCTTTACTTTTTTTTCTGTGCTGTTTATTTTAGTCAAGATCACAATCAAATAATTGATCTATGTTTGAAATACAGAAAAAAAATAATTTTTCAAAATAAACGCAAAGTAAACAATAAATTGGGATACGAAAGGTAGAAATGGCTTCAATCTAGTTTAAAATAAAATAAAAAAAAAACAATTTGTTCTTTAATAAACGATAATAATTAAGAAAAAATATAATTTTGTTGGTAGATCTTGGTGTTGTTTTGCAAACGGAAAAAAAAAGATAAAATTTCACAAAACAATACAGAATAATTGACGCTTTAATGATTTTCTTTATTAAATTTATAAGAATTAATTAGCGTTTTTTGTTGCTATTATTGTTGTTGTTGTTCTTGTTTTATAAAGTTAACAAAAAAAAAAAAAATTGTTTTATAAAAGACTGACGAAAGACGATTGTTGAAATTATTTGGTAAATCTAATCTAAGAAAGAAAAGCGAAAAACGTAAAATGAAAAAGTTTAAAGCTTTTGTTATGTTGCTTAACATTGTTTTTAACACAATTTTATCATATAAATGGAAAATACAATTACACTAAAGCCTTTCAGTTAATGGTTAGAGGAAAGTTTTTCGTTCTTCGTTTTTTAACCCAAGGTATTGTGTCTGTCGATGTATGGTTTTTCTATGGAAAATACCGGTCTCTAATCTCTATGATTTGAATTATAAACACTGATTATTGTCTCGTTTTAGTTGAGTTTAACGTATCTTCTGCAGACGGTTTTTATGAAATCTTATTGATTAGAAATGTGAGTTAATCAGAAACGTTTAATGCCCTTGGAAAATATTTTATATAAATTTGATTTTATTCGTTTTATAGATTTGTGTGAATTTGTTTTGTCAATTCATTTGGTTATCAATTGGTTCGTATGTTATTTTTGCGCTCAAATAAGAGATTCCTTTCGATAGTTAAACCATCGATACTACAACGAAACTAACCACAGAAGAATTAAACTTTTTATTTCCACTATTTTCGGCAATCTTTATTATGCACCCACAAGTCTAGTTCCCATCACAAAATACTCATTGAAATTTTATTGAAATATTTTACCAAACCAAAAAAAATTATAATTTTCGGTTTAAATTCGTTATTTTCTATGAAGACAAAATTAATCTGGAAGCTCCACTGTTTTCTCTACACTTCTTAAATATTATTGAGTGGCAATTCACTGCCGTTCATTGCTGTTAAATTTTGTTTAAATGTTTGTCATTTCTATAGACGAGATAAAAAACTCCTCGTTCCTCCACTTTCTTGCTTTATAATGAACAAGAACTAAAGAAAAGTTTTACAAGATACACAAGCCAACCTTCAGAATAAATCAATTTACTTTCAATTTTACCTTTTCTTTAGATTTACCTTTGTTAGGTTTTTTTTTTGTTGGATTTCGTAATTTCTTTTTCTTTTGCTTTCTCTTGCGTTCAGAATAATTGCCGAAGTAATAATAATGTGAATGACTGCGACATTGTGTAACAATTAATTAAAATCCTCATGCATGCATGCAAATGAAAAATCTGAATAACAAAAAAAAGGGCAAAGAGAAAAAAAAATAAATAAAAAATAATAAAACGCATAACACGGTAGAGTAAATAAAAATTAGATAAACGTCCGGTTATGTAAAATTGTTTGCGGTTATGGTTTTTATTTATACCAAAAAAAAAACAAAAAAATTTATCTAGCTGAAAGGTAAATAAAGCGAAAAAAGGTCAAAAGACCGGAAAACCGTAAACACGTTAGATTATTTATCACCTTATCCCAATGTATATTAAGGCTTAATACAGAATTTTCTGTGTGCCTTTTTTTATTGTTTCACCTCACACAAATCAATTGCATTTTATAAAAGTTCTTTTGCATCTTTTGTCTCCATCTAACTAATTAATATTCCGTTCTGATTAATATTTTCTTCACTTTTATAATGAAATATTAATCGTTGATGTGTTGTGTGTGAAAAAAGGATGAAATCTTTATAGCGTCGTTGTAGCTTAGAAAAGTTTTTTTATTTATTCTTCTACTTTAAGTAATTTCTTTGTTAAATTAAATGCAAAAATGATGGCAATGTAGGTGGTGTTTTCGATTGTTAATAAATGTTTTCGTCTCTGTTATTCAATTACAATTTTTAGCTAGGAAAATGTTAAAAAATAAGTCAGCTTAACAAAAGCGGAATTATGAATAAATCTATTTGATTAATAAAGGGATAAATAATAAACAGAAACAAGCAATACATGCTGTTAGACAGTTTTTAACAAAGAAGATAAACAAAAAAGCTTCATAATTCTTAAAGCATTGTAAAATTGATCTAAATAATGACAAATAATTTGTATTAAAGGCTGAAATAGAAAAAAATTTAATGACAGTTGCATAACAACTAGAAATTGGGTGTTATCTGGTATTTTCCATTTGTTTTAAAGATAAGAAAACAGCGTTCATCCAACAATATTTAATTAATGTTTTTTCTGCGATTTTTTTTTGTAATAAAATTGTGTAGGAATCAACATTTTGATTATGTGGAAATACTTTAATTCCAGTCAGTTTTTTGTCATTAATTTAATTTATGTTAAACAGATCAGAAAGTACGGAACAACTTATGGACAATTTTTTTTTTTATTTAATTACTTTGCTAAATAGTTTTCTCTTTCTTCGTTTTTCTTTTTGCTTTTAATTTTATTACAATTTAAGTGCCATTAACAACAGAAATTAAATAATTGTTTTGCTCTTTTGCACACTTAAAATTGTATTTTTTGGAATTTTAATTGAGTGAAAAAAAAAAAAATAACATCGCTTTCTGTTAAAAGTTTATGTGACACAATAATAGGAAATTTTGTTTAATTATGCAGTTTTGATTGTGTTTTAGGAATAACTAAATAAAACTTTGCAACGTTAATAACAAATCTTAGGTGGATAAAAGATTTTAACTTTATTATAAATAATCAATCAATTCTAGTCACATTTTCTATGGTTAATTCATGTTTAAAACTTTATCTAATCCCCTGTATCGAGATACAGTTACAGAATTTATCATTTTTCTATGATTTTACCACAGATTTTGATTAAGTTTAAGCTATTTATTCATTAATTATACAATATGTTTTATTTTAATTGTTTTGAGTTAAAAGAGTTACAAATAGATTTAAATTATTTATAATAACAAATAGAATAAAGCTTTAGGAAAAAGTCATAAACTGTAATGAAATTGTTGTCTTATCTACTCTTGTTGCAATATAAGAGAATGTTCCCACAATTTCTATTAGAGAAATTCAAATGAATACACAACAGTCAGGAAACTACATAAATCTAATTCAAGATATCATGGAATTTACTTATTAATAATTGTGAAATTTAATAAAGCTTTTCTATTTTTTTTTTGGTTATTACAAAAAATAAAACAATTTATTTATGATATATATAAAAAAAAAAAAAAAAAAAATAGGACAAACAGGAACGTCTATGGATGGTTATTGATTAATTAAATAAAATAATTTTAAAGCAAAGAAAAATTTGTTATTGTGGTTAGCAGCACACACAAAGCTTTTCTCTTTAATTTAATTTTATTAATTTTAACAACAAGAGAAAGCTTTTATTGGAATTTTTCTTTGTTTTTTTTTTATGTGGATCCTTTTTTGTTTTATTTATTTAAATAATTTGTCGTCGTCGTCGCCCATCGCTCCTCTTCTTCTATATTTTTGTATTGAATTTTATTCTTCTTTAGTTTTATTTCTCATTCATTTCACCAAACAACCAAGGAAAATATTATTTACAAACTTTTCCTTTTTTTTTTTTGTTAACGTAGACGACGATAACAATGCAAACAAATTTATTATATTGTTTATTAGTCGTCTTGTGTGTTCACAAATACAAAATAAACATGAAATTGTTGTCGTTGTTGCTGTTGTGTGGATTTGATTAAAACAATCAAAAAAGCTGCAAACAAAAAATTCTTTTACATTTCACATTACACAAACTTTACTTTCTTATAGTTGTTTTTCTATGTGATTAATAAATAAATAGATCAAAATTAGTTTATATATAATAATAAATAAACGAAAAAAATAAAAAAGGTTTAATTAGCAAAAAATTTATGAGAAATTTGGATTTTTTAAAGCGTTTTTTTTTTTTTTTTTTTCTTTTGTAAAACTTTACATAAGTTTTTTACCTTATTCTACTGTTTTTAACTATATGGAACAAAAAAACTTTAAAAACTTTTACAGATGCTTTACAAGGCACCGAAAAAAAAATTAAAAATGTGAAAATATGTAAAAAAAAAGTTTCTTATCTGAAGTAAAAAACACAAGAATTAAACTTTTTTCGTATGCTGTTTTTCCTTTTAAAACTAAAAAAACAAGGGCACAAAAGATAAAGGAGAGAGCAAAAAACTCCTCCACGACAAAATAAGGATAAATTTAAGGATAATAATAATAATAATTATTATTATTACATGAAAGGAGGGCAAACAAACGACTCGATAAAGGACGACGCAGGAAAGTTTTTGTTTTTCTTTAAAAACTTATTTTAAAAAACGCCTACTGTTTATGCAACCGAAAAATATATAAGTCAATTAAAGTATTTGCTGCTGGCTTCTTCTGTTGCTTCTGGTTTATATTTAGATTTCTTGAAGTTTTTTTTTTTGGTCTCTTGTTAAACTTTAATGAAAGTTTCTTTTTAACTATTACGCTTTTTATCACTCTGATGCTTAAGCATTAACTGTCAAAAACAATTTTCAGTTGTGTTTGTTTTATGAATCAAATACTCACAACCTTGTAGAGAAAATGATTAAGTTGCGCTAGTTAATCTTATCTAAAAGTCAGACTTTTCTATATAATCACAGCGATATTATATATTAAATTGACTGAAATGACTGTGTCACGTAGTTAATAATCAGATTGGAAGCCACTGTCCTCAAGCGTGAAGCAACAGCGAAAATCCTATCGAATTGTCTACAGAAAGTTAAAAAGCAGCTTAGAAAAAACAATAACTGTAACAATAAAAGACAACAAGTAATAAATTGTTGTGGCATAAAAAAAAAGAGAAAAGAAAAGAAAAGGGAAAAAAAAATAAAATAATAATTAGCTTGTTGTAGCAGTAGACTTATGGTGCTTTCATTAATTATTTTCCGTTTTTATTGATAAATAGCTATGAAAGAAAGAAAAAAAAAAGCTAATTAAATTGCGATGGAAAAATAATTAAATAACAAGAAGATTATAGATTTGAGAATAATTAACATTTCAATGTGAATAAATAAAACAACAAGAAAATAATAAGTTTATGAAGACATAGGGGATGAAAACATAAAGAAAAAAAAAACATTTTACATCTAAAGGCACTGTGTAAAAGCTTGTAATGTTTTTATTTATTTAATTTTTTTTTTGCTGCTAAGGCTATAAACTTTACTGAAGTTTCATGAGGTAGAAAGAATGAAATACTAAAAAAAAAAAAAAAAAATCGGTCACAAGAGACAGATAAATAAATAAAAAAAAAAACGAAATTATATAAGTAATAATCGTTCTGGTACTAACGGGGAAGCTTTTAAAATTTATATTTGACACCAAAAGTTATGCAAGAAGTATTACATGGAAAAAAAAAGAAAAAACTTTAGGGAATTCTTTACAAAGGAAAAAGGAAAAACCGGGATAAAAATTTATTGAAAATAAAATAAATAATTCATAGTGGTGAATAGAATATTAAAAGCGAGGGGGCGGCCACTGTATGTAGCATTTAATAAGCTTGGCATACATCAAATTTTCGTCTAATTAAATTGTCAAAATACTGCGACTTGTTTATCTCAACTTTGTTTTGTCTACAATAAATGATATGCAAATCATATGAATTTTGTGTTATATTTTGTATTCGCATTATCATTATTTTGTGCTTTCGATTAATTTATTATGACACTCTTCGTAGTGATTTATACTGTCTCGACGTCATCAATTTTATTTAAAAGCTTTTGTTTTTTGTTAAAAGAAAATCGGAACAAACTAATAATGGATGAATGGTGTTGGTGAGTTTATAGATTACCATTATTTTGTGATTTAATTAGTAGTCAATCAGTACTGGAACTAGGTGTTTTAGGGTTTGGTTATTGGTGGTCACTTGGTTTTTGCTAGGAAACCTTTTGATAATTATGTGGAATTTAGAATCGTCTTAAATTCAGTTTAAATATCAGTTTCTTAACACAAATCTCTGTGGAATATTAAACCTGGTTTAGTGAATTGTTTAGGTAAAGATTACCTTCACATTTTATTAGTGAAATTTTGTGCAAGAAGCATAAATTGTCAAATTTCTAACGACACATCAATGCGGCACTGTAACTGTGCTTTTTCTGTATGCTTTTATATTCTGAATAAAGTAAGCTTACTATGTTTGAAAGGTTGATAATTGATAGGTTTTTGTATTTTGATTTATTAGTAATTTTCGTTATATTTGGCCCAGATATATCAATCAGTGCATTAAAAAAAAAAAAGAATTCAATAATAATAAAAAATGCTTTTTAGAACAGCATGTTACCTGTTACCATGCATCACAGCATCCGGTTATAGATTGAACAGTAAATTCTTGTGAAAGAGGTGATAAATTTTGTTGAATTTATTGCTATTAGAAGGGCTAGTAAATTGATTTCCTAGAAATTAAATGCATCAAACTCACCCATCCATTCTTTCATTAAAAACATTAATTAAAATTGCATAGAATAATTTTTTCTCATTGTTTTCTGTTGATTTTTCATTAAAGTTTTGTTTTATTTACGTGATTTCAGTTGTTCATTACTGATAATAATAATAATAACAATAAACAAGACTACAGTGGACGCGTGGTTTTTCTTTTTTTTTTTTAAAGCGATAACAACATTATTTTAGTAATAAAATTAACATAAACGAATAATTAAAACACATTTTAATAATTTATTATAAATTTTCAAGAGAGAGAGAGAGAGAGAAAGATTTTAATTTCATTAAATAAAAAGAAAAATATAAAAAAAAATTTATTCATTATTCTTCTAGCTTCTAGCTTCTTGAACTTTAATTTAAATGTCTTTGCAACTTGTGTTACGTAGGTTATTCGTTGTGATTTTACCTTTTCAAAATTACTGCATTCAGTAATAAAAACAGAAAAAGCCACGAATAAATTATTTCTATTCAGTTCTTCCTGTGCTGCTCCTCAAATTCTCAAAAGTACAGCAATAAAAGTTTTAATAATAATAGAATAGAAAAACTACCGAAGATAGAAATAAAATGGATTTTCATAAAATTGAATTATTACCTTGTGGGGATTTGCCCTTTTGAATTTTAACAATTTAAAGTTTCCTTAAAGCTTAAACATGTAACAATCATCGCATTTCTATTGAATACTAAAATTTCTATTCACATAGAAAATTATTTAAATCTAAAAAGGAAATACTAAAGCATTACACCCATTACGCTTTGTTAACTTCAAAAAAAAATCCATTCTTATTCCCAATCTTTTAACTAATTAATACAATTATAGGGAAAAAATGTGTTTAATTAAAAAAAATGTTGTTTAATTAATAAAAAAAACTTGAGCGAGCTCTAAGTCCTTAAAAAATATTATCCGGCAAAGTGTTTTTTAAAGTAAAGAAAACAAGAAAAAAAGAAAATTAATTACTTAAGAAAATTAGCATATCGTGTAAATGCATTCTGCTGATTTCGTTTTGTTTGTGCTTAAAACAACAAAAATAAATGGAAAAGTAATGAAAAATTGAATTAAGCTTGTCTCCTTAACATAAATTTATTTTATAGTAACTTCCTGTCTAAGAATTACACAGTGTATCCGACGACCTTTATAACATTTCTTATCATATTCAGCGAATGAGAAAATTTTTTCTTTTCGTTTTTCAATGCTTTGGTAAAGCTTTAAAAAAGTCGCAATCACCACACAAAAAGTCAAATATTCACATTGTAAAGAAAATGAACAACGAGAGAGTTGCAAAAAAAGGTGATTTCTGTGGTTTTTTTGCTTCTTTTTTTTGTGTGTAAATCCACAAGAGATTTAACTGACTCCCAAAAATGACAATAAAAGCTAAACATGATCCTTTGCATCAGTATGAACAAATAAATAAATAAAAACGGAATAAAACTAACCAAAATGATGTGTTGTGTATGTCACCGTTGAACATCGATATATATATATATATATATATATATATATATTTATCAATACATTTCTGTAACTTCTGTATCCAATGTTTGGGTATGCAAAAAATATCATCAGCATAGTGGTAAATCATGAAAATAAAGTAAAGCAAAAAAATGGGATAAAATGGTCACACACATTTCAACTAGTGTCATGTCTTTATTCCCTTATCGCGCTTTTGTTGCGGGTTTTTTTCGTCCTCTTCTTCATCATCTTTTTGATTATAAATTCGAATAACATAACACCCAAAAATCCATTGGCAAACCACCATCAAATCAGTAAGCAACAGTAACAAACATAGCAAAAAAAAAAAAAAAAAAAAAAATAAATAAAATCATAAAACATGTTGTTACTTCGTTGCATAAATAAAATCGTGTTATTCTGTTTGATTTGCTTCTTAACTGTTCCACACGACTTTTTATACGATTTTATGACATTCGACTAACATCGAGCTTTATTATTGCTGTTGTTGTTGTTGTTGTTGTTGATTTTGAATGTGCTTAAAGCTTGCGTTATTTTCTCTACTTTCTTTGACTTTCATGTCTGTCAAATGTTGGGAAATGGTTTAGAAAAAAAAGAAAAGGAAAATGGTAAATAATATTTGAAAAATAAATGCGGGGGGATGGCAAGAGATAGATTTTAACATTGGAAATAAAAGATTTTTTGATATCTTTTTAAGTATTAAAAAAAAAAAAAAATACTCAAGAATAAAATTATTTTATTTCATTTAATGGGGTATTTATGCTTTTTTATATGTACTTATATCACATTTTCTTCCTTTTTTTTTGCAACATTTATTACATTTTCTGTGGGATGAATGGCAGATTTATTACAATTTTAAAAGTTTTATTGATGTCCTTTAACCGTTGCATTTCAATCATTCTCTTATCTTTTATTAGTTTCACAAGTAAATATTCAATAATCGAATTTGTTGTTTCGTCTTTTTTCTTTTTTGTACTCTGTACAGAGTTACGGAGTGTTGTGAGTAGTTGAAGAGGGTAAAATGTGATGTGGTGTTAATAATAATAATAATAATAATAATAATAATAATAATATTTTATTTAACCTTTGGTGTTGTTTCATTTTTCTAATCTAATCTAATTAATTAAAGTTAATTAATATTGAAAACCTGAATAAATATTATTACTACTAACCCAAATATATAATTTCATACAACAACCATTCACCCACAACACACGTTTCTTTAATAATAATCATTAGGAATATATTTATTATATATCTGAATTAACTTAATACATTTTTTTTTTGCTTTTATAATTAATATTATTTAATTAAGTATGTTGGTTGGTGCTTAATTACTAATAATAACAATAAATGTCGTACAATAAAATAATATTTCTATTGAATGACGATATGAATTATTAGTTATGAATTAGAAGGCTAAAAATATTCTTTTGTAACGATATCATCCTCCACCCATATAATATAATGACTTATGATGATGTTATTATTCTATGGAAAAAACGTATTTGAAAAGAAAATTACATTGATTTTGTAGCGGAAATCGGAAATTATTTTTTTTTTTTGGTAACACCTAAAGTTATACTAAATAGAACTAAAGGAATAGTTAGTCATGATTACAACCTTTATGTTGTATTGCTTAATTTACGTTTTTCGTGTGGTGTTTATTTGACTTTGTCAAAGGAAAACGGACGATCTAATTGTGTTGTAGAGTCGAAAAAAAAAACGAACCCCATATATAAATATTATTTATCGGAATAAATAAATAAATAAAAAAATAAAACACATTTATTATGGGTTAATTCAATTATGTCAATAACTATGTATTTGTGTATAAAACGGAATGAGTAACGTCGTAAATATAACGTTTTTCCACCCCACATAAAAGCTTAAGAAATAATAAAAAAAAGCTCTAATAATTGGAGGTTTGTTCTCACCCATTTTTTTTTGATTTAATGCTTCCTAAAAACAAAACAAATAAATAATTTGTTGTCCTACAGTCAATCCAATATTCGTTTTTGTTTACGTTTTAATTTTTTTTTTTTTTTTGTATTTGATTCGTTTCCGATGTTTTTCAGTTAATCAAATGATTTTAAATGCTTTGGAAATAAGCTTAGAGTTTTTTTTTATTATTTCTTCTCTCCTTCTCTGTATTGATTTTCTGATTGATGCAGAAGTAAAAAGGTAAAACAACAACAGAAACGTTTGCTTGAAAAGCTATAAAAACTGTCAGTCACAAGCCAGCAGCAAGTGTTTAAAAAACACTTTAATGAACTTAATCATTAAGCTTAATCGGTTAATTATGCTTAAAAAAAAAAAAAAAAACAAAATGTAAATACAAAAAGGTGTTAAATTCTTTGTAGAAAAAAAATAAATAAAATAAAAAACTAATTAAATCCTCGTAAAGGAGGAAACTCAAACAGCAGTTAAAATGCGAAATATGTTTTCTTTGCTTAAAGGTTTTTGCCTTTTTTATTTATTTTTAAATTGTCAGAGATTTACCTATCTATCTATCTCAATCTCTCTAGCAAATAATATTTAATAACATTATTAAAAAAAAAATGAAAAAAAGAATTTTCTTTAATTTTCTATTCATGTTTTTGGAAAATTAAAATATTTAAAATACATTTC
Source organism: Ptychoptera albimana (assembly GCA_961205885.1). Lineage (NCBI taxonomy): Eukaryota > Metazoa > Arthropoda > Insecta > Diptera > Ptychopteridae > Ptychoptera > Ptychoptera albimana. The sequence goes on along the minus strand of OY540802.1, from coordinate 23,320,909 downwards.
CTGATAACAGTTTTTTCCCCTGATTTATTATTATTATTATTGTCAACGCACATTATGTGGTTGGACTTTTTTAGTCTACAATTGTCTATTAAAACATTCTCCTATGCATGTTTGAAATAGATTTTAATTGAAATTAATTTGATTACGACAAATTTGGGTTTTTGTTATTATTATTACATCATGCTGTGATTTATTTTTGTTTTGTAAAATTGATAACAACCAGTGATGGTTGCTACGCGAAATAGAAGAAAATGTGCGGAAATAATTTGTTTATGATTTATAACCAAAGATATTACCACACAGATTGATTGCCAATGATTATTCCGTTTATTTATTATAAATAAAAGATTTGAAAATGACTGTTGGATTGATTACAATCAATTATGGTTATTAAACCTAATGGTCACGCTGAGAAATTATTAAATATTGATACACGTGCACGAATAACTCCTTTGTTTGTTATTTATTTACCTTAATTATCAGATCTCCTTTTTTTAAGTTTATTTTAAGCGTTTTTTAATCAATAAAGTTTTCTGCGGACCCGTCTCTTAAACATTGTTTTTCTCTTTTTTAATTAAATGTCTCGCTAGCGGACATTATAAACAAAAAGTAAATAAATAAATAAATAAATAAATAACAAAAAAAAAATAAAAGGGGGAAAAAAACAAAAGGACAAAATAGAAATTCCTTTAGAAAAGATAAAGAATTTTAATAAAGCAGCAACAACAACAACGTTGATGGAAAAATAACGACAGTGGAAATAGTAAAGACAGGAAAAAAAAATAAAAAAAATCCGGTAAGTTAAAACAAAAGGATATAATTAAGGAATTATGTTGTTCGTTCTTTTTATTTTTGATTTGTTTTGACGCCGCTTAAGGTTATTTTGATTGAAAAATTACTTTCTCGACCTTTCTTTTTTCGCTATAATTTATTTTCATACTTTGCTAGTAACAAAAAAAAATGAAATAATTTCTTGTCGTTGGTTTGTTTATTGCTTTTGTTAAGACGGCTAAATAAATAAATGTTTCGTTTTATTTACAAAATTATTCGTTGTTTGTTATCAGAGCTTTTTTTCTTCTTCTTCTTCTATATATTAAGCAAAGTGCTTTGCAATCACAAGGAGTACTAGTGTAATCTTTTTTTTTTGAAATTTTTGTATTCATTTGAATAAGTTTTTAAATTGAAGCTTAAGAAATGGGTGTGCACACAGGGAATGCTTTCATTGACATTTGTGGCACAGCTACTATTTTTATTTATAAGAAAATAACAACCGAGTTGTATCATTGCAATAAATGAAGACATTTAAAGAGCATGGAGCTTTTTAATTGATTTAAAAAATAATTGATACCGAAAAAAGGTGAAAACACTTTTGATAGTCAAATGAAAACAAATAACAAAAAACACTTTTGAATAAATATTTGTTTAAAATTAGGGTGGATTTAAGGTATGCTGTTGCTGCTGCTGCTGCTCTTTGTGTTTTTATCTTATTTACTTTAATTGTTGCCTAAATGGAATTTAAGGTTCGGATCTCATTCTTCTTCTATGTTTGTTTAATAGATAATTTGATCCCGAAAAATTATCTTTATTCATTTTATTTTAATTAAAACAGTCGGAATCACCTTACAGAATTTTACAAAGGATTACTCGAAATGACGTAGTCAGTATTGATGTTAATAAAATTTATGTTTTTTTTTGTTATGTATGCAGTGCTTTGAAATTAATTAAATAAAACTTTTTTTTTTTTGTCAGTGAAGATGTGAAAATATTTTGTTACATTTGTGTAACCTGATCTTAAACAACCTTGGCTGGTATTAAGTATTTTATTATTAAGTCCATTGCATTAGGTTAGACTAGTCATATAGTTATATCAGTGATTAATTTTCAATTTAGTTAAACTAAAAGGATCAGACTGGGGTATTAAATGTTGTCTTAGTGAAATTCAAAAATAGTTAATTGTTGATTAGTTTTTCTAGTTAAAGATCACAAGACCTTTAAGAGTGTGGGTGGCTGGTTGTTACTGGTTATAAAAACTTTCGCAATATATTTTACATTACTTTACAAGTGTTATTTTTTGAGAAAAAAATAAATAAAGGGTTGTACCAATACAAATAACAAACAGAAACAATCTATATTTAACTAATTTACATTAGCATTTATTTAAAGATAAAACAATAATGTGGCTTAGTTAATATAATACCACAAAACCATTGATGTATTTACAATTGTGTAAAACTACAAATAATAATAATAATAAACAAAAGGCTCATTAAATATAAAAAAAAAACTTCAATACCCACCCTATGCAACCACTTAGGTTAGAGGTTTTTGTGGTGAATAAAATTATAGTGGCGTTAAAAAACTTTAACAATTTTTTATCAAATAATTTAAAAAACATATTTTTTTTCTTTTTCTTTATTTTCTTTATTTAATTGATTATTGACTTGTTTCTTTTTTTATTTCTTTATTAATTAATCAATTAATTTGTTAATTAATTAAAAATTATGTAAAAAAAAAGGAGTAAATCGTGTAAAATAATAAAATTTTAGAAATGATTTTTTCAATTGATTTTGATGTTTTGGTGGATTTCTCATTATTTTAAGAATAAATTACACTACTTACTCGGTGTTAAAAGAATTATTTTTGTAAACGAATAAGGAACGTTACTGTTGGATCTCACTTATTTCCATAGAATAAAGTTTAAAGAATTATTCAGTTAAATCAATTTCTAAATAGGGCTCAATATTATTATTTTACACGATTTGTGTCCTTTTTTTTTCTTTTGCTTAATTAATTATCTAAAATTTACAATAATTTTTTGAGTATTTTCTTTCTTTAGTAAATTAATTAAATTAATTTTTTTTATACAATTTAGTTTCATAACATTTATAAGGTTTTATAATTATATTTTATTTACTAAACTCCCCTCTTTCCCACTTTTTAAAGTCCAATAATTTCCCAATTATTTTTTTGGTTTAAATAATTTAATTCTTTTTTTTATTTTTATTCTCTGACACTTAATTAAACATTAATAAATAATTTATTTATTTTATTGTTTTTAATTTTATTTATTAAAAATATATATATGAATGTGTATATGTATGTATAATTAGGGTATAATTAGGGGTTATTTATATTAAACTCTCTATAGAATAATAAAAATTATTTTTTTTCTTTTTCTTTTCTTCATTTCTTTATTCACCTTTATTTCCACCTGGCCTTATTTAATATTAACTACTGTTTCACATTTATTTATGATTATATTAATAATAAGGGATATTTATTTATTAATTATTTATTTATATTATTATCATAATTTAATATTTTTGGAGTTTCTTTTTATTAATTTTAATTTCACTGTCAACCAAAATTATATTTCCACGTTACATTATGAGTTTTTTTTTATCCTTTTCTTCTTATTTATTTATTTATATAATTATTTATAATAAAAATAAATTAATTAATTATTAAAATATATATATTTATATAGAAAATTACATTTTGCTGCGATTCATTTTTTAAATATAAAAATTCCTTTCATCTTTTTCATTTTCGTACAAAAAATTCATTTAATATAAAAAGCTGCAACAAAGTTACTTACAATTAAAAAAAAAAAACAAAAACGAAAGTTAAGCTTTTAGTTAAGTTTACCGCAAATCAAAAACAAAAAAATTCTTCATTTTTATATGGTTGCTATAATTAAATCGCTGCTGCTGCAAAAAAAAAAGAGAGAAAAAAAATTGAATTTTTCCTATCCTATGTTTCTTGCAATGGTTTTCTAAAATTAAAAGTAAAAGAAAAAAAGAATTAATTAATACAATATAAAAATAAGTTTATCTTTTGTTTTAAACAATAATAATATTGATAAAAATAAGCTTAAATCACGTTTAATAGCAGGAATTGTAACAATTGGTTATACAGCTCTCTACATAGCAAATAGAAAAAAAGATAAAACATGTGCGCCTAAATATACTCTACACATAATTTTATTACATTTGTTCATGGCATTTTCAATCAAATACAATTTAATGCAAATCATCATTGTCGTCATCATCATCATCATCATCATCATCAATACTAATCAATAAAAGAAAAGATTTTTTATTTAAGCTTTTAACTAACCAGAAAACGTAAAACAGAAAATGTTTTTGTCACATTTGTTTTGCTAAAAGAAAAATCGAAAAGAATTGAATCGTTGACGATTTAATTTCGTCCTATGGTTTTTATAGAAAGATTTATTGATTACTAGTCAAGTTGTGTGTGTGTGTGTGTGTGTGTGTGTGTGTGGGTGTGTTCAGAAGCTTTTTTAATTTAAATTTTTATTTAAATAACTTTTTATATTATTGTTTCTGTGGTTATTGTTTGTCATTGGTATGTTTTTAGCTAAACCAACAAAGGGCTACTGCTGCTGCCCTTTTAAACAATTTTTTTTTATGACCATTTAAATGAATAAAGTAAGGAATATTTTTTTTTTACAAATAAAGGAAAAACTGAAATAAAACCGGAAATAAAAATAATAAAAAGTAAAAGCTTGTCAATATTACTGAAATAATAAATAAATAAAATAAAAAAATGTTTTTTACTTTACGCTAAATTTTTGTCAAATTTTATTTAATTATTTCCAGTGTATTTCCAGATAAATAATTAGCTTTATGATAAAATTATAAATTTAATGCGTGATAAAATTTTAAAAAAAGAGTAGATGAAAAATTTCCTGGTATTTTAATGTCTCTGTTACTCATTTACACTTCAATTATGAAATTCGATATTTTTCCAACTGATTTTTCATTATTTAGTTTTTTTTTTAACTGAATTGTTAAAGAGCTTTTAAATCATTTCTTAATTGTCTAACCAGGTGTAATGTTGCTGAAGAATTTAATTTTTTTTTCTGCAATAAAAGTCTGAATTTTCCAGTTATCGCATAAAAGCTGTTAAATAATTAATGAAATGTTTCCGAGCTTAATTACTTTATTCATCGAAATATCACTCTACTGTTTCGATGAGTTTTTATTTGTAATTGTTTAAAGCAAACTACTTGAAATAAAAAATAAAATAATAAAACACAAAACATACAAACAAACAAGCAAGAGGAAAGCAAAAAAAAAAGGAAAAAACTCAATTTGTTTGCATAAAAAAATTTTTTTTTCGTTTTTTTTTGTTTTTCACAATAAAGTTCGTTATTCAAACTTGATGGGGTTTTTTAATGTGTTTTTAACATTTAATTTTATTTATTCATGTTTTTTTTTTGTTTATTTGTTTGTTGTTGTTGTGTTTATGCTCTCATTTCGTATTACATGGAAACGTATTACAAATGTGAAGAATGTATAATAAAAAAGCATAACAAAAAGGACTTTTTCATAAGCAGCAGCAGCAGGCAGCAAAAGAGGCAATAAAATTTATATGAAAATGTAAATAAAAGAGAATTAAATTTAAAATAATAATTTATCGATTTAATTACGTAATTTTAGAATAGAAAATAGAACTTTTCATAAACCGGATTATGATGATGATGATACTTTATTTATTTAACAAAAAAGAAATGATTAAACATTATTAACCTATTTGCGTCATTTTATTCCCAACAAACTAATTTGTTTACTAGGTGGGTGTGGGTTAATTTAGTTTGCGTTTTTTTTCTTTTCTTTTCATTTCTTTCCTCTTCTATTATTATTATTATTATTATAATTATTATAATTATTCTATTGTAAACAGATAAAACAATTGTTTTCTGCACAGTTTGAAGATGATTTAATATTTAAATGAAATGAAATTGACTTTGTAATAGCAAATAATCGATGCATTTAACTTTGATGACGTAAAACAATTTTACGTTTTATTAAAAATGTTTTAAAAATGTAAATAATTGATGAATGAATTAATAAAAGGGTACAATAAAGGTTTTATTTATTAATTATGATGGAAAATGAGGCAAGGTAAAGTTACTTTAAAATTACAAATACATTATAAATGTTGGTGGTTTAGCTTCTTTTTTTTTAAACGAAACAAATAATTTATCGATTTAACCTAAATTTCAATTAATTTCTTAACAAACGATAGAAGCCTTTATTACAGAAAAATAAAATAAATATCGAGGTAAAAGAGTTATAAATAAATAAATAAATAAAAATAAGTTTTTTGTGTCGATTTTTTACCCTTTGGTCTGTGCATAAATTTTTATTTTCTCTTCTTCCAGCACCACCCACATCATCTAACCACTTCTAACCCATTTATGGGTTATAACCCATCGTTTTATTTATTAAAGAAAATAAATAAAATTTAATAAAGTTGAGTAAAATGTTTATTTTGCTTTGCTCCTCTATAGTTTTACTATCTGAAGTATATAAAATATATAAAATTACCTTTTATATTAGCTTGCATAAAAGTACCTTGCTTTAGAAAATTTAATTTAAAAACAGAAAAATGTAAAAAAAAAAGTGTACAGTATGGTGGCTCGTTGATGAAAGTTTGTCTTTTTTTTGTCTTTTTATTAAAAAGAAAATAAAATGTCAAACAAGAAGAGTCAGTAACTCGTTAAAATGATAAACTCTAACTAAAGCTAAACAACAATCATGATGTTTGGTTACGAACGACCTTTAATACTTAATTTATCAGATCAGAACCCATGTAAAATGCAACTTTAATTGTATTTTACTCTGTCCCATACAAGAAAAAACCACAAAATTAAATTTTAAATTTCTTTTTTTTATATATATATATTTAAAACAATAAATAAGTAAACATTACTGGGCTTTTCTTTACAATAATAATAAAACCAGGCGCCTCCACTGTACAATATTAATTCGTTTTATTAATTTAACATAGCCAACCAACCACCCACCTACACACAAACATTTTTTGTTTAAAATTATGAATAAAGAATAAAATTGGACAAAAATTATTTATTTAGTGATAATTTTGTGTAAATTAAATATTTGGGGATGTGTTAAACGTTAGTAATCATAGAGGTTGATCGATGACGATAAATTTTTTTTTATATTTCTGTGTGAATTTTTTATTCGTTGCTAGTTTTTTTTTTCTTTTTTTCTTTTTCTTTTTTATTATTATCAATTGATTGTAGTAGAATGGTGTCATTTGGATGGCACTTTATTGTTGATTGATTTTTATCACATTATTATTCCCCCCTTACTACTACTCTATTAATTGTTGATTTGTTTGTTCGTCGCAGCATTATTATTATTATTATTATCATCAGTAACAACAATTTTTTTTTTTACATTATTTGTTATTCTAAACACGTGCCTTTCTTTAACATTTTTATTTTTTTTTTTCGTTTTTGTTAGTTTCACAATCACTCATTCGCCACACCAATTTATTCACATTGATTGAACTAAGTTGAAATCAATAAGTTTACTGATTGTTGTTGCTATTTTGTAATAAACATTTGAAAAACGAGAACAGCCACCTTTTCTTGCCTTACACACATTGAAATCCTTATATACATTTGATTACTACTTGTTCCTATAATAAATATAAATACAACAACCAAAAGACGAAGAGAAAAAAAAAGGAAAATCAAAAAAGTAGAAAAGAAAAAAAATGCAAAGAATCCCGCATAACATTCTAGCTTTGATTGAATTTCAATTTTGATAAGATATTGAAAAAAAATTTCTATCAAATATAGAAGAAAAATGATAAAAATAAAAATAAATTCCTTATATTTGATTGAATGAAAACAAGGAGAAACACACACGGCACATTATTACGTTTTTTACATACAAAATATGCGTTTTGTGATGTGTTTCCACCCACCACCACAACCATTATCTCAGTATCTCTCATTCATACGATAGTTTAATATTTTATTCAACGTTTATAAAAAAAAAAAAAAAACTGGCAAACGTATCCAAAAATAACAAATAAATAATAAAAAAATTCTAGCAGCTAGGGACATTAAACGTTGAAATAAATAAAATGAAATAAAAAGCATAAAACTAATAAAAAAAAAAACACACACAAAATTTTTCGCAAACGAATAGTTTTGTTAAAAGCGCACAATATCACATCCAATATCCTCGTAGTTGTTAAAATTTATTCTAAAAATTATATTTTGATTTAATTTTTCTTTTATTACTCTACAAAAAAAAAAAAAAAATAAATAAAATAAATAAATAAAGGCGATAAAAACGTAGAAAATTCGTTTGGCACAGTGTGAAATAAATTTCTTTTTCTATTTTCTTTTTTTTGATGGTTTAAAGTTATTAATAATTAATAACAACAATCATTTATTATATTTAACCCAATGTTTGGGACTAGGATTAATAGTTTTTTCTATTAATTAATTAAAATACTTTTAAAGTTGATTTATTAAAAGTAGCCAAGAGTAAAGAGCGATAGAAAGAGAAAAGTTGTGAGTAGAGGAAATTTTATGTAATAAATCATGTGATTATGGTTGCCTGAATTATGGTGACTTTTTTATATTTATCCATACCCTGTTTAATTGTACTTAATAAATGGATAAATAATAAACAAAAGGCTAAAATGACAAGAAACTATTAAAAATAATATAAACAATACTCTGCTCATTATAGGAAAATAAAGGATATATAATATAAAACCCTTTTATTTTACCCATATTTACCCATTTTTTTTGTATCGTTTAATGTACTCGTTTTACACTTTTATTTTAGATTAATTAATAAAAAAAAAAGCGTTTAATGTAGAAAAGCTTTTTCTCTTCTCTACGTTTTCTATTTTCTTTCGTTTTATTTTTGTTTATTTAATATTATAATTATTATGATATTTGTTTACTTTAATGTCTTATAAGACACCCATATATTAAGAGTAATAATAATAATAAAATATAAATATTATATTTGGTTTTTGTGGTGGGTGTACATAAATTATGTAATCAAAAACATTTACACATTAAACGATTTAATTAAAATATTTTAACAAGAATGTTTAATGATTCTTCCTGTTCTTCTTCTTCTTGTTGTTGTTGTCGTTGATTGCTGTTAAATTTTAATAAAATAAACTTCCTTTGATATGTTGTGTAGATTTATGCTTTCTTTAATCAACATATTCAAAAAATTTAATTAATTTAAGTATACATGTGGTTTGATTTTTTTTGGGTTTTTTAAAATTTTTTTTTTAAATTATTATTATTTAAATTAATTAATTAATGGTGGATATACATATATGTATATTGAGAATTGAATTTTATTGTGTTAAATTAATTATGCTGAATAAAAAATCGTTAAATGATTTTACTGTATGTTAAGGAATGTTAAGTAAACGAATCTACCAAATTCTCATTTAATGTGTTTGGGTAATGGAAAAACCCTCTTTTAAAGTGGATAATTTATAATGAAACTCGATTATATAATCGTTGTTGCAACTTTTTTATAAAACAGATTTAAAATCTAAAGGAAATAAAAATCATGAAAAAAAAACCACGATTACATAATTAAATGGTAGCAAAATACAGGAATAGAGAAATCCATAACATGTGTCATCTTTTAAGATCAGCAAAAAAAAAATTAGAAAAAAGATGCAAGAATAATAATAAAAATTAATAAGACGACTATGATGATGATGATGATTATGATGATGATGATGATTTAGCTTTGTTAAGTAATAGATGTCACGTTTTATATCGGGTTTTTGCTTTCATTATTTTCATTATAGCATTAAAAATGAACCACGAAACATAAAAAAATTAGCTTGTCATGGATTTTTTTCCCGATTTTATTATCAAAATGGTTGTTCTGTTTTTTTTGTTTTATTCTATTTTTACTTTGAAATGTGAAATGAATATTTGTGTGTGGTTGGTTTGTGTTGTTTACTGTTTTACACAAATTTTCCATCATTTTTCGTTGCTATCAAAAAAAAAAACAGCAAAAGCAACCAATAATTGTGTAAAGAATCATAATCTTTATAATTAACCAGGCAAAAAAAAAAATAAATAAAAATAATTATTTATGTATAATGAGAATAAATTTTTGTGTATGGTGTGGTGTATGGGGTGTTAATAAATAAACTTTTTGAAAGTCACACTCCTTATGATATTTGATATTCGATGTATTTTTTACATGGTGTTTTGTCATCGTTGTTGTCATTCCATTCTAGTTATTATTTGTAGGAAAAAGAAAAAATAAATAAATATAAAATTTACGTTTATGGACGTAGAATAATGTTCTATGTGTTTAGCTTTAATACATGCTGATTATTATTATGTTGTTGATGATGATGATGATGGTGGCTTGACGATGCCATTAACGTCTCTTTTCAACAATTTATTTATTTATATTCCCTTGTAATTTTGCAACAAAATTATAATAAAAATGAAAATAGCAGTAGAAAAGTTACCCGTAGGCATTTGCCCACCATATAACCACCTGAAACAAATTAACACCAGTAACAGTAATTCTTTAGCCATTCTGAGTGGTTCTTTATATTTATTATTACACAGCCACCCCCCCAGTCCATAGTTAATATATTAAGAAAATATCATATTATTATTACGAATATTCGACTATAAAAAAAAATTATTTATAAACAAGAAATCATTAATATTACTAATCAATAATTCTTATCTTATTGAATACCACAGAAATTAATTGAAACGCAGTATAGAAATGATTTTTATGCTACCGAAATAGAAAAAAGCTAATAAAAATCCATTAAGATTAATTTGTTGTATCGATGTCATTCTCTGAAGATTTTATTATTTTCTTCTGCATTAAACTCTGATTATAGAAATACCGATAAGATAACCAGATGTTTAGGAAAAATTCATAGAGAGAAAATTCGTAGAAATTTACTTTTTTTGTTTTTTTCTCTTCGCCAAATTGTAGACAATTTATATAATTGAACAGAAAAAAAAATTCCAAGCAAAAAAGAAACATCACCAAGGGTATATAGAACATCCTTTATAATTTACAAACATATCAATCATATATTAGGCACAAGTGTTCTGTGTCTTTGTTTTCCTATTAGATTATTACAAAAAAAAAAAACATGAAAAATTCCAAGTAAAACAAATTACAGAAGTTGATTTGCTTATCAACGTGAATGATAAAGACAAGGTTCTCGAATCAAATGTGTGGAACAAAAGGAATAGGAATTTTTGTTTTGTTTTTTATTTTGTTTTTATATTTTTCATTTGGTTGTTTTTAGAAAAATAATAAATTTGAATGTTTTTTTGTAACTAAAAATCATGTTTAGAAAAAATTTAAGGAAACAACACACCCACACCGATTACGTGGAGAATTTTCATTTATTTCTTTGCATCTTCTATTCATTCATTGTGATCGATAAAAATTGAGGCAGGGAACCTTTTTTTATTTGGAATTCTCCAGAGAAAGATACTCTTTAAAAAGTTTTGTGTTTTCTTTTCATGTTTTACTTCATTATAGTTCACTCGATTCAGGAATTTCGTAACTTTTCTTGTTTCTTGTTGAAGTTTTCTGTTTTTTTTTTTATTTTTGCATTACCGCATCGCTAGACATTGGAATTTTATTTTATTACACAGAATAGGAAAGAAGAAAAACGAATCTGTAAATCTTAATCGAAATCGAAAACGATAACGAAAACAAGAAGTTAAAATACTACTGCTGTGCTTTTATGCTTATAGAAAAAAAAAGAAAAAAGAAAAAACAATAACAAAGCTGAAACATATGAGCAAACATAGAATAATAACAATAATAAGAGGTTTTTGTATTGAATGGAAACCACAAAATAGTTTAATGTCATGTCTGAATGGTTTGCTGTTATGTTTGAAAAAAAATTAAAAAAAAAAAATACTCAGCAAAAATATAATTTCACGTTTCTGCATGCTACTCACTGATAGTCAAGCTTTATCCAGCTCTGTATCTACACACACAGAAAAATATTATCGAAAATCACAACGTAAATAAAACAAAAAGAGAAATGGGCTTCCTGATAGGCGTATTACCATTATTGCTTAATTTATTAAAATTATCGTTTGTATAGTCTGGAGAGCAAATACTTTAGCTGTTAAATTCTACAGGGGAAAAAAAGAAAAAAAAAAAGAAAATAAAAAACCACACAATGTGCGCTCAGGCAAGTCACATGAAGCCAATAATAAGCTTTTATTTTTTTTTGTTTGCTTTGTTTTAATAAGTTTGTCGTTTAGTAATAGTAGTAGTAGCATGTTAAGAAGAAAAAATAATAATAAAATTACTAGAAACGGTTCGTTAGAAGACAATTAACAGAATAAGAAGAAGAAGAAGAAAAAAAAAGATTACCACAAAAAAGCTCAGCTCATTAAATAAAGAAAAACAGAAAAAGAGACGCCACTACGCTGTAAATGTCGCATCATACAAATTCGTTAACAATAAAGTAGATAAAACAAAAGAAAACCATTTTTTTCAAAAATGGGTCAACGAATTGTATTGAAATATTAAAGACATGGGGTTTTTATAGGGGTGATGGGCACAATAATCAAATAGAGAGACAAAGAAATTGTAGAGGAAAAAAAAAAGTGGTACAACAAGCAACTCATGCTGAGTGTTTTTAAGTATTTACAGTTGTTACTTTTATTTCCTTTTGAACAATTTCGCTTTTGTTTTTAACGAAGCCACCTACAATAGCCAAATTAACGCAAGATAATATACACACAGTCAAACAACAATAAAAATAAAAAGCTCATCACATGCAAGCGTACACACAATTGGGAAAATTTTCTGTTTTTGTGGGGAGATGGAGGACATCATATTGGCGTTTATTTCGGTTTTTATTATGCTTTGTGTTTTCTACTATTTGGAAACTTAAATACGGGTTTAGAATATTTGTGGGGTGGCGATGGTGGTTGGTTGGTTAGAATTAAAGAAATTTTCAAGTAAATAAGAAACAAACAAGACTAGGTCTGTGTGCTCACCTCTTTTCTGATCCCCTCACTTTAATTTAATCTAATTTTTTTTACTGCTTACTGGTTGGTATTCTTATTCTTATTTAAACTAAATTTTGTGTTTCGCATTAACACACATCTACAACACATTATCGATAATTTTATTTTCATTTAAATTTTTATTTGCTTGATAACTAAGTGGTAGAGTATCTGTGGTAGATGATGTTGCTATTGGCGTTGATGTTGATGTTGATGCTGCTGTCGACGTCGTCATTACACCATTACCACATGTATTCAGTGTTTTCGTTGTTGGCTGCTGGTACTGCTGCTGCTGTTGTTGTTGCTGTAGCTTTTCGTGGTGAGACATTAAATTACTCCCGCATGGCAGTTGTGCTGTATTTATCTCAAACGGTGTCTCAAGAACACCAGAGGGTAAAATAATTGTTGCTTGATTTATGCAGGGTGGTGGAAGACTTGGCGTTACTTCTGATAATAGGAATGCATCTACTTGTTGCATGTTTGAAGACATTGTTGCTTGTGCGGTTGGCGTTAGTACAATATCTAGGGGTGGTGCTGTTGACTTTGATGTTGAAACGGTTCGCATACCGTATTCTTGTGTAGGTCCCCGCGGTATAATCTCTTTGTGAAGGGGCTTACTAATTGAAGTCGTTGTCGTTACTAATAAAGTTTCCTGCATGGACTCATTGTTGCCGTTACAAGTACGTTCTGGTCGCCAGGCACGAGACCCTGGTAAACTATTTGGTCTTGATGATGCTGGTGCAATGCAGGGTAACACCTGTTTAAATTCTTTACGAAAATTCTCATTCAGCCAAGCATATAAGAATGGATTGTAGCATGTGGATGACATGGCGATGCAATGCGATAAGAAGAACGTTAAATTATAATACTCCCATTCCTCAGTCTTTGTATAGAAATCGTTAAAAATGTTAACAATGTTCAGTGGTAGCCATGAGATGCCAAATACCGCGACCATCGATATCAGCATGCTGTTGGTGCGTTTTTTGCGATCACGATCTGCCTCTTCCCGTCTAGACGTTTTACTTCCCGGTTTCGCTTTAGCCCGATCGTTTAGCTTGTTCGAGACAAAAACGTATGCCAATGAGATTATAACAAATGGCAATATGAATTGCAGTGTTGTCGTCACTGATCCGAATATCTTTCGGTAATGTTCTGATGGCCAGTCCTCCTCGCAAAAATTACTAACGGATCCAGTGTAATTATAGGCAAATACCTTCATATATAAACCATACGGAAGGGTAATAAACAACGAAAAACTCCAAATACTAACTATAATCATGGCACACGTAGAGAGTTTCATGCGCGGCTGAAACGGATAGATTATCACAAAAAATCGATCAATCGCTATCGAGGTTAATGTGAGCGTTGATATGTAAACGCTACAGCCTTGAGCATATGGTACCAAATGGCATAGTGCCGTACCAAATATCCAACGTCGTAAAAATGTATACAACGGTGTAAATGGTACCGCCAGCACGCACAACAGGATATCCGACAGGGCTAAGTTTGTAATGAATATGTTGGTGACCGTTTGCATTGCTTTATTACGAAAGACAACATAGCAGACGAGCACATTGCCGAACACACCCAATACAAAGATTGTCACGTAAAGCATCCCAAATGTTGCCTGCACAATTGTATAATTAATAATGTCAATATCGGTGGTGTTCAGTTGCATTGCATTATCATTACTGTCGTTTGTAATATGATGATGATGGTGATGGTGCTGGTGCTGCTGTTGCTGATCATCGTCCTCATCATTAATATTCATTGACATTATTAATGATGGTGCAATTGTAATAAATAAACTATTTAGCGTCTCATTACTATCAATATTTAAATAATCAACGAAATTGTTGCTGCTCTCATTTGCCATTTTTCTTGTGTATATTCCACTATTGTTTTTCCACTAATTAAATTTTTAATTATTTATTATTATTCTGTTGGGTTTTTTTTTGTTGGCCTCTTTTGTTCTCCTTTTTTTTTTTTATTAATTACTTTATCACTTTGAACATTTTAGTTTGTATTTTGTATTACATTTGCTACGGGTTGATTAGTTTTTCAATTAACCTTTGCGGTTGTTATTTTTGGTGGTTTTACTGAATTAATATCAATGTAAATCCGGTTTGTTGGATTTTTCTATCTATCTCTTCTGGTAATCTGTGTAATATAAATAAGTTAAAAATTAATGAAATGCATAAATACCTTTTTATAAATATCATTTTATTATTATTAAAACTTTTCATTTAAATAAACATAAGGAATAAAAATATTTGTATGAAAGGAAATTTTGTGCGTTGAATTGAATATTTTAACTAAAAAAATCATTTTTCATTTTTCATTTCTTGTATATAGAAAGGATAAATGTTTTTACATTTCAAATTTTTTTCATCCATATTTATTTAAGTAATAATACTAAAAATAAATGAGAATATCCTTATTTCAAGGATAAATATTATTATTAATAAAAAAAAGAGAAAACGAAAACGAAAAAAAAAAAAAAAGTTTAATAACAGAAGAAAATTATGCAAGACGACACCCCCAGTGTTAAGGTTTTTTTTTTTTTTTTTATTCCTGTTGTTGATTATTGAAACTATGTTTAACTAACTAACTGTGTTCACACAAGAGGGTACATACTGTGGTCACACTGGGAGAGATAGAGAATAAAAAAATAAAATGTTTTTTTTTTATTAATAAAGTCATAAAACAACAAAATGTGGATTTTAAGCTTAGAGGAAAAATTAAAAAAAAAAAAAAACTTTTGGTTTAACGGAAATTAGCTTTTTTTCTTTTTTTTTTTTTTTGAAGCTTTACTGATTGGTTAGCAATAGTTGGGTGAAACTTTTTTTGTTTTTTTTTTTTCAAGAGGTATTCAAGAGGTCATACTATTTGCGTTTTTTTTTTAAATCAGAAATTATAATTCTGGAATGTAAAATAAAGTAAATGAGTAACATTTCATGGAATGAAGATTTTTATGTTTAATTTGGAAAAGAGTCTGAAAATCAGAAAGAAGTGCAAAATACTTGTGAATTAAAAAAAATGAAATAATGAATTGTTGGATTCTAAGGATTCTAGCTGCTATTGTTGAATTAAATATAAATTAAAAAACTTTATTTTGTGGTATTTGTATGTTAATAACTTTAAATGTTTAAAGCTTAGCAATATGTAATTTTGTTTGCTTTTTTTACATTTAAAGTAAGTTTAATTTGTTAAAAGCATATATGCAAAATGTCAAAGCTTATTATAATATATAATAAGCTTGTGATAGAGTTTATTTAAAAGTGATTATGGATTATTTAATTTAATTTTTTTTTCTGTTGTTGTTTATAAATAAGCTTATTTGTTAACTATGACGCGTAGTTTTATTTCTGTAAAGTCACTTCGTTTATAAATAGATTTGTGCTTTGTTGTTTATCGTATATAGAAAAAATCTTTAAATAAAATTTCGATAAGAAGCTCAACCATTTGATTCATTTATTTGTCTGACGTTGGTAATTTTTTTAACCCAAGGGTAACTGCCGAATCCAAATGATAAACTTTAAGCATTTGAAATTATTAAACAGATGTATTATGATAGGAGAAAGCCAATAATATTATTTGTTCGGTTTTCTAACATCTTTATGTCTTCACGTCTTAGACGAGTTTTTCTTTATTTATTTTCGTTACAGAGACGGTTAGAGATAATTGAGCTGAAAAGTCACTGTAACACCACCACCCTCAACAGCAGCATTTATTATTATTAATAAAAATTTCAAGTAATTCATTTATTTACTTACAAAAAATAATATTATTTATTTAAATTATGGTAAATGAACCGAATAGACGAATACGATGAAAGTTCATTCATTTACACAAATTTTAAATAAATTTATTTTCACAGCAGCAGTATCATTGACTGTAAATAAAATTTCAACGCTAAAATGTTTTTTATGTTTTGTTCACATCAAAAACTCATCATATTTTGATGTATTTTAATTAAATTCATGGAAATTCAAGGAAATTCATTTGTAATTCATGGAAAATCATTTAGTTATGGGTAATTTTTTTTGTTGTTGTTGTTGTTGATAAAGTCATACACACGGGTAAAGAGCTTTAATTTATTTATTATTAAATGTAGGATCTCTCATATAATATCGTTTTGTTTGAGTAACTTTTAAACTAGATTAAACTTTTTTTTTTCGCGAAATTTACTCTATCGAAAACTTTAATTCGGTTTTTGTTAAAACAATTTGAGCTTTTTTTGCATCAATACAACAATATAAGGAATTTCTTATATCGGATAACCGTATCCGGAAAACGCAAAATACAATCCAAAAAAACTTCACCAATTAAAATAAAGCTTCGTAGTTAAATTTAATTTTCTGCTGTAATTTTGGTTAAAATTTTTATGAAACAACATTATGGTGGGTAGCACAGGTAAATTAATTAATTAATTAAATAAATAAATAAATAAATAAATAAAAACCCAAAGTGTCTGTAATTATGTTTTTGCAAAATTAATAATAAGAAAAAATAATTTTTTTTTTTTTGCCTCATCTTGTTTTAATGAAGTTTTTAATTAAGATAAGAAATAAATTTTCTAATTGAGTTTTGCATGAATTATAAATTCAGTAAAGTGAGCAACAACAACAACAACAACGACATCAAGCAAGCAAGAAAGAAAGAAAAATTTTTTTCTCGTTGTTGTTGTTATTTAAATAAGTTAATTTAGGAAGTTGTTTTTTCCGGTTGTTTCTTTTTTAAGAATTAGAAGAGCCGTCGTGAAGAAGAAGGAAAAAAAACCTTTTTTTCGTCTGTTGCTTTTTCTTACGCGTTAAAAGCGTAAATTAGGAAGAAAGAAAAAAATATTTTTTCCTCGGATGAAATGAACAAACAAACTTCTGGTTTGTGGGTGTGTACCGAACAATTTGAATTAAATATAATTAAATGTATTAACTTTAATTAAGTTAGATGGACTGGACACATGTGTGCTTTAAGCGACAAGGAAACAAACAAACAAAATATTAGATTTGCTGATTTCGTTTGTATATCAAATAGAAAAATTAATGAAAAACAAACAGAAATATTAAGAAAATTTTCATTTCTTTTCTTTACATTTGTTTTTTTGTTTTGTTGTTAAGGGTGTCAAGGATGTTATTAGATTTTTTGTTTCTTCTTTTCTTTTCTTACATTTCTTACTGGTTCTCCTCCAGCTGTTTGTTATATGAATGAGATTTTTTTCTTCGTTTTTCTAGTGTAGGTGATAGTGACAGTATTTTCATTGCTTTATTAAATTAAAAACTTTATCGTGAAAGTAAATGATGATAGCATCAGCTAAAATATACAGAATATGTAATAAGTTTATTGTAGAGAACCAACCATAACCTGTGCAATAGATTTTTATTCGATTTAGCTTTGTTTGTTTCTCCAGTGCTCCATTAAATGTAAAAAATACGAACCACAAGCTTTGGATTTACGAATTTAATTTATCTCGATCCTCAGATATGTGGAACTAAACTTGTTGGATTATAAAGAAATATGTTTGCTTGAAAAATCCACAAATCTTCAGCGTAGTAACAGAGTAATCTCAATACAGAGTCAATACGAATAACTTGTTACACCACTGTCTACCAACGTTCTTGGTGTTATGCACCACGGTTTATTATATACAAAATTAAATTTTCAGTAAATTTCAGTAAAGAAGGAAATTCCACCAAATAATATAAATTTCTAACTATTTAACCACCACAACCACCATCACCACCTACACTATGTAATAAATTTTTTTGTAATCTGACTTATCTACCGTCTGTATTATCGTGAAGTATATTTCGTTATTTACAACCTTAAATTCCGTGGTTAGAATAACCATGCATTAAAAAACATTTGTCACTAACTAAACAAAAAAAAAAATAAACAAAATACACACACACAGACCCTCCCACACACACACATTACACATACAAATAACAATAAAGGTAAAAAACAATATATTTTTTTTTTTCAAATTACATTTTCACACTTAACGACACCTTTGCGTGTAGCAATTATGGTTTTGTTTGTTTGTTTGATTTATTTTCTGCAGTTTTTTTTAAGCCACTAAACACGTAATTAAACCGCGAAACTATTATTGGTTTATAATAATTATTATTATTAAACGGCGTACGTTTGGTTTAGAGAAACAAAAAAAAAACATTTTTTTTTTAATTACAATTTTAATTAATTAAAAAAAAAAAAATATTTTTTTTAATCGTTTATTTGATTGTTTATTGGTGTCGGGAATACTTTAATTAAACTTTTCTCCTTTTTTCTTTATTCGGTTAATAAAATAAACAAATAAATTTACTTTAAATAGATTAGCGATTATTATTCCACGATTTTTTCAACTTGTTTCAATTTTTTTTTTCGATTCTGTTTGATTTTTTTTTTTTCATTTGCTTTTTTCTATTTGATATTTTTCGTATATTCGTTACTCTTAATCATTTTCGTTTATAAATATAATTTTATTTTGTTTATAAATAGAAAATTAATAGCGTAAAAAAATTGAATTTGTAAAATTGATAAAAAAAAAACCCCACCGAAAACGAAAAAAACACCAAAGAAAACAAATAAATAAATAATTCAAAATTTATTTTAACATTTGTGGCCCCGGCATATAAAGAAATGTAATTTTTAAACTTAAATAAATAATTAAAAAAAAAAAATAAAAAAATCATTTAAAAGAAGAAATGAGATGATTCTCCATTAAATATGAAAAAAAAAAAAAAAATCTAAAAATAAATTTTTGCGTTTTTTCTGTTTGTGTTTGAGAATGAATCGCGCGATAAAACTTAAATTAATTAAGAAAATTCTATAAGTGATTTTGAAATTTTTTTGATTTTTAATTATTATTAACATTATAATAATTAATTATTATTTATTTTTATTGAAATTTTATGTGTTTTGTCTGTTTGTTTGTTTGTTTGCTTTCATTGCAATAATTAAAATTTTGTGTAATTAAATTCGAAAAATTTTCAAAAATAGAATTTTTTTTATTAGATTTCAATAAATCGGAGAATTGTTTTCTGCTTATATTTAAGTCGATTTAATTGACATTTGTCAGTAGCGCTAGCGTAACATTTTGTCTAGAGAATTTATTTTCTGTTTTTTTTATTTTTTTGGTAGTTTAACACTTGGCAAACCTTTTAACAATTTGCCGAGGTAGTGTTTTTAAAGGTTGCAAATTAACTAGTTTTGGCTGTTATTCCACTGATAAAATCTACTGTATTGTCACTGTCAACCTTATAGTTTATATAAACAGAAAAAAAAAATAGAAAATTTACAAAATACCACACCGCAAATAACAACAAAACATTTCTCCAGCCTTAATAATAAAAAAAAAAAAGAAAATATATTTTTATTAAAACACCACCAAAATGTATACTATCCGCACAATAAACCCAAAACCACCAAAATATAATAAAAATAATTATGCAAACCGTTTTTTAATTGCATTTTTTTTGCTGTTTTTTTTTTTTTTTTTTAAATTAACTAATTTTAATTTGAAATTTTTTTTTAATTAAATTTTCATTTATTGAATACAATTTTGAGTAATTACAAATTTATTTCATTAAAAAAATCTTTTCAATTTATGAGTGGGTGCCAAATGCTAATGGATTTATATTTTTTAATTGCTTTATTAATTTTTTATACATTTAATACAAAATAGTCAATCAGTCAGACTCCTTGATAGTTTTATTAAAAAGTAAGAAATTGATTTGTACAAATTTATTCTGTTTGATGATTCACTTAGTATAACTAATTAATTAATTAATTAATTGAAATAAAGTTAATTAAGTCATAACCAAAAAAAAAAAAAATGATAATCACCAATCTCTTAGCATCACTTTCAGCAAAGAGAGACAAACGTTAAGTTTAGATTAGAACCGATTAAATCACAATATTGATTCTTAAAAAGCTTTCATTATCTATTTATCTAATAATTTTACCGTTAGAGCATCACATAAACTTTATCATACTTCATTAAACAGTATTTCTAGTAAATTAACCATTTGGAGATTGACTTTGAATCGACAATTACAACCTTATGATTTTACTATTTATAAACTGTCAGCACATAAGTGAGTTTTACATAAAGAGCGCACAAGCTTTAGTCATTTCATAAATGCTGATTAATTAATTTAGATTTTTTTTGTATTTTATTCTTTTATTCATTTAAAATGACAACCGTACGGTTGTAGTTAAAGAAATAGACCAAAAGCTACGATTATTAATGACAATTTAGATTTACAAGAAAAAGAGAGAAACTTTGCGAGTGGGGATGAAGAAAACAATGTTGATCAATCTTTAACTTAATTTCCTTCGACGTTTTGTAACATAATGTAAATTTCTTTATGTCATTTTAATAACGACAGTTGATTGAGATTAATAAACAGAGCTTTGTCCAGGCAAACATTTCGTATTTTATGTAATAAACGGGACGGATGAGTGATTTTTTTTTTTTGTTATCTAACTTCGTTTATATGCTTTTAAATACATGGTGATTGTTGGATGTTTGGATTATTGATCCGCTCTTAGGCTTTTATTTGTGCTTTTGATTTGTTTTATTTAACAAGTGCCATATTTTTTTTTTGTTAAAGATTTTATCTGTTTTTTGTTTGGAATTGATAAATAAATAAAACAG
Organism: Ptychoptera albimana; assembly: GCA_961205885.1. Classification (NCBI taxonomy): domain Eukaryota; kingdom Metazoa; phylum Arthropoda; class Insecta; order Diptera; family Ptychopteridae; genus Ptychoptera; species Ptychoptera albimana. The sequence goes on along the minus strand of OY540802.1, from coordinate 23,299,379 downwards.
ATGATAAAGCTCGACAAAGCACGACCTTTTTGTTAAATTTAATTGTTCAAATTCATTTATATAGCACAACTACTATAAATCTGAAAGCATTATTTTTTTTTTGCGTGCATATAACAAAAAATGTGATTTAATTGCATATTTATTTATTTATAACCCATAATAATAAATGAAATTGATAACAAAAGTTTGCTCTGTTTCTTTTTCTCTGTTTTTCTTTCGCATAAACATAAATTATTTATTTATTTATTATTACTACTCCTTTTCACCACTTTTATTTACCTGTAAACATTTTATTGTTTGAATAATAAAACCGAAAACAAAATTCAATGTTTCTTAAAAACAACAACAACGACAACTCTTAACCACTTAATAAAATCTTTTGATTTGTTTTTCAATTAAATTTAACTTTTTTTTTTTTTAAACGTAAATAAATTCAACTTTTATTGATTTGACTTAAAGGTTAAATTATCTATCTACATACATCTAGGGAGTCAGCTTAAGATTAATTTTAATTATTAATGAATGCAAAACAAAATATTAATAAACCAGATGTAATAAAATGGGATAATAGGGTTTGATATTCATTTAGTTTTATGTTATGGGTTAAAGGGGTTTTTATGTAATTTCAATATAAAATAATCAAAGGGAAATTCACTGATTACTATATTGAGCTTTATTAAATAAGACTTTGCCGCCATCACCACCACCACTACCACAAACAAAAAATAAATAATTTTATTCCTTGAGTAATAAAATTAAATCAAAAGTTAAAAAAATGTCCATTTTAAGTATATTAATTAATTTTTAATGACATTTTAAACTTTAAATTAGATTTTTTAATTGTTTTGTTATTTGGTTGGATTTTTTGAGTTTTTCTTTTCTTGTATTAATTTTATGGAGTAATAATCTAGACTTTGTTGAACTAGGTAAACTTGGAAGTAGTAGCAAAGGTAATAAAATGTTCAAAAATCTAAGTAGCATACTTAAAATGAATCAATAAAATAAAGTGTAACGACTTTCTAAGCGGAGACCACTTAAACATTTATATTCGTAATGTAATGTAATCTAATGTAATGTAACTTAGCTAATACTTAAATTGATATCACCTAAAAGGCTTCTTACACAGTCTTACACATTTTGTATTTAGCAGAGCGGCAACCATCACCAAGTTCTCAAGCATAACATCATTTTCTATATATGCAATGACAGAATTTTTACTTTCTTTTCCATTTCCACCATGAAAGTACTTTCATTTGATAAAAAATAAAGTTTTTTTTTTTTTTTATGTTTTTTAATAACATAGCATAGTAAAAATCGGAATTTTTCTTTTTTATTACCAAAGGAACTATAATAATAATAATATTAATAATTTTTCTCTTTTTTTATTTTATTAATAAAAAAATACAAGAAAACGATACACAAAATAAAAAATGAAAAAGGAACAAAATTTACAATTCACTTTAGTGAATAAAAAATCGTTAAACAAAAAAAAAAAAAAAACAGAAGGAAAGAAAGGAAAACGTATTGTAACGTCAAGTGATTTTATTTCATTGCTTTCTTGCTTATAATTTTCATCAAAAATTTTTTCATTTTTTTTTTCGTTGCTGTATCAGATGAACTAAAGTTTTTTTTTTCTGTTTTCATGACACCAGATGACGAGAAAAAAGAATTCAAATTACACGAAATAATAATAAAAAAAAAAAAAAAAAATAGAAAAAATTATTGACAGAAATGTCTCAACGAACTTTTCTTTTATTTTATTTTATTATTTAATAAAAATGCATGGAGCAAGAGCTTTTTTTTTTGTTTATTTTTCGCTTATCTTTTTTAGAAAGTTTTCTTTCACGATTTTCTGTTTTTTTTTCTGCTTTTGGTTAATTTTATTTAACTTCATTCAAGTGTGTTTTGGGTTGTCAGCGAGTTTAACACCATCCACCTACACCCACCCAAAAATAATCTTGTACGATGGGTTTCTCTTGTGTTTATTACCTTTTCTAACGACTTGCCCTTTTTTTTATTTCTTGTTCAAAGATAATTTTCTTTTTCTTTTTAAAATCCTATATCTTTTTTTTTTTCACGTTTTTATATTTGGCGTCTCTCAATCAATTTATCGTGCGAAATTTCTATTCAATTATCTTCTATTAGGATTTGGATATAAAAAATAAAACATCGTTGTGATAAATTAATGATAAATAAAAAAAAAAAAAAACATATGTTACAAAGGTGTTTGTATACATCGCGAATTGTAGGTGTACTACCACCGTTTTATTAGTTTTTCGCTGTTGTTGTTGGTTATTGTTAAATATTTCATTGTTGTTGGGTTGTCATTATTATTATTGATAAATTATTTAAAAATGTTTAATAAATAAATTAGATTATTTATTATTAACGAAAAATGCAAAAAAAAAAAAAAAAAAAAAATACAAAGGAAGAGATATAAATTGATAATAATGATGGTAATAAATTATTTATTATGTTTTCCCACTTTTTTTTTTACTCTCTCTGATGTTTGTTAGAAAAACATTTTTTCGATATTTTTTCGATTTTTTTTTTTTTTTATTGCGAAATAATAATTTTGTATCGTTTGTTTGTTTATTGGGTTTTGTATACAGACAGAAGACACTCTACGATTTAGGACAGGGTTCTAAATTGTGGTCATATATCTCTAGAAGTGTTTGTTAATAAATACTGATTGGAAAAACAGTGTAATAGTGGGTAGTTCAGAAGCAATATTTGCAACATAAATCAAGAATACATAATTTAGGAAGTTAGGAATTGAGGATAATTTTCCATTTGCTTTTTAACAAATTCTATAAAAAAAAATCGTTTTAGTTTATTTTCGCTAATTATTCAAGCAACTTTGTAACGTAACGACGTCGCTATTTTTAAATTTTAATCCTTATGGAAAATTCACATGGCAGAAAATTATTCATAAGTGTTGTAGGGTTTTTGAAGTCAAATAGGAAATAGGGCATTGATTTTCCTGAGCAGAAAGCATGACAAGAAGTGAGTTCAGGGATTACATGAATATTTTGTGCAGGTGATTTAGTCTGCAGATTTATTTTTAACTTAATTTAGTTTGGAATGGGAGGAATATGAATAAAACCCCCAAACTCTTTTCTGTTTGATGCTCGGCGGTTTTAAATTAAAAATTAACCGACTTTCTAGTAGAAGCTTTGAAAAGAGAATAGTTGTGACTAATGAAGTGATTGTAAGATGATTTCTTATTTGTAATCAGTGTGCAGAATTTGATGTAGACATATCTGGAATATTTAGCCTGTCTAGCATTATTATTTTTATTTTTTGATTAAGATAATTAATAATATCTTTTTTATAGTAGTAAAGCAGCTTAGTAGCTTCTTATTTAATAATCCTTTTAAAATAATAATTTTTATTCTGTGCATTTGTTAAGACTCGTCGACTAAGCCATACACTTAACAGATTACAAGACGAGAATACAAACAGTATTAACCAACGGCATAAAAAAACCACCCACTGTAATAAAACTAAATAAATTATAAGCTTGTTACCGCTTTTTTTTTTTTTTTTGGAAATAAAAAGCATAATTTTCTTAATTAGGAAATAATAAATAAAATAAAAAAAATTTAAATGAAAGGAAAATTCATTATAAAATCCACCATGAAGGACAACAATAACGAAACTTTTTTTTTTTGTGTTTTCTCTTTATGTTCATTAGCATAAAAGTCATATAAAAGCTTAAGTAAATAAAACAATTTCTTTCATAATTAAATACATATTAATATGCTTTTCATTTCTATTTGATTATTCTATGGTACTGCTGCTACCAACAGATTTTTCCATAAAAAGTTTTCCATTTTTTTTTTTTTTTTAATTTTATTTCCCTGTGATGAAAAACCGTATAAATAAGAAATGTTTTTCGTTTTTAATCAATCAAAACATAGATAAAATAAGGATAAATTTTTTTTTATTTTTAATTCATAAAATATTAAATTTCATTAGGAGGAAATAAATTGTTCAATTTAAGAGAACGCAAAAAATTCGACCAGAATTAATAAAAATAATAACGCCGAAATGTATACATTAAATAAACTGTTAATAAAATATTTCAGAAACAGAATTTTGTTTGTAATGAGAGTAAAGTAAAAGAAAACGCAAAAAAAAGAAGTAAATTCAACAAGCCAGCGAAATAAAATAATTTTTAAGTAAATATTAAAAAAAAAAAAAAAAATAACGAAATACGAAAAATTATTAATAAATAAGCGAATAATTGTGGAGCGTAAAGATGGAGTAAAGAATAATCCAAAAGTAGTATGCCTAAGGCGATTTTTATATACATATATATTTTTTTTGCTTTTTTCTTTTTTTTTTTTTGGGCTTTTTTGGTCTCTTTTTAAAAAGAAGGAAATTAGAAAAATGAACAAATAAAATAAGTTTTATTAGTATTTATTAAATATTTGTGTTTCGTTATTACACGTTTTACTGCGTTTTTTTTTTATGACGACGTTTCTCAACAATTATTTACTTTTTTTTTTATTATTAGTTTTACAAAAGAAATCCTTACCAAATAAAAATTCTCAAATCAAACATTTTCATTTAATTAATTAATTTAATTAATAAAAAATTCAAAATTTATATTATTTTATAAAACGTTTGATTTTTGTTCTTAATTAAATACCAAAAATAAAACAAAAAACAAAAAACTTTTCACCAACAAACTTTCACAAACAATTATTTACTGCTGGCTAACAAACAAACAAACACATAAATATTGAATTTATAAACAATTTATTAATCATTACCATATGGTTTAATTGATTTAAAAAAAAAGAATTAAAAATTATTAATTAAATTAAACTTTAATAAAAAAAAAAACCAAATAAACAGCAAAAAACACTTTCTTTTCTTTTCTTCACACAGTTTCAACACAGTTTTTCGCACTTTTAAAACATTTATTTTACTAATTTTAAAGAATTAAAAAAAAAAATTTAAAAAATATTTTAAAAAAAATTCCTTTTCATCTACATTCAATTAATATTTAATTAAATAAAAAATATTTTTTTAATTCACAATCCGTTAAAAATCACTGAGAAATTTACTTAAAAAAAAAAAATAATAATAAAAGAAATAATAAAAAAAAATAATTTTCTTTTCCCTTTTTTATTTAAGTGATTATAAAATTGGAAAACTTTTTATAAATTTTTTTTTTTTGGGTTTTTAGTTTTTAAATCACGTATTTAGTCAACGACGGACGGCGATATACTGGTTTCTGTTTGATTCGTTTACTTCACGTAACTTTACTTTGAGTGAGTATAGTCGTAGCGCCGTTTAGAGTTTATTATACTTTGCTTTGGCGTTTTTATTTTATTTTTATGTTTTATTATTTTTTTATATAATTTTGTGTTATCGAGTCGTCGTGTTGGTGGTTTAAAGCTTGAGCTTTTTTTCTTTTTCATTTTTCTTCATCTTTTTCTTCTTTTTTTGGAACAGGGAAATATTTTTTTCCTTTGGTTGCTACTCAAATCGCTGTAATAAAAAAAAAAAAAAAAAAAAAAACAGAAAAAAATGTTTTCAATATGCAAAGGGAAAAACTAATTCAATTCATGATTTTTCGTTATAAATTTTATTTTAGTGTATTTGTGTTTATGTTGTATCGGGGCGGGTGGGGATGGTTACTTTTTGTACTTTTTAAAGAATTTATATCACTTTGTATATAGCAGTACTGAACAAGTGGTAAACGTGTAACTCGTTTCCTTTGAAACATTTTTTCTGAAGTTTTTATTCTGTTAACTTGTTTGTTTTCATTTATTTCTTTTATGTTGTATTTAAGAATGACAATAATAAAATTACTAAAGCTTTTTTTGAGCTAGTAAACCAAAACCCCACCGCTACAGATACGAAATATAACAAAACACATTTGTCCGACAAGCTTTGAGTGAATTTTTTCCTACTTTACATTGAGGATTATTAATTATTTTCTATTTTCTCTGTGGATACAGTGAGCTTTCAAAAGATAGAATTTCACATAAAGCCGCTTCTTTTAAAATGCTAGATTTGATATTTTTTAAAGCTTTTTTTCTATTTAATTAGATTAATAATATTTTTCAAAGTGTAACATTAATATTTTCATTGTTTAGTACGTTAGCAACAGAGTTTTATACATGGAAAAAAAGAAAACATTTTATATGCACATGGATTTAACGTGTAATAAATTATTATACGTTTTTTTTTTGTTCCACCTAACACACAAAAAAAAAAGTCTATTTAATAAATACACGAATTATAATTGTTTTATTGGTTAATGAATTTGTCGGTTTTATTTACTTAAATAAAGAATTTTTTTTTTTTTGGTTTTATCGTTGCGTTATATGTGAACATATCGTAACGCAGCGATAATAACGCATTTTGCGCGCGCATTTATCGCAAAGAGAGAATAAAAGCGCAACAGTTGTTTATAACAGGTTTGAAACTTTACTAGAATTTACGTTTTTTTTTTTCGTTATCGTTAAAATAACATCAGTCATCCAGAAACTAGATAAAAAAAAAATGTGTAATACGAAAACTCTATGTATTTGTTAGTAAGTAAAACATAGTGAAATGACATACGTACATATCTATATATTTAATTAAATATTATTTGTATTTTGATTTGTAGATATTTATAGATTTAATTAGAAAAAACATTTTTTTTTTCATTATATTAATGAGGAAACTTCTGAATAGAATCGATAGAATCGATAGAAATCATATCATCTCATCTCACACACAGCAACTATGTTATAGAATAAAAACACAAAATAATATTTTATAAATTAATTAACTTCATTAATAAATAAACAATTTAATTAATTAATTACAAATTCCATGTCAAGTGCGTTTATTTATTTATTAAAAAAAAAAAATTTAATTATTATTTTTTGTTTAAATTTATTATTAATTGATTTGAATTTAATTGCGACTAACCAGAGTGGTTTTAAATTATAAAAATTTATTGAGCTTTTTGGAGCTTCATCTCTCATAAAAAATTTAATTTTTTTTTTGTTTTATTACGAGCTATTATTAATTATATAAAACCATGCAATGTTGCTAAGCTTTTATCATAAATATTAACAAGGCTTTTGTTCGTTTATTGCGTTCACTTAAATATTTTTTTTTTCGTTTTAGGGTGATTTTTTTTACTCTGTTTAGTATGTTTCCTGCTATTGTTCAACAATTTCGTTCTTTACAATCATGTTCTATGGATAAAGAACGACATTTTATGTAAACAATCAAATAAAAAATAAATAAATAATAAACACAAATGTGACTAGCCTAGGATTATTTTGATTGTGCGATAAGTGATTGATTATCTTGTTGGCGGACACAAACATATGGTTGCCAGATCTGTTGTTTTCCTTTCCTTTCCTTTCGTTTTGTTTCTTGTTTCTTGTTTCTTTTTTTTATTATTTTGATTCATCAAACGGTTTTATTAACGAAAAAAGTGAAAAAGAAAAAAAAAAACTGTTTTTAGGAAAAAAAGGCACACACAAAACATCAACATTTATTATTAAACAAATGAAATGTAGCCAAAGTTACGAATAAAAAATAAAAATGAAACAACATTGACGAGCTTAATTTAACATCAAACAGCAGGCAGCCACTTACACTCTGTGTATAAATATATAGAAGAATCAAAACACAACAACTACAAAAAAAAAAAAAAAATCTTCATATTTTGTTGATTCTTTCAAAATAAAAAAAAGCGGAAAAAAAAAAAAATCAAAAGAAAAATCTTTGCTATTTTCTTGGCTTTTAAACGGATATATTTCTTAAGGATTTTTTGTGTCTTCTCCTTTTATCTTTAACTTTGTTTATATCATTTCAGCCAAAAAAATAAAAAAATAAAACAGAAAAAAATTCACCCTGTTTATTCTTCCTCGGTTTTGTTTATCTTAAATTTTTAAGCTGCACTGAAGATTTGTGATGTTTCTTTTTTTTTGTTTGAGCTTGCTGTTGCTGCTGCTGTTACTGCTTGTTGGTTGTTTTTTTTTTTTTTTTGCCTTTTTTCATCTTCATTTACTTTCTATTTACAAAAGAAGACAGAAATGTTTTTTTTTCTCGTAGTATTTATTATGAAATTCAGTATTTGTTAGGCATAACGAAAAACCGAAAAAAAAAAATCATAAATGCTAGGGACTTTACTTTTATAAACTGACTGAATGAGTGAGTGCGTTTATATTTGGAGTTTCTAAAGATTCGCTGCTTTAATAAGAAAGAAAATATGAAAAGTAGATTTTCTCACGTACATCAGGAAAGGATCATCCCTTATATGATGATATCATAACAATTTATTTCTTTCTTTTTGTTATTCATGCATCTCAAGTTTATACTAAAACCATTTCAATTCTATTTATTTGCTACTTCACACAAAACAACGACGATCCATTGGTAACAACAACTTTTATTTCATTTTGCTTTGTTTTATTAGATTAAGGAACGTTTATGGAAAATTAAAATATATACGAAGATTATTTTATGAAACAATCGTGCATCAATTAATTGTCTTTCGTTTTTTTCTTTTTTTTTTTTTTCTTTAATTATTTTTCAAAATTTATTCAAGTTTAGTAGTGCATTTAGTACAAGTTCAAAATTGTTTACGATGAATAAACAATAATTATCCAGCATTCATCATGAAAAACAAGTAAATATTTATATGAAAAATTTAATTAAAAACATTTTTGGTATAATAAATACGGAATTCTCTATCTGTGTGTATTAATAAATAGAGAATAAATAGAAAAATCAAAGCGAAAACAAATAAAAAAAAGTTTAATAGTTTGATAGGTAAAAACGTGAGCAAAGCTTTTAACTGTCAACAAAAAACTTTTTTTTATTTACAAAACAATTTGAATTATCGTCAAAAATATCATCATCATCGATTTAGTTCGTTTTTTTTTTTTTGGTTTAAATAAAAATAAGGAAATTTTCATAGTAAATAAATAAATTAGATTTAAAGCAGCTTCTTGTTTGTATTAAAAAACTTTTTAAATAATAATTTATTAAAATAAATTTGTCGTCTCACATTGTCAACACAAAGTTTGTTAATTTTAAAATAAAAAAAAACAAAAAAAATTTATTGCAAAACGTCCTTCAAAACGTCGTTAGAAAATGTAAAAATTCGTTAAAACTAAAGAGAAGAAATTCTATTTACATGATTAGGAAATAAAAGTAGGAACTAAATGTAGCTACTTCTAATAATCAGAAAACAGAAGTAAATCACGTAACAGGATACTTTTTTCTTGTTTTTTTTCGGAATAAATTGAAATAAATGAAATTTTCCCTTGTAACTGATATTTGTCGATAAAAATGTCAGGGAATATTTTTCTGCATAGTTTTTTTTGTCAACTATTTGCGTCTTTTATAAAAGGTTTTTTTTCATTCGTTTACAAAAACTAAAAAAAGTTTTTCTTATTTGTAAATAAAACTTTGAACATTTTTTTTTTTCGTTGTTTTTGTTTATTCTAAGTAGAATAAAATCTTTTCCAAATGATTTTCTGTATTTTAAGTTTGCTGCAGTGTTCTTTTTTTTTTTTTTTTTTTTTTTGGTTAGTTAATTTTGTACACAAAAACGATATTTTGAACGCTTATGGTTCATTTTTCCTGTTCATTAAAGTTCACTTTTATTTTTCCGGTTTTAAACATTTTTTGTGCTTTTAAGAGTAAGAGAAAGAGAGAGAGATAGAGAAATATTACTTTAACTTTGCTGCTTTAAATACTTAAAATAAAACGAAAATGTTTTTAGTGGTTACGGTGTGCTTTTAAAGAGCAATTTTTAGACAAACTTTTTCTTGATATGCTTACCTCAGAAATGCGTACATGTTTAACAATTGATAAAACACACAAAAAAAAAAAAAAAATAAGCAAAACATGAATAAAAAACATAAAGAAATTGAATACCCTGTCGTGTAATAAACAACTCAGGGTTATATTGCACACCTGAGAGTACATGAGCGACGTTTAAAGTGAAACGAAAAACAAAAATAGAAAACTGTTGAAAAGAAACTATTTAATAATAATAAAAAAAATTATTTAATTGAATTAAATAAAGATTTGTAAGAGGTTTTTTCCACCGTGTATATGTATGGACGATAATTAATCGTTTATTATTCCACTGTTTTGATTTATAATGAATCAATTAAAATTTAATTGCTGTGCAGGTATATTGAATGCATTAAACTGCAAAAAAAAAATCTAGGTAATCAATTATTGGAAATATAATATGCTGTGCTGCTGCTGCTCCAGATATAACCATTTGACCATTAAAAATCAGTTAAAATTATTTAATCAAAATTCCATTTTGCAATGAGCAGCAGCAAACAGCACAATTATGCTATTGTTACGTATTTAATAAATGCTTTTAAATAGTTAAAATTCATCCTAAAAACACTAATATCGATTTATAATTTTTAATTATTTATTTATTTTTCTATTTATATTATGCAATCGAAACTAATTGTATTTCTCACAAACAAACAAAAACAATTAAGATTGTTTAATTCTCTTCTCTGGTTGTTACGATGAAATTAAAAGAAAAGAAAAGAAAAGAAATGGAAAAATAAAACTTAATAATGCGCGCTGCAAATTGAGTATAACAAAGAATTTAAAAGCTTTTTAAATTATTAAATATAAAATAAAAATTTATCAAAAACTTCTTTTCTATTAAATTTAATCTCGATAATTGTGGCAAAAAGTTGTTGAAAACCAACCAAAAAAAAAAAATAAATAAAAAGAATCCATGGAACAAACTAATAAATAATGAATTTCGCTATTTTGCAATTAAAAGTTTATCGCGTTTGTATACATACATACACATACATATATGTATGCTGTCATCGTTTGTTAAATTTTGTGCATAGAAAATGCAATTTTTTTTTTATTTTTATCACTTATCAGTTAGCATAAATATTTTCACCATAAATAATCGATTTTTTGTTATTGTTGCTGTTGTTATTGTTTTTTTTAAATAAAAATGTATCAGTGCCACATTGCAGTTGTTAATAAATTTAACAAGAATAGAAAAAGTCTTCACCATTGTTATTGGTCGGTGGTGTTGTTGTTGGTGGTGATGGTGATGGTGATGGTGATGGTGAAACATTGTTAAAAATCTATTAGAATTCAGTCACGGAATGATATTAATTTTAATTTTTTCTTTACTTTACTTTAAGATATAAAACTACAAAGTTAACGTAATAGAAATCAGTTTTGTTTTCAGTTTTTTTTTTTTTTTTTTTTTTTGAATTGCTTTTTACAGTCACTCCTTGTTATTACCAATGCTTTGTGATTTTTTTAAAGCTTTTTTTGTTGTTGTCTTTAATTGAAAATATTAAATGGAGAAAAGACTGGATATAGATAAACAACTATTTCATTGTTGATTACAATGTTTGCTTACTGATTATTCGCTAACAGTGAATTAATTTGAAGCTTTTTTTATGTTTGCTTGTTGTTGCAAGACAACAACAACAACAACATCATCATCATCATCATTAACAATTTTTTCTATGTTTTATCACTGTACATACATTTGTAAAGTTCATAATTTTTATCTGAATAAATATTAAGAGAGCTTTTATCGTTGTAAAAATTGGTTTTGTGTAATAACCAAGCATCAAGTTCGTTAATTTTATACCGAAATTATTATTATTAATTTTTTATTCTATCTACAACCCAGACGTATAAAATAAATTTATATTTTTTTTTATTCCCTTATAATTATTGTCATTTCCCTTATTATTATTTTTTTTTTTAATTTATATTAATGCTTTGCAATTAATTGTAATAAAAAAAAAAAAAAAAAAAAAAAGCTTTGGTGACGAGTTCCTATTGTCGGCGTTGTTCTGTCCTAATTGCCTTCGTTAAGATTTGGGTAAAAAAAAAAAATATCAACAACTCAGCAAAAGGGTTTTGTTTTTCCTTTATTTTTTTTTTGTTTACAAAAGCTTTAATAAAAAAAAAAAAAAAAAAACTTTTATGTGTTAATTATTTTAACGGAGAGAGAAAGAAAAAATAGCAAAAAACTTTTTAGAGGGTTCATTTCAAGAAGCATTTATCATTGATCTAATTTAATTAAATAACTTAAGCACAGGGTTTCGTAGCATTTTCGTGTTTTGCTTAAAAGCACTTCTGTTGTCGGTGGTAAGTTTTCTATAAATACAAAAATAAAATAAAGAAATTCATTAGATTTATTGATTGGTGGGTTTTGGCACATTTTTTCCGTTTAACAAAATACTTTTAATAAACTTTTAATCCTTGCACAATAAATTCATGGTAATTCTGTATATAACCCATGTGTGTATGTGAGGATCACAATTAATCAATAATTTTTTTTTTTGGTTTAATTAAAAAAAAAAAAGACTAGAGAATGTGTGCTCTGATTGTATAAACCGAAAGTTTTGTATAAATTTAATAAAGTCGTATTTTGAAATTAATTTAATTACGGTTTGTTTTGTGTCGGCATTGTTTATCCTTTTCTTTTCTTTTTTTTTTTTTGCTGTTACGTTTATGCTATGCATATGGAAAGCATATGTTACACCAATAATTTACTAGATAGTTACTGGGATGCTCTGCTGTTATTATGCTCGATTACATAGAAATTGTTTTAAATCGAATAGGGTGGTGTATCCGTTCCGCTCTTTATATTATTAATTTAACAGGAAAATATCGAAAATTTATATTCAAACTTTTTATTCATACATTTTTTTTTTTTTAATAAATAATTTGTGCTTTCACAAAAATTCAGATAAATGCTGAATAGTCGCCCTGACTAATGTCATTAAAGCTTTAATTACACTTTTTTTTTTTTTTTGGTGTAGTGAATAAATAAATAATTATTATGTTTTATCTTTCCTAGTGAACACAGGATGATGAAAGGTTGCAGCTGAACGCATTCATATGATGGAAGAGATTCCACGTAATGTAAGTGAAATTTTTTTTTTTTTATTTTACCAAAAAGATTACACATCGCGTGTATGTAATTTTTTTTTTTTTTCTGTAATACATTATCAGTTAGTTAGTTTCGTTTTTTTTTTTCTTCATTTCTCTATAAACGTGATAATGGTTTTTAGTTTATAAATTGTTCCTTTATTACATGCAATATTTACCTCGTTTTTGTGTTACAATCTATGAATAAATAATCTATGAGTAAAAGTAAAAGATGCTTGTGTATTTAGTTTATTCTTCTTATCCTAAGATCTAGATTTTTCGATATATATTAAAATAAAATTAATTAACTTAGAAGCAAAAAATAAATGAAATAAAAACAATTTTGACAAGACATACATGACTTTCGTATGAAAACAAGAAGCTAGCTAGCTTTCTACAAATAAAATTAATAAATAAAGATTTATCGGAAAGCTTAAAGTAAGTTCTAAAACTGTGTGTGGGTGTGTGTGTGTGTGTGTAATAATACAATAAAGTAATAAATTAGTTAAAGGAGGGAATAATACGTAATAAAATCAATTGAAAATGTAATGAAAAACAAAAAAAAAAAAAATCAGAAAGAAATCTGCAATAGCAGCCAGTGCACCCCCACAGCATCCGTATATTAAATTCTGTCTAGTCTACAGAGTGTCGTGTCTCTAGTCTATTTTTAATATAAATTTAAAAAAAAAAGAAAAAATGCAGCTAGCTAGCTTAAATGCAGATAATATTTAAGCTTTTATCGAAACAACATTACACAGTGTATCAATTTAAATGATTTTTTTAATTTTTTTTTATTCACGTTGTTTTGTTTATATGAAAAAACATTTCATTTCCTTCTTTTTAATATATTCATTATAAAAAAGAAAAAAAAAGAAACTGACTTCTTATAAAACATAATGAAATAAATAAATAAATTTAAAATCGTTAAACGGAAGGAAACTTTAAATCGTTTTTATTTATTTATTTATTTCTAACTATTGGTGCCTTGTTATTAAGCTGCTTAATATTTAAACAAACGATTTGAATGGATAAAAAGAATATTTTTTGCTGCTGCTGCTTCTTTTTGTATACATTTAATAAAGCAACAAACAGGGGTAATAAATGCGATTTTTGCTCTTTATAATATTATTATTATTATTTTGTTTTTTCTTTCACTATTGATTATTATTTGTTATTTGCCCTGGCTTTACTTCACTTCGCATGTGAAATAAAGTGTTGAAACTGTATTGCATTCCCGAGTATATTAATGTACAATAAAAATGCAACAAATAAAGTGGTAACACAAAGTATCAAAAGTCACAGACACACAGTGTTTCTTCGTTTTTTCTTTTTATATAAATAAAAGTCAAGTTGATTTGTCGGTTCTTTGTGATTTTACAACATTAAAGCAATTTCATGGAATTTTTTTTTTTTTTTGTTTTCACTCCTTGGAAGTTTTCTAAGTTTCTTATAGCAAAAGCATGACGACAATAAATTATCTCATTTCTTGTCAATATCACTTTTATTATTATTATTATTTTCTTTTAATTTTATAATTTATTTATTGACTTACAGGAAAACTTCATTAAAAAATAAATAAATTTCAAAGTTTTTATTTAGCAATTAAAATTATTTATCCGTTTGTTTTAGAAAGTGGTGAATACATAACTCATGAACTATTTGCAAAGAAAAAGAAAAAAAAAATATAACCAAACCACCGAACATCCCTGTTTAACTTTTGTAATTTATTTAAACTTCATTAAAAAGTTGAAAAACAAGGAAAGAAAAAAAAACATTAATTAATTATGTAATGCGAAGGCAAAGTATGAGACTGATTGTGATTTGTGACGTTGATGATTTATCCTCGCGTTTCGAGTTGTTTGAGATGCTGTTTAACGTCGCGTTACGAATTCAATTCGTGTGTTTTTCATTTTTTATATCAAAAATAATTTAAAATTGGTGACGTTTCAGGCATCATCCGTAAGAAGACGTGGTGATAAAATTTAATTTTTTTTCTTGTTTTATCAATCTTTGGCTTACATAAAATAATTAACAAAAAAAAAAAAATTTTTTGTGGATCATTATCCTAATAAAACATAAAAAAAGAAAGATTTTAATGTCGATGAGCTAGCTGAACAACGAAACAATCAAAATGGTTTTAAACACATTTAATTACATTAATTGAGATTATTTAAGTGTCCAGATAATTTTTATTTTTTCTGTGTTACATACATTTTATTATTATCATTATTATTATTATTATAAAACAATTATTCCGATAATATTTATCGCCGCTGAATTATTTGTCGTTGTTTATTGTTATGCATGCAAAAAAATTATTTCAATTTTTTTTTGTTGTTTTTGTATGCAAAAAACTATTATTAATAATTAATTAATTATATTTTTATCATTACTATTAAAATTTTATTTGAATTTTTCTATTTTATTTATTTATGGTTTATTTGTGGGCTGTTTTAGTTATATTAAACAGACAATAAAAATCTGTAAAATAAAGTGAAATAAAATGAAACTATCTGTTCAACTAACAAACAAACATACATGACACCCTGTAATACAAGGGTGAACAAACACGACTTTTGCCTCGTATTATCGTATTTAACATTAAAATTAACTTTCAACTGAATTTGGTTAAAAAATTAATAAATGATGAATGCTTTCAATTTATTTTGATGACAATATTTCTGCAATAAACAAAATTAAAGTTTCGCCTATGCTTTTTTTTATCATCTTCTAATAATAACAAAAATTTGAATTTTGATAAGAAAAAACGGTTTTGATACATTTTTGTGTGTCCTTAATCAGATTTTAAAATTGATAGAAAAGTAAATAATACTTTGAACACTCTCTCTCTCTCTCTCCTCTATTTTCAATTTAAATTAAATAAGAAAACTTTTAAATTATTAATTACAGTAACGTAATGTCGTGTATAATAGGGAATTTTATTTTATGCAAAACAGAAACAAAAAAAAAATGTATGTGCGTTGGACAAAGGTATTCAAATTTCCTTGTTATCCTTATAACACTTTATTGGAATAATATTTTACATAATTTTGACCAAAATATGAAACGAAATGAAATGAAATGATAAACTTTTTTTTTATTTTAACCTAATGAAATTATTCTATAAAAGTTTGATATTTATGGGGTAAACCAAGTGTTTTTTTTTTTTTTTTATTCACTTTTGTTGTCACCTTGAAGATTTGTATATTTAACGTAACAAAAAAAAAAAAAAAAGGAAGAATATAGAAAAGGTAATTGAGTGTTTACTAAGGTGGAAATTTGATTGCCTTATTCATTTTCCTTTTATGTTTTATTCCATCATTTTAAACAAATTTGAACAACAGATTTGCATAATAAAAAGCAAAAAAAAAAGCATAGAAACAGTAAAGAAATGATCCCTGGATAAATTACCATTCTTCAGCCTCCCTCCTTCTACATAGTCAAAAAAAATTTATTATCGATTGTTTTCCTAATTATTTCCCGTTTAGAGAAACATTTATTTTCACCAATTAAAAATTTGTTTTTTTCTTTTTTTTTCTCTTCTTTAAATTGAAACCAACCAGGTACACGATACAACCGAACAGCCACGTTTATTACACCTTTTAATTAAATTTGATAGGTAAAATCCGGTATAGAACGTGATTAATATAAATTTATATATATATTTATATTTAAAAAAAAATCGTTAATTAATTGAACATCATTAATAAATAATTAGAAATAATATTATTCAGGAGTTGAAGGCGAAGCAATATAATTTGTAATTGAACCAAATTCTATAAGTTCTGTAGAAAATAAAAAATTTATAATAAGAGGCAGCAATGTTTAAAAGTGGCTAATGTTAATAACACTCATGTTCATTAAGCTGACACTAATTGATTATCGTTAAAATTATATTTGGTCATAAAAAAAAAAAAAAAGAAAAAACTCTGCGAGAAAAATATTACTGGATGGGTGCGCGATGGGTGGTGTAGGTGGTTCATTGTGTTTTAATTAAGTTTTTTTTTTTTGATTGTATTTACATGGTTTGTTATTTATTTATTTATTGCAAAAGGATAATTAAGCAGCGACTCAGGATTTTTATTTTATGTTAAAAAGTTCAGTGATATTGAATGGCTTCTCCTTTATATTCATTTTCTTTTTTTTTTGGTTTTTTTTTACTGCATTTACCTGCTTTATGGCGGTTTGAGTGTTATTGTGCGCTACAAGTACTTTATAATTTTAATTGGACTTAATGTTTGATGAACGTGACTAGGTTGCACACTAAAGTCTTTTTAAAGTTTTTAATATTTAACTTAATTAAATGTTTACTTTGAACTGTTATATTTTATTATGTATTCTTGTTGTTTCCTGATAAAATATCACCTTATTATTCCACCTTGGTTAAAAAAAAATACAATTTTCTATACTTCATTAAGCAGTTTAAATGATTTAATATCTGTTGTATGAATGGGTTTTAAATAAATTTTCTTTGTGGATTTTGTTAAAGCTTTTTTCTACATTGCTAAGTATTCTAAGTATTCCTCTTGGGAACATAGAGCTTCTACAAAGAATCTACATGGAATTCTGTTTGATGCTGTTTACAAAATATTCACCACCATTTGTCGTCCATGGTTTTTCTTTTGATCCTTGAGATTTATTGTTTTTTTTTTGTTGTCCTTCTATTAGTGTGTCTAATCCATCTTGATTTTGTTTTTCTTATTCGTTGCAATATGTGTTCTTTGTGTTTGGACAGAAATAGATTCTGGTTAAATCTCAGTGCGATACAATGTTTTACACATGCTTTGAATATTCTGAGGAATATCTCTGAACTTTTTCGGTATAAATTTTAATCTGCACTCGCCACCTGATTTATTCTTCTTTGCATTAAAGTTCCGAGTATATAAATTTCCCTGCTTTTCAGTAAAGTCACCACAAATTTCTTTAAAACCAGTAACGAGAAACATTGCCATAATTAACATTTATTTCCTTATTCAAATTAATAATAATTTGTCTAATTTGTTTAATATAAAACGAAAAATTAAATTTTTATTTTTTTTTTTGTATTTAAAGATAAAGATATTAGATTATTAATTAAATATAATATATTATTAGAACCCTTTTGAGGAATTAGATTATGTTTTCCATATATATTCAAAAAAAAAATGTTTTATCACAAAATTATAATAACAATAGAATATAGCATGGTGAACATGATGGAGAACATGGGGGTGGTGTCTAATAGGATATATAATATATGTAAAAGAGTCAAACATAGCATAGTACATAACATACTTATATATAATCATAAAATGTCAAAAAACTAAATAATTCTTGATAAAACAAATAGACTTTTATGGTTTGAGCTTTATTATAATATGAGATTAGTTACGGGGTGGGCTTCATTATTATCATCATCATCATTATCATTATAATAATAATAATTATTATAATTATTAATAATAAATATTATGTTTTCTGTTTATTTTTAGATTTAACTTTTGTGATAAGGAGTTTTCTTCTTCTTTTTTTTTTTGTTTATTTGTTTGTTTTTTTTTTTATGATAATATTTGCAGCAATTTGTTAACAAGATTTTGTAGATTTTGTTCTGAAAATATAAAATATTAAAGGTGTGGTTTGTGTGCGTTTAAAGAGATTGAGAAATTTATCTTGAATTTTTTGTTAATGATTTGATTGATGGAAGTATTACAAGTGAAGAAAATTGTTGATGTTTTGATGCCTCCTCGCTAAAAGCGATAACCAAAAAGTCTTCTTCAATCGAACCGCGATAAAATGGTTAATGCTTTGCCATCGATCGACTCTCCCCCAAACAAACTTAACATTCAATCCTTTAAGACCAATGTCCACAAATATTTAAAATCCAATTATTTTTATTCCAATTCCAATTGTCATGGTAGCTTAGGTTATTCATATGTGTTAAAGGTGTTAGGTCTAAAAACAAATTTAATGTGAAAAGATTTCTTTGTTATTTCTCAACATGAAACAGGAAAATTAAACATTTTCACGGGATATACAGTGTTATAGAGGTGGCAATAGTTATTCTCGCACGTACAGTTTGGATACCTTAATTACAAGAAAACTATTAATAATCCTATCCTGTTTGCTTATCCTTACTTTATTATTTATTATTTACTATAAATAAAATTAAAATTTAATAATAAAACAGCATAAAGAATGCAACATACGCTGAAAGATGAAAAACATATTTATGATAAAAAGAAAATGTATTTCTAATGTCAAAGACTCAAAGGAAAGGAAGAAAAAAAAATTCGTAAATGATTCTCTGTTAAATAAATATTTTTATTTTTTTACTTTTTTTTTATCATAGATATATCTATGATGTAATTGACAATTTTACCGGAAGTAATGGATAAAGGTAGAGAATATTGAACAGAAATAAATTCCAGTTAAAAAAAAAAAAAGTAAAGAAAAAGGATAAAAGTAGAAGCAACGATGAGAAAAATAAATAAATAATAATTCCGGTTTAGGAAAGGAAGGAAGTAAAGTATATATACTTACTTGAGTAGTTTATTTCAACATAAAACTATTTTATTTTTCAAAGTTAATTAATCAAAAACGAACTTCACTTAATCTTAAAAAAAAAAAAAAAGAATAGAAATACCAAAATAACTGCTGTTGCTGCTTTTTGTGGTTGCCGCGCCACCAAATAAAACGTGAATTTTTCTTTTCATTTATTTTTTGGTATTATAGGTAACCCACCACCACCACCCACAACGACTTACTACAAAAACATAATTTTTCCTATTACCGACAAATAACCATAAAAGTGACTTTAAAAATAGAAGTAGAAATAGCGCAAAAAAAAAAAAAAAAAATCCTACACAAAAACCATTAAATTGGCACAAAAAAAAAAAAAAAGTTAAAAACCAACAAATAGCCGATGTTATTTTTGTATTGTTTGCCGCTTTCTGTTATGATTTATGATTTTTTTTTTTTTTCTGTGTGTTTATTTTGCGATAGAAATTGACAAGCTTATTTAGTGTGTTTTCTGTTTTATTTTATTTTATTTATTTATTTATTAACATTGTGGGGTAATATAAAAGTGATAAATTATGTTTTTTTTTTTTTGTAATACAGCAAAAAAAAAAAGAAAATTATTGAAAAAAAAATATAAAACAGAAACAACCAGTACAGGTTAATTCGGTTATAAAATGAATGATAAACGAAATAAATAATTGACAATGATAAAAAAAAAAAAAAATATTTTTATAATTTATTTATATAGAGGTGTGTGTAACAACATAATGCATTTAACATTTAACAACTTTTCTGATTAATTCTTTGTGTTAAAGCTTTACTTTTTTCTTTTTTTTTTTGGTATTGACAAGTTGAAAAACACTTGCCACCACCACACCAGGTTAAGCAAGCTAACATGATGACGTCTTTGATTATTATAAAGGAAAAATTATAAAATATGTTGTTGTTATTAATTAATTAGAAAAAAAAATAAAAAATTCTTTCTTTTATATTTCAAACTGCATTTTCAGTTAAATCAGTTTTTAATAGAACTATAATTAAATTTTTTAGCGTTACGTTTTACCTTTACATTATGCTGTTCTCTCTCGCTGTGTGTGTTTTCCTTTAAGACTACAGGTAGAGACAGGTAAAAGCAGTCTTTTTGTGTTTTTTTTTTTTTTTTTAACTTTTGCATATTAAACATTGAATATTATTCACCTAATTTTCCATATTTATAATTATGAAAATAAACACTTTTTATGCTATAATTAACAAACAAACAAGCAAAAAAAACGAAACGAAACGAATTTTCTTAAAGAGAACTTTAAGGAATTAATTTTCCCATTTTATGTTAATTATTTTAAATAAAATACAGTTCTTGTTAATTTTTTTTTATTTCATTTAATCAGAAAAAAAAATTAAAAAAAAACAAAAAACTTTATTATTATTTTAAATAAACATGAATTGTTCGATTCAACAAAATTATTTTTTTAATTTTCCGCCGAAATGTACGCAACAGTTGTTACCCTACACAATTTTTTGATCCAATTTTTCATGCTAATAATTAATCAATGAAAAAAGCGTTCAATGTAAATGAGAATAAAAAAAAAAGCGCATTTATCAGCTAATTGATAATAATTTTCTGTTTTTTTTTTTATTTTAGTCATAAATTACATTACATAACGAGAGAAATTAACACACAATCGCGTTGAAAAAAGAAAGTGATTAATATATGTTATCAATTTAATATTATTTGAATTGAGTCATTCAGTACAAAAACACTCACTAAAGATGACTGAATATTTTAATTATAGATAACAGACAGTTGACGTAGAATTGTTATTAATGAAAAATAAATAAATATATAGAAATATTTACCCAAATATTGACAACTATATAGAATAAATAATTATCTGTTTATCATTTTTAATCAGAAATTATTCTGTCAGTTACTACTCTGTGGTTTCGCTATTTTACTTTTCATCTGAATTTCAATGTTTTTTTGCTATTTTCCCTCTTTGTTTTCTTTTTTTTATACTTTTTAATTGTAATTTGTGTTTCAATTTTGACTGTCAAGTAATTAAATTTATTTGATTCTATGTATTCTTTTTTTTTTGCTTGTTCAAAATTAAAATAAAATTTAAATTACTTTTGGTCGGTTGTGTTCAACCAATTTTTTTTTTGTTTTTTCGTCTGTCAGAGCTTTTTATTTTTGTTCCTTTTTATTATTTTTTTTTTTTTGGGAAAATTAAAAACTTGTGATTTATCTTTACAAAGGTTGAGCTTTTTGTTTCTGGTTTATTTGCATAGTAGAGAAATTTGAATTATTATTTTTTTTTCTTTTTTCTTAACTTGTTGTGGTTGAGGTGGAAGTTTTACCTCGTTTTCTAAAGGTTTTATTTAAATTTTGTCATTTTTTTTTTGTTGGTAACAAGAAAATAATATTAGCGTAAGACAAGACATGAAATTTATTTTATTCAATAAATTTTACTTTACTTTAACTTGAATAGCAGCGACAAGTAATGGCAACGTAAAAAAAAAGAAGAAAATGTAGAGAAAAATGAAGAAATTTTCATTTATGAAGTTGCAATGAACTGGAAGAAGAATATTCTTCTTTTTTTTATGGTATAATGATGTCGTATCGTCGTTACGTAAAATATTTGCACCCTCTACTACGGGCATATGGTTACAGGTAAATCATAAGTTTTTATTTTTTTGCTTCTTTTAATGCATTTTTTATCATATTTTTTACTTTGTTGATTCTTTACAAACACTTTAAGCAGATATATCAAACATTATTTTTATAAACAACAATGACGATGCAATTTGCATATGATATGCTTAAAAAATGTAAAAAAAAAGTTTTTATCCAACAGAATTGAGGGTTGTTGTTGTTGTGCATCCCATTTATATCAAAGATTTTGAAAAAAGAAATTTTTTTTTTGTTTTGTTTAATTCTGTTGGAATGTATGCAATAGATTAACTATAAAAGGAAAACTTTTTTTTTGTCATGCTTTTGTTGTTTTGATAAGGTTTCAGTCTAAATTTCTAAAAAAAAAAAACAATTTCCAACTGGGGTTTCACCTGTAGTTATTATTCTAGTTAATGCACGGAAATACCAAATATAAATACAGAGAAAGAACTAAAAAACTAAAAAGAACGAAGGAGTGAAGGATACACAAACTGTAAAAACATACAAACTAACCCAGTTAGAATATAACAACGAAATTACCTCGTACTGTGATAAGAATGTTTCTATATTGGATTTGGCCACTTGAAAATTAATAACGAAAACAAAATCAAAAAAAAAAAAATGTGAAGATAAAGAAAGAAAAATAAACGAGTGAAGTAAATAGACGACAAGACACAATAATAAAAGCTTATTTTGAGGTGGTGGTGCATACGTGCTGGTATAAGAGCTTTTAAAATACCTTTCTGCAATGTGCACGTTTGTGAGTCCACTAGATGATTTTTTTTTTATATATAACAAAAGGGTTTAACACGAGAAGTACTATCGAAATATAATTTTTGCTTATAAGTACGCAAAAAAACAAAAAAAAGTAGCAACAACAACCACTTAAAGGTAACAAGAAAAGGTAAAACGAAAAATATTCTTCCAAAAAAAAAAAAAAAGAAAAATGTTTATAACATTGAGAGTACTGAGTATATTGGTTAACGAAATGAAATGAAAAGAAAAGTAAAGTAAAGTTAAGAAAAGATTTGTTATCGGTGCACTAAAGAATGAAAATAGATATAAATTGTGTGGTTTGAATGATGGTTGGTTTTACTCTTAGTGGGCACAGGTGGTGTGTTATCGTTTTCATTGCAAAAAAGATTTTTTTTTTTTTTTCGTAGAGTATATTTGTCGGGTTGGTTTAGTGTAAAAAAAAAGTTTTTATTTATTTTTATTTCGGTTAATAACATATTAGAGGACATTGTTATAATAATAATAATAATAATAATAATAATAATAATAATAATAATAATAATAATAATAATACACAATGGAGGGACTTAATTCAATATAAATGACGAGGATATATAGAGGGTTAATAAAACGAGTATAGGATTAAATTGATCATGTGAACAACTAGACCAAAAATTATGAACGAGAAACTTAAAGTAAAATAAAGTAAAGTAAGGTAAACGAATGGTATAACAACAACACCGAAAGGACATTAATTAAGTTTTCTTTACTAAATACTTTAACACTATTAAATCGATTATGATTTGTTATTAGATTACATCTCGGTTTTAATAAATAAAAAGAAAAGTTTTCTTTTTTTTTTTTGCTTATTGCTTACCTGTTATGCGATGTGTTTTTAACATACTTTAACGTTATACTTGGCACTTATGCCCAACAAAAAATCAACAACAACATCAAAAACAACAACGAGATAATCAATAAAATTTAAGTAATATAAAAATGATGATGGTGCTTTTTGTTGATGCTGCAATGATGATGATGATGATGATGATGATGATGATGATGATGATGATAATGCAAAGTATTACAAGGTGATATACACTTATCTTTGTATTATTATTATTATTATAAATATAATTGACGTAACACTGTTGTTATAAGTATTGTAAATAAACTAGAGAAAAGTAAAAGTTTTTATATATGCTCTGGTTCTGGTTTAAGAGTTGTGTAAGATTCACTGTATAGAATTTTATCAGTGTAAAACTTTTTTCTTTGCTTTCGTTTTCGTTGTTTGCTTTTTTGTTTGTTTATAAAAAGATTAATGGAAATCTATTACGGCCGCTGTTGAGTTGATTAATCTTTTTATCACACTTATTTATTTGTTTATTTGTAAATACATGCGTTTTACAACGCCTACAACGTTAACATTTTTAGTTTTTTTTTTTTTTTCTGTTACCGAACGCTTTAAAAACACGAATAAATTGAGGTAAAATAAGTTTTTCTACTTGATGATGTGACTAAAATTATAAAAACTTTAACACAATTAACAAAGAAATATATAATAATTTCATTTAACACAGATTATAACCGCTTAAGGAGTGTTTTTTGTTTTTATCCAGCGTCTCTTAATCGATCCCTAAAGGACTCTTTTTTTTATTTAAAAAATGAATTAAATAAATAAATCTTTCGTTCAGTAATTCATTATAATTGTGACATTTGTTAACGTTTTTTAATAAAGCAAACAAACAATTTTATTTTTTTTATATTTTTTCTGTAAACTCAAGGAAATGAAAGGATTACAAAAAAGGAATTATAAAAAGAATAAATAAAAAACGTAAAGTAAAGTAAAGTGAAGTAAAGTAAAGAATGAAATAAGAATTTTCTCAAGCAGATTATTAAACAATAATTTCTTAAATCTTTCATTCAAACTTTATTTAATTTGCGGTATTTAGCCAAGGAAAGTTTTTTTTTAGGTTTTTTCTATTTTTTTCTTTCGTTTAAAACAAATAAAATATTATTTCTGTGTTGTTGTTTGTATTAAAGATTTAATTTTAATTTTTTTGTTCTTTAATCTTTTTTTTTTTTTTGTTATGTTATTAAAGTTAATAAATCTAGAATATTTCAGAGCTTTTTCTCAGTGGTTTTACTTTACAAATGAAATATGAATAAAATATGAATATGAATAAAAAAAAACTTTTCTTTCATTAATTTCCGGTTTTATTTTCTATTTTTTTTTTCTTTTGTTATGATTATGGCTTAACATTTTTAAGTGACATAAATAAATTGGTTGAAATTGGTTAAAAAGTTTAATTGGGTTTTTATTGTTGTTTCAAGTTTTCAATTTTTGACCTGAAAGTTTACTTTAAGAATGAAATGAAAACTTTCTGTTGTTTAGTGATATTAATACTGGTGGCATATGCTGATATTTATTGTAAATTTTAATTAGAAATGTTAGAAATAAGCTTTAACCATTAGTTCAAAAGCCTATCATATCGATAATTCTGATTTAATTCAGGGAAATAATTTATTGTTTATAGTTTGGAGTGAATTGTGTGACAAAATAGTCTTAAACTACTTTTAAAACTTTCCTTTTACTTCCAGAATAAACTGCATATGTTTCATAGGTAAATAGTGTTAAATCCTTGTAGTTTCTGTATGATTTGTACATAATTACTCAGTTATCACTACCATAATTTATGCTTGGTTTCTGATTATCAAAGAATTCATACATTGGCATCATTCAAGTACATTCGATCAATCTGATTTTGGGAAAACGCTTGTCTGAGCAAAATAAGGACTTAATTGTTCCCAAAATCCATGGAATTTAAATGGAAAACAATTTTAGTTTTTTTTATTTGATTACATAAAATAAATGATTGAGTTTAACAAGAATTCTGAATGAGATTGAAATGCTAACGGAATCCGATTCTTTGAAGCCTATTCCTTAGGCTTGAATTACAAAGGCTACTTGTCTACGTTTGCTAGAATTTCTTCAGATGTTTATTAAAGTCAAGAATTTTAATTAGAAATCATTAAAAAAAATCATTAATTTATTCTTAACATAATACCGACTTTAAACTTTACGATTCAAACATTTAATCATAAGAATTGAATACATTGCTTGTGTGACCAAAGCTTTTATTTTATTTTAATTTAAATTATCATTAAAAAAAAAATCTCTCTCTCCTTAGATAATGTCTATATATTCGATTACAAATAATTATTTTTCCGAGAAATTCTTTTTAATGATCATAAATAATTGTTTATTAAAATCCAAAGGAAATCACTTTAAAAATTTATTTTTATTGTGCATTAATCTGATATGTGTGCGTGCACTGTTAACACACGAAATTTAATCTAATTGGCGATAGAAGAAGATGAAGAAGAAAACTCTTAATTTCCAATTACTACAAAACCCGTGAAATTTTATATTTTAAAAAGTCAGCTTTAAATAATATTCAGATAAGCAGATAGATAAGCAGATAATAATAATAATATGAAAGAAATTACGACAGATTCTCTGTCTGTGTTACATGGAATAATAAAAAAAATTTCGGCTGTAATATTTTCATTAAAAAACGAAAAGAAGAAATATTGGTGACAAACCATATGACAGAATTATATTTAGCGGCCCATTTTATTTTATTTATTATTATTTGTGTGTGAGCTTTTGTTTGTTGTAACTCAGGGATATCATAGGATTTTAATTTTATTTTTTTTTTATTTTTCGTTTTTTCCGTTTTTTTTACAACACGTGTGCATGGGATACAGTAACGTCTTTTGGTTGATCATGACTGGTGGAAGCCACCCATCCACCATAACCCCAAACTCAAAACCATGAACGTGATACGTGACCGAATTTATGATTTTTTTTTTATTCTACAACGGTGGTTTTAATGTATGCTTTTATTTATTATTTCCCTTCTTTTTCCTTCTTTTATTTCCCTTTACTTTGTTCGAAAAGAAAACAATTCAATCAATTTTTTTTTATTTTTGGTTGTTGTATCCTAATTCTCTGTATTTTTTAACTTTAAAAAAACTTACAGAAAAAAATCGGTAAAATATGTTCGATGGAGACAAAATTAAAAAACCGAAAATTTGCATTATTACATGTCGAAAATGTTTCAAGGTTTATTTCTAAGGAGTAAATGTTTCTGGTTATTCCATAAATAAAATTTCCTTAATATTTATTAATAGACGAATAATAAATCCTTCGATTTTATTAGAAAATTTGATAAAAAAAAAAAAAAACATAAAGCAAAAAGGTTCTTCTTCGTTGTCTTTATTAAAAAAAATTTCTTTGTGTCTTTGGGAAAAGTGGAATTTTCCCGTTTATTATTTTTATTTTTATTTTGTTTGTTTGTTTGTAGTAATCTCGTTTACCAAGAATTCATACTATCAATGCATCTATCGCATATTATGTACGTGAATAAAAACATTAAACATAACACACGTCTCGTCTGGTTTGATGTCGTTAATCTCTGTTCCACTGATTTTCTATATATGTCGATGTCATCATTAGTCAAAACTTGTCTTGTACAAGCAAAACCACCCAAGAGACTTTCTCTTCTATTATACACGACATTGTTATTGTAATTCATCTATTTCCATTTATTAAGTAAATAAATAACTTCGTTGTCACTGATGCGTATAAAATATAAAAAACAGAAAAAACTTCATTTTCAAGATTTATTACATTAACCAAAAAAAAAAAAAAAAAAATTGAAAGAAAAATTATTTTTAAAAGCTATTGATATTTGAGCTTTTTTTCGTGTAATAATGTTTGAATTAAAAAATTTCAAAATTCCAATATAATACTCGCGAAGGATCTCTTTCTGTGTATCGTTCTGTTGTTGCGATTCGTTTGTTCATCTCAATTTACTCGAAAATATGATGGTTATACGACGTATGTTTATTGTAAACTCCAAAGTAATAAACTGAGTAAGAAAAAAAAGCTTCATTTGTAATAATATGCTGAAAAAAGGGAAACATTGTCCAGAGGACACAGATGAAATAACTGCGATTAAAATATATCAAAAACGAAAAATTTGTCCTATAGTCATCTTTCTTTCTTTCTTTTCTATTTTTTTTTTTTGGTGGGCGTTGTACTAAAAGCTCTAATAAACTTGTTATTTCACAAAACATTATCAGTGGTTGTCATATAAATTGTCAGTTGTTCATTTGATTTCTTTATTTCCAAAAATTATTTAAATTTTTATCGTAATTTTGGTAGCAAACAAGTATTTTCACATTTTAATAAATATTTATGAATAATTATCCTTAGAACATTGGTTTATAAGCATGTTTTTGGTATAGAATAAAAGCTCTGCACTTATAAGAAAGCACATGCTAATGCCATTTTTTCTTTACATAATGAAAATCACTCAATTTCATTAATTAATTAATATTTACCATCAAATATAATTTGATAAGAGTGATAAAAAGAATAAAATCTGAATAAGGTTTGTACCCTTGCTTTAGCATAACTTTTTTTTAGTACTAGAAAAATAAAGATTTCCATTGATTTCAGTACAAGTCAAGACACAAACTTTTTGTTAATAGCTGCGTTAGAGAAATCACTCAGTTTTTATTGAAGCTTTTTTATTATTCATTTTTCTGTTTTCTTAATATTTTACGAAATATATTTTGTTGTTGTAACTTAATAATCTCACATCACTATGATGCTATAAAACTTAAATTAAATATATAAAATGCTCGGCATGTATGCATTTTAATTAAAACGATTGTATATAACTACATACAAAGGCTATTTTGTACTTTTTTTATTTTATTTTATTTTATTTTATTTTGATCTGTCAGAAAAAATTGATTAAAAAAAAAAAAAAAAATTAATAATAAAAAGCCACTATGACGTGCATTTTATTACGACAACAAAATATGATTAACTAAAAAATTTTATCTTTAATTATCTTTTTTTATTCTGTTTTTTATGTTTGTTGGTTTTTGGTCGTTTATTAATATTATTAATTATGCAAAAAAAAAAAAAAATAATAACAAACCAAACATATTATTCCCAATTATTAATGATTAATGATGCAAATGAACATATATTTTTGTTTTTTTCTGTTTTTTTTCTTTTTTCCCTTGTTTTTTTTATTTAATTATTTTATTTTATTAACGGAATAATTTGTGGATAATTAGTTGTAATTTATAACAATAAAAAATTGAATAAAAACAAACTATCTATCGTATTTAGGGATAACAATGGGTAATAATTTCCTATTTATGTTTTGCAACAATTAATATTTGTAAGCTTTCGTTGTTTGTAAATTTTTAAACAATAAAATCATTTGTTTGTATCAAATATGAAAATGATAAATTAAACTAAAATCGAAACAAAACAGAAAAAATTAAAAAGGTTTCACCGCACTGTAACCCTACCACCATCACCACCAAAACGTTTAAGCGTACAGTAGAAACGTAATATATCGATAATAAAAATCTCTTGTCACAAACTTTATTATTTTCAGTTTGCTGTCCACACAGAAATTAAATTTGTTTTCTTTATTTATTTACTACATTGTGTGGCGTCTACATAATTAAATTACATAATAATTCGAGTTATTAATTTTATTAAATTCATTTCATTGAGTTTTATTCGGAGTTAGTTTGGGTTTTTTTTTTTGTCAACACACACTGATTTGTATTTAAAAACAATTTCGTTTGCCCAGATTAATCAATAAAGATTACAATCGTTATGCTTTTTTTATAATATAATTTTAAAACTTTTATACTGGTCGAATATTCACACACATTTATAGGTTTATTAACTAACCAACGATCACAAATCTTTTCGTTTCTTTCGTTTTATTTTTTTTTTTTTGTTGTTTTCCATCAACGAATTTATTTTTTTGATAAGAGAATTAAGAAACCAAAGTAGAAAAGTATTTTAACGAAACTAGACTTCTATAGAAATAAAAAGATCTAAATCATATAATTCAATTTACAGATGACCAAATATGTCACAGTGGTGTATACGATTAATCTGATGTTTGCCACTTGTAATTCTTCTGAAAAAAAAAAAATAAATAAAAAATTAAATAAGATCATGACGCTACTTTTTAGTTTTTTTTAACTCTATTTGCCATCCTGATTTATACGAGAATTTGACGGATATTTATTCCTTTTTTTTAAATAAAATCATTTGGATTAACTTCTTTAAACTTTTTTTTACTAGAATAATCCTTTTCCGTGTTGTCCAGCACGGCTACACAGTGTTAACGAAACAACCGGATAAAAGTCCCCTAATGTGTCGCATTGTTATCACATACTGTATTCTATGTTTCGTATC
This sequence comes from Ptychoptera albimana, assembly GCA_961205885.1. Taxonomy (NCBI): domain Eukaryota; kingdom Metazoa; phylum Arthropoda; class Insecta; order Diptera; family Ptychopteridae; genus Ptychoptera; species Ptychoptera albimana. The sequence goes on along the minus strand of OY540802.1, from coordinate 23,269,227 downwards.
GATACCTTGAATTTAAAATTCGTATTTTTTATTCTTCCACAGATTAAACATTTATTATAGAACCCGGTGGAAGGTTACTATTTGGTAAATACCTTTGAAAAAAGGTAGCAAAGATGTGACACATGTCATAACTTTTAAGTCTTCGATTATTTTTCAGCTATATTTCGGCGTTTTTTTTTTTTTTTTCATTTCTTCTTCTTCTTAAGTTGTCTATTTGTTGATATTATAAATGATAAAAATCATTCAAGTGTCATTTATGTTACTGAATTGAACAGTGTGAACAAAAAAAAAATTCTGTATATTTACTTATTACGGGGCGTCTCCACTGGCCACCTCACAGTTACCAAATGTTTTACTAAATTTGCTATAATTTATTACGTTTAATAAACTATGTTTCAATTTTAATGTTATGTACAATGTGTACAAATTCTATTGATCTTTAATATTTACTGTTGTATGCATTCAAATAAAGCTTTCCACCCAGGAAAGAATTTTATTTTTAATGTTTCATTAACATTTAGCAAACTTCTAAGCTTTCCACTTGAACTATTTACTATTTTAAACGTATTTAACGTACCTAAAACATTGTAATAATAAATATTTTGAGGTAGTTAATTGTGTTAACAAGGAACCTATATATATCAATAGTTTATTGACAAAATACTTTAATACATTGTCAACAAATTAATGAACAACCTTTTTAACCGTACGTAAATTAGTGTAAATTTAGAGAAACTTTTTTTTTTGTTACACATTGAAAATGTCATGACATTTAAAAAAGAAAATATTGCTTTTTGTATAAAATAATCGGTAAAAATATGATGTGTTTTGATTAAATTCCCAAATGAAGGGAAAGGTTTTTTTTAAATTTATTTATCACAAATAAACCACACGATAAATTCAAATATGTTATGCATTTATGTGATAACAATTGTTAGATAATATTGACGTATGAAAACTGCTGTAAGGACTCCTGCTGTTATTCTACTATCTGCGTCATTAGAAGAAGAAAAAAATAAAACAAGAAATTAATTAATTTAAATCGACTTAATTGTAATGAAAGTTATGTAAACTTATGTCGACCTTTATTAATTCCTTTTTTTTCTTTTTTTTAATAACGAGCAGTCATGTCTTCCTTTATTTAACGCATTATCTGTTGCTTAAATAACCTGATAAAACCACAAGGAAACCATTAAGTTGTGTAATCACGATTAAATATTAATTAAAGTAAAGTAAAAAAAGCTTCTAAAAACCTCACAGGCGTTTGTCACAGCTTATGAAAAAGATAAAAAAAAAATTATTCAAGCTTAGCAGAATGACAATTGTACTGCTTTAAAGCATATTAAATGCTAATGGATTTTCCTTCACAAAAAAAAAACTTTCAAAAGTATTTCTTCATACCGAAAAGTTTTGTTCACTGTAGATAAGAAAACTTTTATAGCACTTAAGCAAATCAATCAATCAATTTTTTATTTGTATGTAAATTTAATAACTTAATTTCAACTGTTGATGATGAAACGATTGAATGAACGAATCGTGAATTTAAAACTTTTTTTTTTTTTTTCATTTTGTGATTTATGTGTAAAATCAGGAAAGTTTTCTTCGAAATAAAATAATGAAGACTAAAAATAAAAAAAAGGATGCAAATGAAAGCTTATAAATTCTAAAAAAATTGCTGCTGCTGCTGCTGCTACTGCTATTCATTAGAAAAGTTATAATATGATAATCTTTATACATGTAATTGGTAGGTGAAATAGGTACAAAAGCACTAGAATGGTATCTCTTTAGGGTATTCCGTCTTTCTGTTTTCTTTTTACATATTTCCATCAAACAAACGGTACAACAAATATTCTCTCTTTTACATAATTAATAATAATAATAATAATCTACCAAAAGAAAAAGGAAAAAATTCTAAGAAGTAATTTGACCTTTTCTTTGTTAAAACATTTAATTTTTTTTTAATAGAATATCAAACAAACAAATAAAGTTATTAGCTATTTTTAATTGTTTTTCTTTATATTAAATTAATTTTCAAAATATTCAGTTTTATCTATTTATAAACTGCATTAATACGTCATTTATATCAGTACACCGATAAACAATAAATACATAACCTTGGCTAAGTATAAATAATGAATTTAATTCCACAATTAAAAATAATTAATTAAAAAATGTTTTTTTGTTTAACAATAACGACAACAAGTCAGTACAGTGTAAATTGTCGTCGTATTTATTTTTACCTTTCCGTATATAGTCAAGCAAGCACTACACACACATCACTAAGCAAAAGCATACCATATCAATGCTATAGAAGAAAAAAAAGGGAAAAAAGAAAATTAAATTAAATAAAACGAGACGATAAATGCTATTAAAAAAAAAAATAAGAAAAAAAAACGTAGAAAATCCCAATAAAAATAAAAAAAAAGGAAAAATTCTTCCCTTTAAACAATGTTGCTATTGGCGGGTGTTGTGCTCTGTCTTTAAACAGTTTTTGTACACTTGAAAGGGATTTTCGTGTTTTTAGCTTTTTATCTATTTTGTAAATTCTTTTTTTTTTTTTTGTATCATCATTTATATTATGCTATTTAACATTTTGTTGACTTCATTTTATTTTCATTTTTTTTCTTTCTTTTTTATATCACTTTGTAAAAGTTTAATGAAAATTTTTTTTTTTATAAATTTCACCTAATTGCACACAATTTTAACAACTTTTTTTTTGGCTGTAGGATTTTGCTTCCTTTTTTTTATGCACTTTGTTGATTACTGTTTTTGTTTAATAATGATTAATTTTTTTTTTTTATTATTATTGTGAATAAGACGTTGGTTTATCAGTTGATAGCACAACTGTCCCAACTGTTCTAAACACTTCCATCCGATTAACTTTTAATTGTTTCTGCTGAATAACGAATAGAAAATTTTGATTTTGTTGGTCTAAGACCTTTTAACGCGGGTGCATATATAAATAGGCAAATAAAGTTGTTTTAAAACAAATAGAGAAATGAAAATCACTGTTTTGTGTGTGTGTGTGTGTGTGTGTGTGTGTGTGTGTGTGTGTGTGTGTGTGTGTGTGTGTATGTGTGTGTGTGTGTGTGTGTGTGTGTGTGTGTGTGTGTGTGTGTGTGGGAAAATATAAATTATCTAGGGAACGTTTTTAGAGAAACGCATTATTGTGGTTACAGATTTACATAAAACTTAAATAAGCGTGATATGATGTGGTTTTTGCTTGTTAATAAATCACAAAAAAGCTGTATTTTCCAGTATTCCGCATGTAAAATGTAAAATATTCTACGTTTACCATGTGATTCATTCATTGAAATTTAAATCGAAAACATTTTTGCTTGGGTGTTTCCAATTACATTCTCTATAATTTTACACAATTTCCAATTCACAGTTTTAAATAACATAGTTTTGGTGTTGTGCAAGTATTTAAAAATGAGTTTCCAACGCAGATGCCTTAAAAATTTCAATGCTTTCGGTTTTTGTTGTTGTTGTTGTTGTTTTTTCTCGCAAAACCACACAATACTGGCTTATAAAAGATAAACAATTGTCGTAATTCGTATGTTTTATTTTTATTCCATGTATTACTAATGTTTAAATAGCATAGCATAGAAATTTCCTAGTTTTAACCATGTTTTACAATAAAATGATTAAACAAAATAATAAAATAATAATAATAATAATAATAATAATAATCATGTTAAGGAGGAAACAAATGTTTTAATTTAATACTCAGCTTGCAATTGAATGTAGTTTTGTTGTCTGCTGATGTGCGCTGCACAAGTAATGCTTAATTGTTTATATTTAGAAAATTGTATTGATTAAATTTTTATTTTTGTTATTAATATTAACTCATTCATTTAAGCTCATTAGTATCTGTCCAGGTGTTTTTATTATTATTAAAAATAATAATAACAATAAAAATAAAAATGTTTCTCCCTGAAAATATTGTTTACAATTCTTATTATCATTATCGTAAGTTTGCTTCAATAAGCATTTCTATTCTCGATTTTATATTTTATATTTTTTAATGGATGTATATCTGTCTACGAAACACCATTCCATCATCATTATAGACTTGCTTTTTGATTAATTTATAAGGAAAGATTGTTTTACAAGGAAATTTAGTCTTGTGATGAAGTTTATTATTGATGTTTCAGAAAAGAGTTCGTGATAGCGTGTTAAGTTTATATCTTTGATGTAATTTAATTTTTAATAATAGAAAAAATATATTTTTCAAATACAGCAATAAAGCTTTGTGTGGATGTACATGTGGAAAAGCTTGATTGTTTATTATAAAAGATGAAAAACGATAAAAGAAAATTAATAAATATACGCCTAAATGTATGGTACACTAGACAGACTTTTTTTTATGTTATTTGTGTGCTCTTCATGTTTTTTTTTTTTTTTTTTTTTTTTTATTAAAAAAGCTTACATCAATTCATTTTAATTTTAAAAATTGACTCAAATTACACATTTATTTTTTTAACTAGACTTAATTGATTTCTAAAAATAAAAAATCGTCTATAGGCCGATTAACCTGAAATAAGTAAGTAAGGTAAGCGAATAAACAACAACAACAACCACAACAACAACAACAACAACAACAACAACGAGGCAAAAAAAAAAAACTTTAAAAGAAGAAAAACCATTGAATTTGATAAGGAATTGATATTGAATCCAGTGAATAAATATAAATCTGTTTTTACTACAAACGATAACAAGATTTTCTATTTGTTTTTTATGCGATTTATCTTTCCTTAGATAAAACATCGATACTGGTAAAATTATTTTCTTTTTTCTTTTTTTACTTATAAAAATCTGTAGGTGTTCTCTGTACATATTTACTCCAAAAAATGTTCAAATGTAAATAAATATGAAACAGATGATATTGATGGAATGTCGTTTTGCCTTTTCTGGTGTAAAAATATCATTTCCTATAGTAGTTTCCATTTCAAACAGCGTCAAATATGTAAAGTACTCTGAATTTTCGATTTTTAATTTAACATAACGAACCTTTTACTCCTAATACTTGAGTTTTTTTTTTAAAGACAAAACTAAAAAACTTTTCCTAAGTAATGATTTTAGTTTGGTTTTTACGTTTATTATGCGAAAGAAAGCAAAAAACAGTTTTTTCTTTCTTATTAACTGCATTGTAGTGTTTGACTTACATTGTTTGTCTGCAATTTTATGTTAGACTTTCTAAGTAATTTGATAAACTGGTGACCAGAGCACAAAGTTGCTGATCTAGGGGAAAAGCTTCTTTTTTTTTCAGTTTTATTATAAGAAAGTACTTTGTACAATAGTAGCTTTGGAAGTAATCTTATGATGGGATTTTTTTTTATGATAACTTTTCTTGTTTCTTATTTCTTGTAAAAAATTTCCCTAATCAATTTTAGTGTACTTTCCGTACAGGCAGGGTTTCCTTGAGTAGCGTAAAAAAGAAATGGAGAATTCTAATAAATCGTCTGAATAATTCAGCAAAATAATCATTACACCAAAACGTTAACGTTAAAATTCAACACGTTCACTGTATTCACGTTTACAAGTGGAATTTTAAAACAGTTTTTTTTACCTTTCGTTTAGAAAAGAAAGCGCACCACCACCTACTTCCTCCTTTACACTGTTTTCAGCTGCTACTACTACCCATCAATTCTTTTATTAAGTTTTCAAGTAAATAAAATTTTTAAGTTTATTTGTAGTCAGAAAAGCATTTTCCAGCTATCCCCCAATAATAAAATATAAAATAATAATAATAACAACGATAAAAGGAGAAGCTTTTTATTGCTTGCAATTAAAAGAAAAACCAAAAATAACCAGAAAAACAATTAAAAAATCCTTTTTTAATTGGTTTCGAAAATTTGTACGCGGATTTAATGTTAGTAAAGTTATGAATAAAGCTTTAATATTTTTTAATTAAATTTTAATGAATATAAAAAAATGAAACAATTTAAGCGCATACACACACACATAGATAGAGTGAGAGAGAATAAAGAAAAGATCAAATAAAAGGTTGGAAAGGAAAAAAGGGAATATACGCAATGGGTAAAGCAAGCATACTGTTTCCACAATGTACTACAACTGAAGACACAGTTTGTATATAGTTTGATGTTTATTTTTTTCCTCATAAAATTTTATTTAATTTAATTTAATACAAATAATAGAAAATATGAACCCATCCACACCCGCAGTGCGTTTTTTTTTACCTCTGTTATGAAAACTTTCTTGAAATCTAAAATTCTTTTCTAAAATATTTTCACTAACCAAAAAAAGTTTTGGTGTGTATCTTGCTTCCTTCCAAACAACAATTCACAATTTAACGTTTTTTATTGTTGTGTGTTTAAAAAAAAAAACGAATGAAAAAAATTCTATGTTTCTACCACTATAAGAAGATTTTCTGTAATTCTGCCTTCAATAATTCTTTTATAGACTTTTTTTTATTTTTTTCACTTCGTTAGAATATTATTTTGTTCCATTGTTTGTTTGTTTGTTTGTTGCAAATTTATTACATTCTTTTATATTTATTTTTCCTTCTTTTTTTTTTTCTTTATTATTGTAATACATAAAAAAGAAGCAAGAACTTAAAGCTTAACAGTTTAAAAAAATGATTTTTTTTTTCTTTTTTTTTTTTCCAATGCTGGTTATTATATATCTTTTGTGGGCTTTTACAGTAATTCTATTTTTACACTTGTTATTTATATATTTTAAAGAGCTTTCGCATATTTTATTTAAGTCTTTTAAATAAGTTTTTGCTTAATTTTTAGGATATTCTCTTAAGCATTTTCGATTTATTAATTCCTAGTCATGTTTTAAATTAAAAATTCACCTAAATATATGCAAAAAGATTTACATTAAATAATTTTATTGATTGCTGTTTTCCGTAAACTAATTTTTTTTACTTGTACCAAGGATTTACAAAGTATTTATTGTGCTTTCTATGGCAATGGAAAGCTTTATTAAATTATTCAAATTATTAGAAGATGAAGAAGAAGAAAAAAATGGTTTTATTATAAATGCTATAAAGGATATTATTGTTTAATGTAAAATAATTTCTATTTATTAATGTTTCTCAATAAAATAATAATAATAATAATAATAATACTGTGATACACTTTAGACATAAATGACGCAATTCCTTGGTTTTATTATATTAAAATACTAATTTACATAGTCGTCGTCGTTGTTGTTGTTGTTATCGTCAATTTGCTTATTTATTTTTTTTTAATTTTATTATTATTAAAAAAAAACATTTTTTTTTTCTTCTTTAAATAATAATTATTGTGTATTTTCCATTTGTAATTTCTTTATTATTCCGTGTTATATATAACGATATACATATATATATATATTATAAAATTACATAAACGTCGTATATGCAGAGTAAAGAAAAGAAAAATAAAAAATAATAATTAAAGTGAATTTTTACCATTCATATTTAAATGTGAGGAGAGAAAAAATTTAATTTTCGTACTGTTTTTTTTTTTTTTTTTTTATGTATTTTTATTATACACAGATACATAGTTGTTTGGATAAAACATTTAATAGTACGTAAATTTATGATGCAACGATATGCTTTTTAAACTATAATCATATTTATAGATGCAAAGAAGGCAATAATAAAAATTTTGTATGCATTAAAATGAAGCAAAAGCTTTAAAATGTTAAACGATTTGTATACAAGAACAAAAAAAAAAAAAAAGAAAATTAAATGGAAATGTATGTTGTGTATAAACAATACTCCCTTTGCGTTAATTATATTTATGTAAACATTAAAATTAAAATAATTTTTTTTTTTGTGGTATGTTATGTGCTAGTTGGGTAATTCGATAGATTTTCCTCTAAGTAAAGTAAAATACGTAGATCGTTTGAGCAATACAATACAAAATTGACAAAGCATTTGCATACAATGTTTAGCACAGAGTATTTTCTAATCAAAAAGCATATTTAAGCTTTATTTTACACAATTTTTTTTTCTTCTTTTATTTGTAGTTATTCAGCTAATTAAATAAAACAATTTGTTTATTTTTTTAAACACCCAATCTCTAATTACACGATGCAATTTATGTATGTGCATGCATGTGAAAGGTTTCTAAATCTAACAAAAAAATAAAATTAAAATTGAAATTTCATTAAAAAACTCAAAATAATATTACAAAAAGTTAATAGAAATAATTCATATAATTCATTTAAAAAAAAAAATTAAAACTTTAAGCTCTGATTTAGTTTACATTTTTTTGTTTATATTGGTGTTAATGGTAAATGCTTAACCACTTAAAATAATAAATTTTTGCTATTCTGTATGAGTTTCTTATTCATTAATTAAAAATTTAATTTAATTTAATTTAATTATTATGGCTGATACCCATCGCGTTTAGTATTATTATAAAACTTTACTGTACTGTACTGTATTGTGCTTTTACATGCATAATAATATTTTTAGAATATTATATATAATGGATAATAAAAAATCACCGATAATTAATGTATCGATTAAACAATTTTTTATTGGTTTGTTGTTTGAACGTTTTAAAACAAGAACATCATCAACAATCGATTAAAACTTTTTCAAAGCAATTAATTTTTGAATAATAATAAAAATAATAAATTTTTTGCTGTATCGTATTTAAATATTTTAATGAAATTACTGCTTTTTTTTTTCAAATTGTTTATTTAATTAGAAAAATAATTGTCAGTCCAGTCCCCACCCAGCACCATCAATACCACCACCGGAGGAGGAGGATCAGTTATTTCATTCTCAATAAAAAAAACTCTTTATAGAAATTTAATTTATTTTAATTAAATTCAATTACAACAACTGAAATAGATAATTTAAATGATTTGTTATTTTTATCTTGTTTACTGGTTCGGTTTCGTACAGTAAATATCAATTAAATCAATTAAAAATAATAAAATTAAATGAGTTCTACTGAAATAATAAGATTTTGTCTGTACCTCCTAAATGTATGTGACCAGCGGTACGACTGGTACAACATTTAAGTATCGAAATATTTTTTTTTTTAATTTAATCTAACTTTTAACGACTTTTCAATAAAGCTTTAAATGAAAGCATTAAAAGTTACTTTTATATTAATTTGATTGATAATTTTCTTAATTTTTTAATATAATTGATGGTGGTGTTGGTGTTCGTTTTGATACCATTTTCCAAATTACTGTTGCCCAGAACAACTTTCGCCTTTCTGGAATGAAGTTGAATTTTTTTTATTATAGAAAATTGCAGACTAGTTTATTGATTTATTTGTTAGAAAAGTAGAACTTTTGCTTCTTTATTATATATATATATATATATATATATATATATATATATATTCGTTGTATTATTATCAAATTACAAATCAACTTAACTTAACTGTTTGCAAAGTAGCATAATGTTTTGATTTTTTTTTTATATTAAAATAGCGAAACGTAAAATTATAAAACCGTTGATGTAATAATTTGCTTTGGTAACATGTTGCTGTCTGTTAAATAATAAATTTTTTTTCTTGTTTTCTTCTGCAAATAAAAAAAGCATAATAAACGAACCAATTGCACTGAGAACTTTGACATGCTGCTGTTAACGAAATGCACATAATACGAACAAATAAATTTTCTTGATCTTAAAGGATGGAGATTCTTTAATTTACTTGATTTTATTATAATATATTCATTAAAGAAATTTTACATAACAAAAGAATAACAAGGTGAAAGTTTAAAAAAATTATAATACGCACCTCCTACCCAATGTAGGAATTGATGAAAAATTAAATTTTTAATAAAAATTTTTGTGTTTTATTCATAGAAAATTTAATACAAATTATACAAAAAATGTGGTTGTTTTATGTATGACGAATAAAACACAAAAAAAAAGCTTTAAATACACAACAGATAACACCAGAGATAGTAGACAAAAATATTTCCACGTCATATTTATCACAAAAAACAACAACAATTTTTTTTTTTTTTTTATTTTAATTTATTTGCATATAAATCGGTTAATATCGTTTCTATATTTACTTTAAAACTTTGTTAAACTAGCCACATTTTTCCAGTTTAACACGAATAACAACAACAATAATAAAATAAAAGGGAAAAAAGTTCTTATGCTTTTGGCGTATTTCAACAAGAATTATTAAATTTTATAAGAAAATTTTAATGTCAGTCACGTTTAGTGATAAAAAAAAAAAAAATCTTTTTTTTTCCTTTTTTTTTGTAAAGTTACTTTGTTAGAAATATTAATTAATAATTCAGGGTTATAAAGCGAACATAAATTTACTTATTTTTACTTGAAAAACAAGAAAAAAAAAAAATTGTAAAATTTAAATTAAAATCAATAATTTTCGTGTTGTTTTTTTTTTTTTTTAATTGCATTTTTGGTTGTTTGCTGTTTGTTGGTTGAATCACAAAATAAAAAACTTTTAGTTTGTTTGTTTCTCCTTTCGTTTTTCAACTTTAATTACATTATTTATTTATTTATTTTTATTTTATTATTTTTTTGTATATTATCTTGTGAAATTAAAGCTAAGCTTTATGTGAGAAATAAGTAATTAAATCTTGGATAAAACGTTGAATAATCTTTACATTGCTTTACTTTGCTGTACTTTGTCACTCAATGAAAAACATAAAATAAAAAAAAATAAAAAACTGCTGCTTGTTGTTTTGTTTAATTAAAACGGAAAGGAAATAGAAAGCAAAAACAAAATAAAAAAATACGAAAAACCCTTAATCTTAATCCTATTAAATAAAATCAACAGTTTTCATCAACTCTGTGGCGGTGTTTTTGGGGGACTTAACAATATTTTTCCATCAGGATTTATTTATTTATAAAAGTGTTTTTTTTTTTATAATTAGGTACGCATCGCGATTTTTCGAATTTTCACAATCTTTTAGAACAACTAATGTCCTAAAATACTAAAGCTTAGAGTAGTATTAGCTAGAAGACTAAATTGTTATAGAATTCTAAGTATGAACAGTAGTACTTTGTAAAACACCTAATTATATACTATACACAGTTACATGATAATTTGTTTATTCCTACATTGCATTTAAATAGCATTTTGATTGCATCGAATCCAATCGACTAATCAAAAATAATTCGATAGAAAATAATATTTAATTAATTTATGTATTATTCTATGTATATATTTTAAAAACAATATTATCATTAATAATTTATTTACATAACGTAAACACACAACATGTTAATAATTATATATATATATATATATATAATTGTGTATTGATTTTATTCTATGTTTTTTTTTCCATAATATATAATTATTTATTGTCAAATCTCTTACTACTTACTTAATTTATTATTAATAATTTACTAATAAAATAAATCAAAAATATTGTGTAGTTATTAGAAAAATAGAAAAATATATGTATTAACAATTAAAACAACTCATGTATATATTAATCACGATAATAATTATGATAATGATGATGATAAAAAAAAACTACACACACCTTTTAGGCTTCTTTATTTATTATTACCAATGGCTTGTGTACTTTTTTATTCATTTTTATTAAAGAAGAATGTTATTGCGTGTTATCAGTAATATTGAAGGTTTTACTAGATTGATGATATAATAAGTAGAATAATTAAGTAAGTAATTAAATCCTTTTTTTTATTATTATATTATTATATTAGAACAATGTAATGAAAGTAATATTAGGTCTCTGTCATCTGTCTCTTTAACGATTTTTAAACCAAAAAAAAAAAACATAAAAAGTCGGTTTATTCACCAATTTATTAAATACCGAGGTCCTTAAAATTATAGTTTTATTTACCCCTAATAGTAATAATAAAAAAAAATGGTTTAACGTTTCTTTGTTAATAATTTTATTATTAAATAAATGAATTAGAAGAAGAAAAAAACTATAGCCAATGTCTAGAAACGAAAAATAATAAGTCTCTATCGGATTCTAATAACATTTTTTTTTTTTTTGTTTTTATGATAAATTAAATTAAGGATATGAAAGTAACATAAAACATAAAACAGCAACAACAACGACGACAAGCTTTAATATTCAGTTTTATATATATATTTTTTATTTGTTGACTGTATGATTGAATGACTGTAAACAGGACAGAACAGGACAGGAATAACAAAGCTCTTAAATGTAAAAATCAATCAAAAAAAAATTTTTTTTTCTTGATTTGTTTAGGGAAAACTATTATAAAAAACAAATTCGCTCTTACAAACCCATTTTCATGGTTTTAAAAACAATTTTTTTTTATTGTTTATACAGCAAGCAGCTTTGAGCAAGTCTTTTACTTTAAATAATATTAAATAGAGGTGGACTCTGTGTGTGCTGTGTTAACTTTTACAAAAAGAGTAACTTTACAATGACGTGTTTTTTTTTTTTGTTTTGTAAGGATTTTTCTCTGGTTCTATTTGTTCGTTCCTGTTACGTAATATATCCAATTATTATTAATTTATCCATTGTTTTAATATTGGTTGAATGAGGTTAATTCTCTAACATACACGAATAAAACGTGATTGAATAAAATATTTGTTTTAACATGGAAAAATTTCATTACATTGTTGTGTTACCACTAGTTTGTCATAATTCTTGAGACATTTCAATATAATTTGATATTATTACTATTATTATATTTGAAGTGCCTAAAGGAATTGTTTATTTCTAGATAACAGATAATCATCACTAGTTATTGTGAATTGAATTTAATTGTTTGAAATAAAAGAGACAATAAGGTAGATATGGTAGATAAATCCCATCTTTCTTGTTTATCAAAATCATTATACACATATTTTTGGCATTGAATTTGAATTTAATTATTTATTACATTCTGTTCACGTGTTTTATTTTTTTTATTTTTTATATCATGCTAAGTACTCATACAATGATTATAAATCATCATCCTTTAGTTGTGAAACACCCATTGCATGTTTAACGCTACTTACAAAATATTAATTTTTGTTTTTTCTATAAACATTTTTTGCGGTACGTTGAAGACACGAAATAGACAAAACAAATAGCCATTGGAATGCAACCTAAATATCAAAAAAAAATTTAGTGTTAAAAAATAAAATTTAATGTTGTTGTTTATGCTTTTGTCGTTTGTTTTAAAGACGGTGATAAAAAAAAAAAAAAAAAACGAAAAATACAAAAGGAGATACAATGCAGTAAAATTTTTTTTATATCTTTTTTGGGGGAAAAAGAAAGCTTGGTGTGCTGGATGGTAAAGAAAAAAAAACTAAAACTTTTTCCCTATTTTGTTAAAGTTGCGTTTTTGAGCTACAAAAATTGAATAATAATAATTAAAAATACAAAAAAATAATACCCTAGCATGTTTGAAGCACGCGTCATCATTACACAGAGAAAAACTATTTGAAAAACCACAAATCACTTAATGTGAAACATGTTGAATTCCAAAGCATCAACCAGACTGACTGACTCCTCTGTCTGCTGCATTTGTTAAATCATTTGATTAAATAAAAATAAATTGATTTTCATTATTTTATAAAAATTGAATCATGTAATGAATGCTTATAGCATGGGTAATGGGTAAAAAGCACACAAAATTCCTGATGAAATATTTCAATAAACTCTGATTGCTGCATTTTAAAGGTTTTTTTTTTATTTTATATATATTATAACAAAATAATTAAAAATAAATTGATATTGCTTGTTTGCTGCTGTTGTTGCTGTTGCTGTTGCTGTTGTTTTATTAAAAAATATTAAATTTTCACCGAAATTTTCTATGTCTCCGAAAGCAATAAATGTAAAAATTTCCACATCAATTTCATGCTTTTTTGTGTGCTTGATAATTGTTATTAAAAACTGTCGCACGTGTGCCTAGTATTCTTTAATTTATATTCATCTCTCAATGTGAACATCCTACAATTGTCTTAATAATATAGAAAATTTAATATACGAATAATAGATAGAGAACGATAAGATGTTTATTCAGCACGACGTGTAGGTATCATTATCGAAAGCTTCGCCATTAAAGTCTTTCTCTGCTTCTTCTACTTTTTTTTTATTATTATTTGATTTAATAATTTTCAATAAGATGGTAGAATATTATAGAAAAAATTAATGTTGTTGTGGGTGCAGTCTATTAATGTCATTTTAATATTCGCTTTACAAAGAAGAAATAAATTCTCCTTGGTTTTAATTCATGAGCACAAGTTACGATGTTACGATTTTTAATAGCTGTTATCGTAGGTTGTCCGTCCCTTTATTGAAATAACATTATTTATTTTTATTTTTTTTCTTTTTTTCTATGTATAATTTTTTGCAACATGATTTACATATTAACCTACTTTTGAGTATTTTTAAATTTTGCTTCTTTAATAAATAAATAAATAAAGACGATGGTGGAGACGACAACAACGTTGGCAATTTTTTTTTTGTTTTTTTGAAATGTCTAGAGAAATAAAACGAAAGTTGTCAGGACTTGTTAGTTATTTTGTAGAAGAAGAAGAAGATGAAGAAAAATTAATTGAGTAATAAAAAAAAAAAAAAATTACATCGATTTTGTTGTTTTTTTTAAATAAGATTTATTATGTCTGGGTGCAATTTTTCTTTATTTTCTTGTTGTTCAAGGATTTATAATTTTTTTTTATTTTTATTTTATTTTTATTTATTATTAATTATCAGGCTGTGTGGGTGTGTATATACATATATTTATTAACAGGGAAACAATGTACCTGTTGCCTTATAAATAAATAAATAAATAAAAGTTTATTTCAACGTTTATTCCTTTAGATATAACTTACTAAATCCACCCACTTAAAACTCTTCTTTTTTTTGTTTTGTTATTCTCTACCTGATCTCTAGTGTTGTTATCCCAACACAAATCACTATATTTAATCAATCTGTCTGTGTTACATAAATAAATAAATAAATGTTGCTGATATTTTATTATTGATAAATACCAATTTATTACAAATCCAATTAATTTTTTTGTGTAATTTTTCCTAGAAGTTAAAAGAGAAAATTTATTTTACTTTAATTATAAATTTTATAAATAAATCGTTTTCTAATCAATAATGATGGATAATTAATTAACAATCAAAGCTTTATAATAAGAATTTAAATTTAAATAAAATAAAAATTGTGGATTCAGATTGTTTAATAGAAGAAAAACGAAAAAAAAAAGATACAAAAATATTCTCTTTGAATGACAGCATTATGCTGCTCAAGTCATTTAAAATCCTTAACGAATTTTCTGTTTTTATTTTTATTTTTCTGTAGCTAAAGGGTTTTTCATTTTCAATTACTTTAGTAGCAGAATCAGTTTACAAATCGAGAAAATTCTTTTTTTAATTTAAAATTAAATTTGCTTTCTTATCTTTTAACAAAAACAAAAAGAATTTTTTACTTCATTTATCTTTCAAGCTTTTGCTCTTTCGCTTTCTTTCATTTTTTGTTTTTTTTATCAACGATTTATTAAATCAAATCAATTTTATTTTTAAAACAGAAAATTTAATATTTGCATAAAACATTCATCAGCCTTGTGTTTATCTCTCAATTCTTCCTCCCTAGTGTGTTTACTTATTTTGTAGATAAAAATTAATAAAATTTACTACCACCCACCCACCAGCCTCCTCCAAATAAATTTTTGTTAAATGCTCAACATGGGATAGAAATATTCTCACCGTTTTTTTTTTGTATGATTATCAAGTGGTAAAATCAAATCAAATCGAATAAAATCAAATGAAATACGAAATAAAGAAAAAAAAAGCAAAATGTAAAAAAAAAAATCATATCGTAATCGAAAGGTAAACGATGTGGAATTTTGTAAAGAAATAAAATTACTTTGGTTATATGTAGATGGTGATTGTGATTGTTTCCTCACTTACGTAACATAAAAATTAAATTTTATTTTATTCAAAAGAAAAAAACGAACCAAATATCAAGGAGGAGATCTAACAAGGATACTAAACGTAAATCATTTCTTGTGTGTTTTGTCGTTGATTTTAATAAACACAAAAATTCCTTTTTCCTGTTTATTTCAGCCAACGTAAGTTTTATATAAAACATGTTTACCTAGTCTGTAAGACTGACAACAGTTTTCTTATCTGTACAGATCAAAGCAATCAAAATAAAGCACATTATGTATTTGTTTAACTTTCGATATCATTCATTTACCAAGTAGTAGTATTAGTTGTGCATACATGGACAAAATTATTATTTTGAATAAACGAAAAATAATAATAATAATGATAATAAAAAAAAAAAAAATCATTTCATGAAATGATAAGAAAAATAGTTTTTTTTTTTTGTTGTCAAATGCATGAATTTATTCATCTGTTATAAAGAAAGAATGAAAAATAATCAAAAAGGATATCGAAAGAGACTATTCAATAAGGTTAAAGGTTCTTCGGTTGCTATTTTATTAACTTTTCTACTTTAATTTTTTTTTTGTTTCTTTTTTTTAACTATTGTTATACTAGCATTGTTATTTGTTTTGATATTGTGTTATCTGAGTAATATTGTAAATTAAAATAAAACGAAAATGTTTTAATAATTTCCAAATTTTATAATATTTGCGCCTAAATGTTTACTACAATCATCTCTTTGACGAAAACGAATGAATTTTTATTATTCACACATAAAGGTGTGAAACCGAAATTGTTTATCACAGTTTTATGCTTTATAAAATTAACGTGTGATGGTTTTTAATTAGTTTATACAACCGGAAAATGTTTCCTATAATTAAAAATTAATTAATTTTTAGTTATTATTTTATTTAGAATCTCCGTTTAGCTCCTAAATCCATTAACATTTCAGTTTTTGCTTTTTAGATCATAAATTATATTTTTATCAATTTATTAGTTCGTTACCTATTCACAGCTAAAGCTTTTATTTATAAATTATTAAAAACAAATTTGTTTCGACTATTAATTGTTTTAGTTAAAACCATCAATTACCCTTTTGTTTGTGTTTTTTTTTTTTATTTTACCTCGTAAAATTGGGTTTATAATGCTGTGTTAACGCACCGTACTTCGTACAGGAAAATAAAATTTCATTTTTCCTGGTTAGAAATTACAACGTTTTATTTATTTTTTTATTTTCTACCTATCCTTGACCATAATACTTTTTAATTTTTCGTGTTCCTTTTTTTATTTTTTGGGTAAACATAATACCCCAAAGAGCACACGGGGTGCACATATTTCAAAAATCAAAAACTTGTTGAATCATAAAGCATAATAATTTAATTAATTAAAACAAAAGAAAATTTATTTCCAAAAAAAAAAAAAAAATAGAAAAAAATTATAGCTGAAAAAACTATTTTTCCCAGCAATTTAACTTTAACATTCCAATTAAGAAACTTTTTATTAACTTTTATAATAAAAAAATTTATTAAATAACCAAAGAAAGATTTGTAAGAAAAAAAAATTCTAGATTAAGCTATGTTTTATTTATTTTTTTTTTTTTTGCTAATTTGTAGCATTTTTTTTGTGTCGTTTTTTTGGTTGACCACATCTGTGTGTTGGTGAACAATTTTCTTGCCATCAATAATAATGTCGCAAAGGAAAAAAAAAGAAGCTTCTACCGAATATTATTACAAAAAAAAAAAAGAAGTTAATAAGCGAAAATCTTTTCAAAAATTTATATATCCGTTTTATTAATTACATTCGAAGGACATTATTAAAAAAAAAAAAATCAATAATAATCAAAGTAATAACATGAATTTTAGTTACGTACGTACGTGGTATCGTTATTAATAATGATGATACTAAACTTATTACTACTACTACTACTAAGAAAAATAATAATAATTATTATTAATATTACGTGAGATAGTTTTATAAAACGAAAAATTGTGTATTTATCGACAGACAGACAGACAAACAAGCAGACAGTAGTGTGGACATATAATGTGCGTTTTAACACATTTAATAGAGAGAAGGAAAAAAAATTCTCTGCTCATTCTTATTGGTTTATTCGTTGTTCTTCTATCTTTTTGTTTAATTAATAAAAATGTGTGGGTGTTTTTACTCAAGTTAAATTCTTTGTCACGATAAGAAACAAAATGAAATGCTGGTAGCTAAGTATGCAGCTGTTTATCGAGCCTTTGCGTTTTTATTGTACATTAAATAAGCTTTTAGAGGTAATTTGTTTATTTTTATTTAATACTAATCCTTTATAAAAATATTATAAATAAATAATTTCTTAAGGCAACATACATTATGATATTTTTTTTTTGTCTGTTCCTGTAAAGCATTATTCTATCTGAATTATTTATGTAATATTAAAGACACCGTCGTTAAGCTGTGAGTGTTGTGTGTTTATCTTATGTTTAAAGGATTAAAAAAAATTTAAACTTTTTTTTCTTTCTTCCTTCCTTCTTTTAAAATTTAAATAAATTAGTTAATTTCCAGCAATTAAAATTAAAAGTAAGTTACACTACTTATGACTTTAATTACATTTTTCTTGCTGTGTGTGATTAAAAATAAAAATTTTACGAAAGTATCGCTTGGGGGTAATTCTTAATAAAAAACGTTTTACAAAAAATTTGTTTTTTACATTACTTTACAAAACTAATGGCACAAAAGAGTGAGCTTTTAAGTGTTTAATTAAATAATAAACATAATTTTCTAATCTTTTTTAATCCATTTAATTGTAAATGATAAACATAACCACCCTATAACTACTGAATACAGAAATAAAAAAAGTAAAGGAAAAATGAAAATAATTTTTATCATAATGAAAACATTAATCAAACTTTTAAATACTTTTAAAAGCATAAATATTAACCTTAATTAAATTTTTTTTCACATTTCACATACCAAAACTAAATGTTTTTGTTCCTTTTTTTCATAACAGGAGAAATTTGTTTAAATAAAATTCCCATTAAAACATGAAATTAATCTTTAAAAGTATCGGGGATAGAGGGTGGTAGAGTAAGAATATTATCTGGCTATGGGTTTTAACAAATTTTACTTTGTTTTAAATGATTTAATTTCCTGAAAAGATAACCAAAAAAAGAAAAAAGAAAAAAATTAAATCAACAAAGTGGTTACCGTGCTTTTTTTTTTGGTGCTTTTATAAAAAATAAAATAAAAAACAAAGCAAAAGATACATTATTTTGATGGTTCTACTATGTTCTCCTATACTCTATGTGTTACCACCTACCATTTACCATCTACACAACCTTTTTTTATTATCTTTATCGCAGGAAAAAAAAATTGAAACAAGAAAATAACGAATTAAATAAAAAATTTGTTTTTTTTTTAATATTTTAACATGTGACACATGTTTCATATAAATTATTTAAACAAAATTTACGTTTACTCTGTACACATTACGCCTGTTTTTTTTTATATATCTGTAGTAAAAACCAAAAGAAATAAAGAAAAGGAAAAAGCATCAGAAAAACATAAATTAAATATATAAAAATTTATATCATTTATATGATTTATATTTTAAACAAAATTTTTCAACTCACAGTTTATTCTCGAGTTGTTTGCCAATTAATCTGTCTCTGCCTCTGTAACATTTAATAGTAACATATAATGCTTATGTTTTATTATTATTATTATTATTATTATTATTATTATTAATATTCACGTAAATCATACTAATAAAGAAAGAATTAAATAATATTATCTGTAGATAGATCTGTGGTAGTAGTGGGGGTTTTTTTTTATTTAATATTTTTATATATATAAAATTAAAGTAATAAAAATTCGCCATAAATTATACTTCCAAACAAACATATGTCATATACGATTGTTTGGTGTTTTAACTCTATACGTTTTATATCCTTATTTCCTTTGCTTTTAAATAAATCATCTCTATCTTGAAAATAAATTTAATTATGATGTAAATCTAATTATTCCTTATTATTATTATTATCATTATTATTATTATTATTATTATTATTATTCCTTATTATTATTCCTTATTATTATTATTAGTAATAACATACTGGAAAATATATTTCCTAAGGTTGGTTTTATATTATTTTTGTATTTCTTGTACCAAATAGGATAGAAACTTTTCTGTTAGCTATTTATTACTCATTGTTAGAAAAAACATATTGTTTTCTTAGAATTATCCTTTATCAGAAATGGAAAAAAAAATAAATATTTTATTGAGAAAATAATAAGTAAATTTAACTCTATTGTATGGAATTTATTTATTTATTTAATTTTTTCTTTTCTTTCTTTCTTTCAATTCTATTTGTAATTTAAGCTTTTATTTTATATGTTGCTTATTTGTAAATTAAATATTTTGTTATCATGTCTAGAACTGTCTGAAACCTGAATAGTATTTATAACCAATTGATGGTTTTTTACTTAAAGAATAATAATTAAAGAGGCGAAGTGTTGTGTTCAGTTATGCAAGGTCAAAAAGTTATATATACGCAGCCGAATTAATTATTTATTCAGGTGATGCTTTACGTATATTAGAACTTTCCGTTTTGGTTTAATCATATTTATATAAGTTATCCTATAGAGGTGGATTTCTTATTTAAAAATACGGAATAATTAAGATGTAAAAATCAAATGAAAATTAAGCGGAAAGAAGAGAAAAAAACTTTGGTAAAATAATTTTCATTTTATCAAATTATCATTAATAATTGATATAGCAATTAATTTGCGGTTATTTATGCTCTTTCGTAATTTTTTTTTTTTTTTTTTGTAAATTGAGTACTCAGCTCTCGTATTTTTATCATTGGAATCAATTAATTCTCAAAATGTAAGAATAAAAATTTACGTTAAGTTGCTTATTTATTTGCTTGTTGGTTTTTATAGAAATTTAATTTGTATTAAATAAAACATGACTAAAAGGAAAACAATTTAAGTAACTTTCTTTATTGGTTGGTTTGAGGATATTTTGTTAATAAAACCGCCCTAAAGGCTATTTATTTAAAAATATAAACATGAGAAAGCTTCTTCTTCTTCTTCTGCTTCTTTTCTTACTTAATAAAATAGTCTAAGCAAGAGTTTTATTTTTTGGGTAATAAATTATTAAAATTAATCAAAAGAAATAATTTTACAATCACGAAAATCTATTTTATTATTTATTACGATTATGTTACGATAAATAAAGCAATTAATTTCAATGTAAATTGATTATAAGATAAACTAATTGCATTACTTATGTTTCTCTCTCTATATATAAGCTTTTGGTGTAGTTTCTTTAATTAAAAAAAAAAATAATTTCTTTTATAAAATTATAAAAGGAAAACTCCTTGTTGTTGTTGTTTATATTCTTAGTCGCTTTGTTTCACTTCTCTTATCTAATATTCTGATTTAACTTTATTATTTAATTTTGTTTTTTTTTTTGTTTTTTTTTTTTTTTTTGTTATTATTTAATAAAAAAAGAGAAAGATTTATGTGTAAGGCTGGCTACTTTTATTATCTTGCCTTTAAAGCATAAAAAAAAATAAAATTAAAAAATCAATGCTGCTATTCGTGTTGGTACAACGAACACAACATCCTGTTTTGTATTCTTTTTTCCTCCTTTTTTTTTTAATTATTTAATTTTCGTTATTTCGCAGGAAAATAATTCATTTAACACACAAACAAAAGTAATTTTATTTTAAAATTTGTATGAAGCTTGCTTTCCATGCATATTTTTTTAATAACGACGACGATGATGATGATTTCCTTATTCCGCTAGAAATGTTATTGAAACTATCAGTCATGGTACTGTTACTGTGGCTGTTTTATAACTTTTTTTTTTATTTTTTTTAATCAGTGCTGCTTTTAATGCTTCGAAACAAAAGTGCTTTATGATTTTTGTTTTAAAATTAATTGAAGGATTTAGAATAAATTTTTTTTTTTTTTTGTTAACAATCGAATTAAGAAACGATTTTATTGTCTATCGAACTTTTTAATGTTATGCCAGGTGTTGTTAATCTCTCAATATATATGCACTTAGGTCACACTGAGTAAATATTTACTGTCTTGAGTGAGTTTTCTTCAGAAATTTTCATTTTCTATAATAGCAGCATTAGTGTATTAACGATAAAGAATAAATAAAGCATTGTATATCCTGTCCGCATAGTAATTACTTTCGCAAGACTAAGAATTGTTGTTAAGCATGATTTTATTATGCTTTTA
Source organism: Ptychoptera albimana (assembly GCA_961205885.1). Taxonomy (NCBI): domain Eukaryota; kingdom Metazoa; phylum Arthropoda; class Insecta; order Diptera; family Ptychopteridae; genus Ptychoptera; species Ptychoptera albimana. The sequence goes on along the minus strand of OY540802.1, from coordinate 23,247,178 downwards.
TCAACGTTGTTAAAATTATTAAAAATTTGTATAATAAGTGAATGAAACATAAAAACGGTAACCCGTGTAACATAATGTGTGATGAATCTGATTTACATTCATCATTCATTTATTATTAAGCAAATTGTCATATTAATTCGTTATGAAATTTCTTTTTATTTTTAATTTATCTGTGGTAAAATCAGTAAAAACCACCCACTATAAAGCTTTAATATTTTAATAGCAGATAAACCTCGAGAAATTAAATTAAAGATATTAAGGAGTAAATTATTACTCCATACATTTTCCTTTCTTTTTTTTTATAGAAAATGTATAAATAATAGCGAATAATAATAATAAAAAAGAGGATAAAGATTAATAAAAAATAATGACTTTTAACTGTAATGTTTCAAAAAGTCATTATTTGTGCTTATTAACATTACACCACTGTACATTATTGTGATGAGAATTGCCTTTCAGCAATACCCACCAATCGTATTTTTACTGTGAATAAACATAATAATGCTAATATAAAAACGCCACTGGAAATAAATTTAATTTGAATACAATACAGTGCTTTATGCTTTAGTAACGAATTTTACCAACAACTTACCAGGCAGCTCCACTTAGTTTTCAGTTCGTATTTAAAACGTAATCATGGTTTAAACGTTATTATCCATCTATTTTCAATTATTAAAAGCAAAACAAAAATGATAAAATAAATATAAGGAAAGAAAAAAAAATACAAATTTTTTGTTTGTTCACATATACAGCAAAAAAAAAAAAAAGAGAAAAGAAAACAGGCTGAGAAAAACACTTGTCTTTTGTAATATTACATAAATAATAAATACAAAAAAAAAAACCACGCATACAGCATTAATAATTTATTTAATGTTAAACAAACATAAGGCATATATGTATGTATGTATGTTGGTTGGAAAAAATAAAAATATTTCGTTGATTCTAATAAGGAGCAACAGTTTTTTTTATGTTTTTTTCTTTATTTTTTTTTTTTTTTGTTATACCGATGAAAATGCTACTTTGAGATGGCAAAAAAAAAAAACTGTTGTGTTTACATTGAATACATAAAATGTGACAGTTTTGACATGTGAGCTTTTTTCGGTTTTGTTTTATTTTAAAGGTAAATACATAAATATCTAATAATGTAACACCATAGCCACATACGATATTTCAATTGTCCTACATTAGGTTCTTCTTTCTTTTACTTCTACTCCTATGTCATGAGCTTTTACTTTTTATTTTTCTTTTCATTTTATTTATGTAATAATTGTATCTTCCTTGTAATAATAATAATAATATAAAAGAGAAAGTAAAAAAAAAATATTACAACATGAAATACACAACTGTTGCTTTAATTTGCTGTGTTAATAGCGTATATATTAAAACTCCTGTTTTTGATTTCCTGTTTTTTTTATTACATTAATACTGGATGTGATATTCAACCATTAGACACGTGCCATATTTAATGATTTAATAATTACTCAATGCTAATATTTAAACAGTAAAGTGTGTGTTTTGTGTTGTTTTGTGTTTTTTAACTTAATTAATTAGTTTATACTTGGAAGCGTGTGTATGCGTGTGATTTTACGTTAATTTTTACTTTTTCTTTATAATTCCTACTTCAAAGATAAACAATTTGATGGAACAACAAAGTATCTGTTGTAATCTTCTATCCCACCGATCAACACTCTAAATTAATAACAAGAAAAATGATTTTTTTTTTTATTTCGCGCCTAAACTTATACAAACGGTTTTAATTTTTACTTTTGCGATCTTTTTTTCATTTTTAAACATGTGTTGTGCGATGCTCTATTTAAAAGTAGTAAATAAAGTCGGAGGTTATTACAAAAATTCTAAGAAAATTTAATTAAAACATCGATAATCATATTGATTAAGTGATGGAAGCAAAATTGTTTTTTTTTTATTTTTATTTATTTACTCATTTAAATCATTAAATTGAATTTTTATTTATTTCTCTATGTGAAAGTTATTTCGTTTTTAAAACTCAACACATATTCAATACACAAAGATTCGTATGGCTGAGTTCTATACTAAACAAACAGTATCATCGAATCGAAGAAGCTTTTCCTCAGTACAACATAGATACATACATAGATTTCAATACGTTTTAACACACGTTACAATTACAACATATTTTTGCTCCACATATATATATTTATCCGTTGCAATAAATTTTCACGCAAAAAATCTTTTTCGTTTTTAATGCAAAAATATGATGACATTTTTTTTTTTTTTTAATGTTTTTTAAATGTAAATAATGAAGAATAAAGTCAGTGACAGTGTAAGAACAACAATTACAAACAACAACAGCAACAAATCATAACACAAGAAACCGAAAAAACAAAAAAAATTTCTATATAAAAATAAAATTCAGTATAGAAGCGGCAGTCATCGCGTATTGTCACAGCTGTTGTCTGTTGTATTAAATTTTTTTTTGTTTCGTTTTCATTTTAAATTTCTAAATTTTATTTAGATGAAAATAATATTTTATAGTAACTGTGTGTGGTGCTTGCGAGTGTAATAAATTTATATTTTAATTAAAAATTATTAATTTAAAAAAAAACTTTTAAGACATATTAAGGAGACACTGTATGTGTGTGGGGCGTGTGTTGTGTACGTGGAAAAAAATTGTTATTGAAAGTGTGTGTGTTCTGTTGTTAACGAGAATTATTAAAAAATAATTGAAATACTCAAAAATAACTTAATAAGGACTAGAAGAAAACTTTTTCTTTTCTTTTTTAATTATTTATTTTTTTTTTTTTTTCGTTAATAATTGTTTCGCGATTAATTAAGAAATGAATTAAGTAAGTAAGTAAAAAGTACTGAGAAATAAAAAATAGAAATAAATAAATAAATTTACTCGTCTGCTGCTTAATGACTTACGTCGTAATTGTTTTGTTTTAATTATTAATATTATTATTATTTTTTATTTTTTTTGTTAATTAGTGTTGATTGAATTTTGATGATTTTATTATAAAAGGCGTTGGTGGTTGGTTGTTTTTTTTTCCATCTGGTTGTTTTCCTCCTTTTTTTTTTGTTTTTAATTTAAGTTTCTAATTATTAATTAATTAATTTAATTTAAAAAAATATCTTCTTAACGTCGTATTATTCCTTTGTTGTGTTAAAGCTGTGCAAAAGGAGCTTAACGTATAAGAACAGGGTTAAATTGGTGGACACAGTTTAAGAGATTAAACTAGAAAATTTATTTAACTTTTTTTTTTTGTAATTTAATTTAAATAAGGAAGCAAAAGCACTGGATAAAATCAATATCAACTGACTAATCCTATTGAATACGAGATAAACAGAAAAACAGAAAACCGAAAAACACAATTAACCCCAATGATTTGTATTTAAATGTTTCGCTTTTTTTTTTTTGTTTTCCTGTTGTTGTTGTTGTTGTTGTTATAAGCTTTCGCCTAACTAGGAAAAATAAAATTTTCATTCTATTAATACTGGAGATAATTAAATGTTGATTAGTTACGTCACGTTTTGTTATTGTTTTAATTTTTTTTTATTTTTTGTATTTTTTAATTAAATTTTATCTTTTCTCCGTAAAGTTTATATTTCTTCAACATAAATACTTTAATTTGTCTTGTTATGCAAAAGAAAAACATTTCTGGTTCATTTTGGTTCTAATAAATCATTTCGGTGTGTGTCGTCTAATAAGTTTTTTAAATTAAAAATGCAAACCGCAAACAAAATATGCAAAAATTACTTTAGGAATTAGTTCAAGAAAGTAATAAATTTTTCTTTTCTTACTTTATTAGTTTAATTATTTATTTGGTTGATGTTATTTTGTGTGTTTTGTATGATGAAATAATTTTTTTTTTTTTTTTTTTTGGTTAATTAAAAATCTGCATACAAGTCATACTCGATATATTAACATGCAGATATTATAAACGTTGCTGCTGATAGATTAATTGATATTAAAATTGAATTATTAAATAAATAAATGTTTATAACACTTGGGTGTAAATAGTTTTTTCTTTATTTATTTATTTATTTACAAGACTAGAAAACATTTCTTTTTCCTATTTATTTATTTATTTTGAAATTAAAATATACGCAGAGAGATTTAAATAATTAAATAAATAAAAGAAATAAACATTAAACAAGGAAGAGGGAGTGGGAAAATGAGAAGAAAAATTATAATTAATTATAATTAATATAAATAAACGTAAATAGACTTAAATTTTTAATTTATTTATTTTATTTAAATATGTATTATTTTGGGATAATAATAAAAACAAAAATACCGAAAAAAATAAAATTTATTAATACGAGGTGAGATGATTTGTTTGTTTGGTTGTTTGTTTGTTGTACACTTTTAGGTAAATTTTTTTTTGCATTTTAAATACATAAAGTAAACAAATAGGGTGAATTAATGATTTATAAAAATAAAAATTATTTATAGGGTATTACAAAAGATAATTCTGAATAATTTTTTTTTTGTTTTTTTTTTATTTTCGCTTTGTTTCTTTTTATTTATTATTTTGGCAATCGATTTATAATTTTTTTTTTATAAACAAAGCAAAATAAAACGTTTTTATCAATTGGCAAAACAGATGTTTGCACTTTTTTTTTTATTTTGTTTTGTTTTGGGGTTATTAGAAGCTTTTCTTTGAAATAAAAATAATTTTTTTCGATTGTTGTTAGTTAATTTATCAATGTTTATTGATAAGAAAATTTTTTTTTGTTTTATTTATAGAGAGAAAATTTATATGTTTTTTTTTTTTTTTTTTGAATAATAGAAGAATAAATTATGATTAATTTCTTTAATGTTTTTTTTTATTTAATAAATTTATTCGTTGAGAAAAGACACAAACAGACAAAGAAATTTAATTTTTATATGTTAGCAAAGTAATAAACCCATAACAAAACCGATTTCGATTTTATTACCTTTTGTTGATTAGAAATTATTTGTTTACGGTTTTTCATTATTTTTATTATTATTAATATTAATCATAATAAGTAGTTTTACATCAAAAGTACCATCCACTGTTCGTAGTTTCGTCGTCATTATAAACCAAAATAACGTAAACATGTATTTCGTGTAAGAAATTTAAAAAAGTTTTATTTATTATTGATTTACCCAAACGAACTTTACAAAAAACACTTTTATTATCATTTAAAATTAATATTATTATTCTTTGTACCACCATCACCACCACTACCACCACCGTCACCACAACACAAATTTTTTATTACTTTACCATTAAAAACTGTTCCATTGCGTATGATGATTAAACAAAGTAGAAAACACTTGTGCTGCTGTATAATTGAAATAACCGAATTTAATTACACAAATAAAATCGTGTTGAACCCGACAAAACTAAAAAAAAATTATTTATTATTCAATAAAACAAAAAAAAAATGTATTTTCATGAACAATAAGGACTAGAGAAAGGAATTAATTTTTTAATTTTAATCCCAAAATTTTGTTCATAGCAACGTATGACCTTTTTTAGTTTAATTTTTCAAAATTTAAATTGACAAAACATTACTTAAGGTAAATCCTGTTTATATTTAATTATTTTATTCATACTTTAAATGATGAAGTGACGGATAATAAATACACAGCGAATTTTCTTTTATCACACAGCGAGTGATACAATTTTTTCTTGAATGATGCACACTTTAAACAAAAACTTTAAGTTTATCACATGTAAATCTTCATTACATCATCCATAAAAGTGGTTTGAATTATCCTTTAAAAGAAAAAAATTCTTCTATAATAGATGAAAATTTTTTCGTTTTTCCATTTTCTCTTTTATTTTTTTATTTTTTTTATGATCTATTTATGAAACAAACGAGTTTATAGAATAGAACAAAGTACTCGATAACCAGTATGCGTTGTGGGTTATAAAAATAAAAATTGGGTACAAAATGTACCATTTAAGGGCGGTTTAATTGACAACTTATAACCCAATTGTGTTAGAATAATTTCAGTTTTTATTATCGCTAAAATGGTTAAGAAATTTTACTGCAAATTTTTTTTTTTTTTTTTGCTGTATTTGCAGTTTTTGTGGTTTTACTAACACCATGGTTAGACTAAGATTTTTGCAATTAATTAATTTTCTTATTTAAATCAACAAAAATAGAAAAAATCGAAATAATACAGCACTGTATATAGGGATAAAAGATACTGATTTATGCTCCCTTAAGTAAATAATTTAAAAACATAAGGAAAATTATGAGTTCTTGTTGTTATACCAAGTGGGATGAATTTTTTGTTTTATTTTTGTTTATTTAAAAACAATGGGGGTGTTTAAAATATTTTGCCATCTTAGCGGTTTTTTTATTATTAGATTTTTCCTTACGCTTTTTATTTATTGAATATTTTTTGTCAAAAACAAATATTTATTTTTTATTTATTTATTTTTTTTTTGTAATTTAAATAAATAATCTAAACGTGATTTCACCTATGTCGTCGTATCTTTTATTATTTAATAAGGAAAATCGCATTAATAATAAATATGCTTTCAACGTTTTATTAAACAAAATCTGTGCACTTGTCATATCTGTTTCGATTAATAAATATTAAATTAGACAATACAACATACATAGAAACAATAAGAATAGAAAATATTATTTTTATTTATATTGATGTATCTACCGAAGTAATTATTGATAACAACAAAAACTAACTTTATTATATTAGTATATTTATAATCAAATTTTATATATTTACTACCACCACCACCACCACCACCACCACCACCATCATAATAACTAACACACCATATATGTTTATTATATTAATTTATTTATTTATTTCTATTTGTTTAATTATTAAACAACGAATAATAATATTAATTCTAAATAAATATTGAAAATAAATTTTGTCATGAAAAAGTATTAATAAATAAATAAATTTAATAATTAAATAAAAAAACAAAAAAAAAATTAAAAGGGTAGAAGAAAGGAAAAATCGAAAGAAAGAAAGAAATTTCCTCGTACCCCATATATAGATAAATAAATAGATAGAAAAAAAACTTTTTTTTATTGTATTGAAATAAATTTCTCCTAAGCCTTTTTTTTTTTTATTATTTTAAATCACAGTGGAAATATAAAAATGCTTATTGAAGAAAATACCTTTTTAAAGCTTAAAGCTTTAATTTAATTTTAATTTTATTTTTTTGTTTGTTTGCCTGCCTCTTCTGTAAATTAATAACATTTTAATTGTTTCTAATAAATTATGTCTGCATTGCTTTCTCCTTACTTTCATTAAAAAAAAAAAAAGAAAGAAAAAAATTTGTAAGAGGAATTTTTATTATTTTCTGTAAATCATATTGGTTGGTTTTTTCGGTTTTGTATTGTCTTTTCTGTGGTGGGTTCACATCGTGATTTAAAAAAGAAAAAAATGAGGAAAAATAATTAAAATCGTTTAGAGAATGGAATTTTAAGGGTAATTGAATGATTTTTTTTTTTTTTTTTTTTTTTTGTTGTAACTTGAACAATACTTTGCTATTTTTAAGCGCAATAATATACAGGAGATGGACATGAAATTGAAAAATTGTTGGAATTTCATTTGTAAATAAATTTTTAATTTTTTTTTCTGGGGTTTTGAAGTACATGCAGACGAATTAAATACAACAAAAAATTGATGATCCATCCACACCCTTATATTAATAATTGTTGTTTTTTTTTTTAGAAATGGTACAAAGCTAAATTTGTGTAACATAAAAAAGTAACGAATGGAAAAACGATACACGATACTCGCATTTTAATTATTTCTCAAAAGATAAAACAATTTTTTTTTATTATTTATTTTACATATTTATGAGTGTAAAAAAAAATGTTTTTTTTAATAATATTATACATAAATATTGTGCACAATAATGTAATTTAATCATAATCAAAAAAAAAAATAATAATAACAATAAAAAGCAGGCGAATTAGAAATGCCGCCCCCCACATAAAGAGCAACAAATACGTAGGCAAACCCCAATTACATTTATTAAATTTAAATTTAAATTTATTTATATAATGTTTGTTTGAAAATAGGAAAATTAACTGATAAAAAATAAACTAGTGAACGTGAACTAGGGAGTTAGTCTTCTTCATATAACAATGTCAATGCCAGATTAAAGGTTTGCTGTCAGTTTCATGTGTTTTTTCATGGAATTATTCAAAGGATTTACGTTGCATTATTACAAACGAAAAGATACTGCTTTTGATGAATGTCGCTAAAGCTTTAAAAATAAAAATAAAGCTTTCTATCTGTGACACTGTGAATGTCATTACAAGCATCAACCAACTAAAACTCGTATACTTTGTGACATTAGTTTTGTCTACCAGCTATGCCACCCTTTATATATCATCTTTTTTTTTTTTTTTTGAGAGACAAATCTAAACCAAGCAAATTTTCTATCTAAAATAAAATCGAAGTATTTTCTTTTTTCTTTCTCTCCATAATTTTAATTGTTTACAGAAAATATATTTTCCGTTTTAATTAAATGTCAATAAATTATTTTCTATTAAAATATTGTGTTTAAGTGTTTAAGGGCGAGAAAACTTTTTGTTTTTTTTTTTTTTATCGCTTTATTGGTTAAGTGCCTTTTGTTTATTTAAATTTAATTTTGTTTTATTAAGAATAATTATTCATTTAATGAAGAAACATAAACACTTTATCAACAACTAGATCAATTTTATGTATTTTTACACAATTATTTTTTATTTATATTTTTATTTATTTATTTATAGGGGAAATTTAATATTAAATAAAAAAAAAAAAAAGTTTCTTTTTTTTTACATTTTCTATGCTTTCCTCTGGCATCGTATTTATTTTAATAAATAATTTATGCGCAATGATAGTATAACATTAAAGGTACTTAGATGGTTTATTATGTATACATAATAAAAGTTTATTAAAAAATATAATAATAATAATAATAATATTATATATATAAAAAAAAGTTCACAGTTTAGAAAATCAACAGAATTGTTTTAAACTTTAAAACATAAAAAGCCATTTGAAATTAATATTATATATTATTTAACGATTAAACTTTATTTAATCGTATGACATTTGTTAAATACAATAACACAAAAAATAAAAAAAGTAAATTAAATTAATTAATTATACACTGCACGGTGAATATTGAATTCTTTAGTCATGTTTCCAAATTATAAAAATCTTTTGATTCTCATTGAAAATCTCTATTAATAAATTTTCCCTTTTATACTGTTTTTGCTTATTTTTTTGCTTTGCTTTGTTTAATTTATTAATAATTCCTCAATAAGATCTTTTTAATTTCTATAAAATCTTATTCAGAAACCCCATAAAACATACATTTTTATTTTGTATGTGACACAAAGTGGGTGAGTGGGTGTTTATGTACTTTTTTTAGTACAAAATTCATTCAAATGAAGTGTATTCATTTACATAAAAGGAAGTTTTCATGTTTTGTTTGAACTTCAATTTCTTCGTAAAATCACAAAATATATTAGAAAAAGTTTTTAATTAATTTTTATTGCTTGTGCGACTTTTTTTTAATCAAGTTTATTGTAATAATCGGATGTTACCGAGTTAGTTAGGTAGAGGAAATTTATCTTTTCAAATCAATTAGTTTGAAATGCAGTATTATTGTCATTCCCATCCCCACCAAGTGGTTTAAAAGTCTTGTAAATGCATAAGCATAGCATACAAAATAATTTTAAACGATAATTTACAATAGAATAGAAAATTACATTTTGTGATAAATTAAATGGATATTTGATGAACATCATAAAGTTTCTACAATAATAATAATAATAATAATAATAATAAAATTTAAATGATGGTTATATAAGTATATAGTATTCATCAAATTATATAAATGATTATCGTAAGTGTCAATTATATTCAATTGAATTTTATGTAAAAAAAAAAAAAAAAAAAAACATAAAACAGCGAAACACAAATCACACATTTGCCTCTTAGAATTGAAATTTAATTTTTGCTTCTTTTTATTATCAGCACAGAGAATGATTCGTCTATTTGTTTAAAACAAATTTTTATTCCTTCTTAAATATATTGTACGTGAAATATCAAATAAAATGTTCAAAAGACAACAATAAAAGTTAAATTTTTTTAAACGAAAAAAACATGTCATGTACTGTACGCTTGTTAATAGATGAAAATGAAAATAAAAATCGCATTCCATCCACCCCTAGTATTGAGATAAATTTCAGTATCATCCACGCTTTTATCGTTATTAATAAAATTTCTTTTTTTACTTATCTTTGGCTATCATGTGTAAGCAATTATTTTCCATAATTTAATTTACTTTCTGATTTATTGTAAAAAAATTAAAAAATCAACATTCAAAAAATAATTTAATTATCTAATATTCTAAATTAACAACAGCATAATTACATCTCTGTACATGTTAAATGCTAATAATTCGTTATTGTCTATTAGATTAATAAAAAAGAAAAAAAGAATTATTTCTTGTGTAAAGTAAATTGACTACAATTAGGCAAATATTTTTATTAAAAAAAATATAATTCAAAAGCTAATTTAAAAGAAAATATAAATAAATAAATGTTTAATTAAACATAAAGAAATAATATGTTGCCAACTGTTAAATATGCTGCTTAAAATTGACTTAAAAAAGTATTAAATACAGAAACAAACAAGCAAACAACCAATCATTTACAATTTCAAAATCAAATCTAAAATTTGTTTCTAATTTCATAGAAATAGCAATTAATAATAATAAAACATAAAATAAACATAAAAATAGATTAATTGTATATTCTAAGAAGAAATTAAACAAAAAATTATTTATTTATATCATTTTAAATAAGATTAAATCAGTAGCAAATATTTAACTCACAATTTTCCATGTTTGTTTGAATATCATTAAATCAAATCAAAGATCGAAGTTAGTTTAATCACAAAGCTTTCTGGTTTTTTTTTTTTTTTTTGTAATAAAATTAAACAAAATAATAAAAACAGAAGGGAAAATTTAAATTAAAAAATAATCATTTGTTGCTTAGAAGTATTTAAACTAAGCTTTAGAATGAAATTTTCTTTAACATTTAAGTTAAAGCCTCATATACTAATCGATGTGAGATGGTAGCAGATTTTTTTTAGTTAATACAACACCAACGTTTTGTTATTAGATTTTAACATTTTTATAAACGTTGATGATACTAATTAGCATTATAACTATTATAATAAAAACGATTTTATTTATTTATTTTGCTTAACAATTTAAAAGCAACAGCGACTTTTCTTAACTTAATTAAAAAGACAACCGAGCTAATTGTAATTATGTTAATAAGATAAGGGAAAAAAAATGTATAATTAAAATACAACTGTTACGTTTTGATTAATACATTTTTTGTTTTCTTTTTCATTTACAGGCAAAATTCGGAAAATACCAACAACCAAAAAAAAAAAAAAAAAACGAAATGATTAAAAATAAATAATTGATAAGGAGAAGGTACCAAAAAAAAAAAATTATTATCTGTATACAAGATGTTATTAATGTAACAATAGATTATAATACTCAAATAAATAATAATAACAAATATAAGGGATAAATAATGATAAAAATAAAAATAAGTGATAATAATAAAACAATGCGAAATATAATTATTATCATTAAATTTTAACAACCCATTTCGATAACAATATATAAATATCTATAGATATTTATCTATATTTTATTAGCATCAATAATAAGTTATTAAATAAAATAATTAATTGTGTGATAAAAGAAGAGGTATGCAAATTATCCTTTAAGAATGATATTAATTTTAACAAAATAAAAATATGTGTTTAGTTACGGTTAAATTATGTTTAAAACAGAAAATTATTATCAGTTCTTCAGCCTAAACAAACATACATAGTTTACCCTTGTTACATGGGGTGTTTTTTTGTATTTTTTTTTTTTATTTGTGAGTGAAAATCAGCTATTTATAAATTATATAAAAGAAAAGGAGAATTAATAGTAAAGAAGAAAAAGTTAATAACGATGACAAATAGTGAAATCAATTGGTATTTTAAGCCTACGGGGGTTCTTATTTATTTTTATTGAAATTCTTAAATACGCCTTTGGCAGGGACATTCAAGTGAAAGAAGAAAACATATAACCGAATAATCACAGAATAAAAGAAAAGAAAAATCTTACGGCAAAATAAAAAAGGAAAATAAAACAAAATGACTGCAAACGCTGTAACCTCGAGTAGCTACAATCTTTTTGATAATACCGACAACATCAGTTTGGCTGTAACAAAGAAATTAGCCAATGGTACAGAAATATATTTTGTGAATGCCCGTAGACATGATGTTATCAATAATGAGATCATTCAAGCTGTATTTGGTCTACTTTATATAACAATATTTGTCCTTGGCGTCTTTGGCAATGTGCTCGTCTGTTACGTTGTCTTTCGTAATAAAGCAATGCAAACGGTCACCAACTTATTCATTACAAATTTAGCTCTATCGGATATTCTGTTATGTGTGCTTGCGGTACCATTTACACCCCTGTATACATTCTTGCGACGATGGATTTTCGGCACGACTTTATGCCATTTGGTGCCCTACGCTCAAGGCTGTAGTGTTTACATTTCAACGCTTACATTAACCTCGATAGCGATTGATCGATTTTTTGTAATAATCTATCCATTCCGTCCACGTATGAAGTTGTCAACATGTGTCATGATTATTGTTAGTATTTGGGGTTTCTCATTACTAGTGACATTACCCTACGGACTCTATGTGCAAGTTTTTGCATTAAATTATCAAGGAGTTGTGAGTAATTACTGTGAGGAGGATTGGCCATCAGAACATTATCGCAAAGTTTTCGGTTCATTAACATCAACATTCCAATTTGCGTTGCCATTTCTGATAATATCAATTTGCTATATTTGCGTTTCGTGCAAATTAAATGACCGAGCAAAAGCAAAACCAGGCAGCAAAACATCTAGAAGGGAGGAGTGCGATCGTGATCGTAAAAAACGTACGAATAGAATGCTTATAGCTATGGTAACTGTATTTGGTATTTCTTGGCTCCCACTGAACATTGTCAATATCTTTAATGACTTTTATGCAACGACGGATGAGTGGAAATTCTATAATCTTCTATTCTTCATAGCGCATTGTATTGCAATGTCATCAACATGCTACAATCCATTTTTATATGCATGGCTAAATGAGAATTTTCGGAAAGAGTTCAAACAAGTTTTACCATGCTACGATCCGGCCTCTTCTAGATTTGGTTATTTTCCTAGTGGGCGAGCTTGGCGAACATCCGAACGGAATTGCAATGGCACAAATGAAACAGTTCAAGAAAGTTTACTACCCTCAGGTGTTGTTAAACCAACAATGCCGGAGATAATACCCCGTGGTCCAACACAAGAATTTGGCATGAGAACCTACTCATCTCGTTGTATCTATTCAAATGAAAAAACAAATAATAAAGCAGATATATCGCCAACAACTGTAACAACCGAGGATAAATTATCTACAGGATTTTACACAAATGGCTTTGAGCCAAATGATGTGCTACAAGAGCAAAATCAGGGGATCGACTCAATATTGTTATGTGAAGTGCTGCCACCGTCACCAGCTACAGAAATCCAACAGGAACACATACATCACAGGGAGACCATTATATTACCATCTGGTGTACTAGAAACACCGTTCGAGAGTAGTAATTCACCTGTTGTTAAAACAAAATTCAAATCAAATAAAAAAACACCATCGCCAACAATGAAAAAATCAAAAACATCTAATCTACCAAATGGTGAATCAACAACAGCAGCAACAACAACATCACGAGATGCTTTTCATTTAATCTTGTTACCAGTTGGTGTTGAGAAACCAGTTGACATGCCATTATAGAGAGTGGTTTCTCTGCTAGGATGAAGGAGCCAAAAATGATGTAGGACGGGACGGATGATACACAAAATCGTAAGTTTTTTTGCATGTTGTAAATAATTTAATTTAAATAGAGAATTTTGATTGATTTATCTTATCGTATTGGTAAAAAAATAAAAACGTGTATTGTCTAGACTCTAGCCTGTTAGACGACTAGCGATAGAGAAAATAAAAGAATTAACAACAGACAATACATCATCGTTGTGTAATTGTTGTTAATTATAACAAATAACTAACATAACATGTCAATTTATAATCATGTTATTCTCTCCTTAAACATAATCATTTAATTTTCTATTTACATTAATAATTTATCTAATTAACCAGATAACAAAAAAAAAAAAAAAAAAAAAATAGAAAACAGAACACGAGACGTTTTATTTTCGCATTTCTTCTATCGCATTTTATGAACATTTATTTTTTTTTATTATTTATTATTACTATTATCTATGATATGACAACAATTAGTTAAATTTGATAATTTGATCAAGAGTTTAGAGTGATGAATTTATTTATTATTTGCGGTGTAGTTATTGTGTGAACTACTTTGAGTGTTATAGATGAGTGGAGACGCCTGGTATCTTGTAAATACATGAATAATGGAAAAAACAAAAATTTCATTTCAATTTTCCCTCAAAATTTACCTTTAAAATATTATATTATCATAATATTTACCAAAATTATCTATGTTAAAACAATATAAAACCGAGTAATTTCGTTAAGACGTTAAGTACTTTCTGTTATTCTATTTCTATATAAAAGTAAAGTTTTTTTTTTTATTTTTCGAAATATATATTCTGAGGGTAGAATTCAAGATATTTCTATTTATTCTTTTTCTTTTTTTTTTTTTTTTGCATAAAGATTTTTATAAGAAAAATAGATAAAATGAATAAAATAAAAAACAAATTGAAAACCTATAACAATCATAATGGTGAATAAATGTTACGAGAATTTTTATTTGATTATAGAAATTCATTCGATATTTATTTGTGTTTTAAAACATTTTTATTTTTCTCTACTTAACAAACAATTCATTATTTCGTCAATATTTGTGTATACAAATTTTTATTTTTATTTCTATTTTAATCTTTTTTTTCTGTTTCCTTTATCTTGTTTTATGTTAATGATTGTCTTCTACTGAATGTGAAAACATTATTTCAAGTTTTCAAACACATGTTTTTTATTTTATATTTTTTATTTCATTTCATTTACTCACTTTATATCCACAATATAAATATAAATAAATATACAATTGTACTTCAAATGCCATTAGAATAAGCAGAAGAAAATGAACCAAGAAATAAATAATCAAATGTAAATTAAAATATCGAGAAGAAGGTAAATGCTGTTTGTGTGCCTCCGCAGTAGTAAATTGTAATAAAATTGTTACAAAAGAAATCAGGGATAGAGAGTGAAAGTAAAAATAATAAAAAAAAATTGATTTTTATGTTAATCAAATGACGATTATCATTTTTATTGTAGTAAAGAAAATATAAAAAAAAAATTGAACTCGTCTCTCATTCCAACACGAAATTCAATTTTTATGATAGAAAAATAGAAGAAAAATTTTTTTATTTATTATCACAAGATATTCAGAAGAGTGAGAGTCGTCTGTATTTCAGGAATGAACTTTTTTATTTAATAGCTTGCTTAGTTGTACTTGCGAGAGGGTACACTTGCAAAAAGCTGTCTAACTTTTTTTACTTTTGTGATATTTTTATTACTATTATTATTATCAGTTTTTTTTTTTTTTTACTTTTTATACTTTATTACATATTATACAGTTTTATGACTTTATAGAAAACAAAAAAACATTCTTCAATTAAAAAGCTTTTATTATAAGCCAACAAAAAAGTGAAAGAAAAATAAAAAAACATCAAAAAGCACTTCTTCTTTTTTTTAAATTGTTTCATAAGTGTGTACACAAATTTTTTATTATTTTTGTAACTCAATAAATTAATAAAAGGCATAATTTTTACCACAAATGAATTTAGATGGGAGAAAGCTTAATTATTTTTATCAAATAGAAAATATCTTTTATAACGAAACAACAAACCGAGCTTAAAAATGTTGAAAGACAAAAGTGAAGACCACAGATGACAATTTTATTTCTCACCGTTTTATACAGTATTTGACGAAACAATTATTACACGGAAAACAACGTTTATAACAGACAACGACCAAGAAAAGAATAAAAAAAAAGTATCTAAACATCCCGATGCGAACAGATAGGATTCAATTTCGTGCTACAATGAAACGTTTTATAAATAAATAAATAAAATATCACGCTCTAGTCACATTATTTGTATTATTTATGATGGATAAATAAATAAATAAATCTCTTGCTAATACATTGAAAATACGAGTAAAGAATGAAAAGTATTTAAAAAAAAAATGAAAAACGATGTGAAACTAGAAAATCACATACACATCGGAATGAATAATGAGAGAGATTCCTCTTGATTCCACTTTGTTTAGTTAATATTTTTGTATCAATAATGTATTTTGTATATTCATGCACATACACTCCGTACACAGCTACTTCTTCTACATCTTTAAATCATATTTGCTATTGTTGTCATATGTAATACAGTGGTATGTCAGTTTTGAAACTTTATTCTTTGGCGATTTTTCGGTTTTATTATTTGACAGTCAAACAAAAATGATTGATTATATTTTCTAAGAGAAAATTCTTATATAGAAATATTTATATATGAAAGACTGAAGACTGAAGTAAACATCATAAAACAAACAAAATTACCATCCCAAGAAAAGGTTTTTGTGGTTAATATCACCAAACATGTACATAATTAAATATTTTCTAATTAAATAAACTTTTCACTACGTTTATATCGGTCCGTCAAAGCGGTTATTTTATACTAAATAGAAACGAAAAAGAGCAAATTGATCTGAAACTATATTATTCACTATTTTATTATATTGATTTGACTTTGTAATAAGGGTATTTTTATGGTTTAGTTTGGTTTGGTTTTGCCATCAAAGGTTATTGTTTTAAATGGTTTTATATAGACTACCTTTATGACCGCACAACTAACAAATTCATAAAAAAAAAGCACAAGTTGAATTTGTTGGTACATAATTTAATGAAAATGATCATCATCTACACATCCAGTTGAGTAATTATTGTTCATATTTTTGATAGAAAACTGTATTCATCCTTGTTTGTTATTTTACATCAATTTCTTAACATTAATACACAATTGGTGAAAACGTAAAGAAAAAAAAAATTATTCAAGTGTACACCGTAGACATCATCATCGAGTAAATAAATTCTTTTATTTTTTTTTTTCAATTATTTGTTATTATTATTCAGAAATAAATTATTTTTTGTACCTATTTCTATTTTTATTTTTTTTTTTTTCTTATTACAATATGTACGAATGTATGCTTTTATGTGGGCTATGTATGCTTTTATGGTGTGATATAGTTATCTCTGATCAAAAAAACGAAAAAAAATTGATTATTATTCACAAAGCATAACAAATAAATGTAAAATAGATGAAGCAAGAGAAGAATTTAGGAGAAATATTTGTTTATAAAAAGAAACTTTTGATATAAAAAGTAATGTTTCAAAAAAAAAGCTCTAGAATTATATTAATATTGTTTGTTTATTTGTTTATTTGTTATTTTGGTTGGGAAATGATGTTAATTGTATTGTGTATTCGTCGTAATCAAATATTATTACACAATACAAATAGCGCACAACAACCGAAATAACTTTTCAACTTATATTTGTTAATAAGTTCGTTTCTATTAAAAAAACAAAAAATTCATGTACCAATAACAAGTATTTCTAGGAATTTCCCAAAAAAGAAAATTATAAGAAAAAACACCCTTAAAATAGACTTCCTGCTTTAAACCAAACGTTTTTTTTTTCTTTTTCATCATTTTGTCACCATTGACACCCATATCACCTTCTGTTTATTTTTAATTTTATTTATTTTTTGTTTGATTTAGAATTTTCTTCCTATTTTTTTTTTTTTTTTCGATTTTTTTTCCGTTCTCTAGAGATAAATCTTTTTCATCACATTTATGTAGGAAAGTTATATCAAAAAATAAAAAATAATAATACAGGAAAACACTTGAGATATTATTCTTTTCCTTGGCATAAGTTTGTGAACTTTGATTTGACTCGAATAAATATGCAAAAAATAAGTGAAGAAAAGAAAGTCAAAACGTAAAAATGAGAAAAAAGAAAGAAATTTTAATAATAAAATAAAATTGATGATGATGGTTGTTTTCGTTTATTTTACTTTTTTGTCTAAAGCAAAGATTGTCAGATGTCAGTAAAGAAGCACAAGAAAACCTTCCCTTAACACATATTTGTTTATTATATTTATTAGCTAGCTACATGTAGTAGTTCACTTTCGTTTTTATTTTTCATCATTCCTTACGTAAAGTGTGACGGTTTTTTTTAATGGTTAAATGTAATAAATTGATTCCAATTTATTTATTTACGCTTTTTCCTTTAATATCTTTAATATTTAAAGTTGTGGAGAGTAAAAAACGTTTAATACTCATCAATTTTAATGATTCTTTTACATTTTTTATTTTATTTTATTTTTGTGTTAAATGAAAATCCTAAGAAAACAGACGAGTAAACAAGACAAAACTTGAATAATTAATTAATTTTCTTTTCTGTTTTTTTTTTCTTGGCTGAGCTTTTTTTTGTGATTATGTTAAGATGAAAATACACTCACCAAGGGAGAGAGAATTCAACATATAAATCAACACCGATGATAACAGAAATTATTTTGTGTATGTTCAGGTGTTTAATAAATATTCTCATCCGCTAATTACACGTTATTTTTTTTTTCTGTTGTTTTCTTAGAATTTTTAAAAAAGTCTTTAAGATTCTTTATGGTTTGTGGTTCTAGATTGTTGATAAAATAACTTGGGGTGGAAAAACTTTTACCTTACAGTCATCACAATGTCTTTAGAGAAAAAAACTTTAAAAATGTATGGCTATTACATTGCATACTTTACGGTGTATTAATTTCAATTTAAGTATTCTTTTTGTTTATAAAAATGGATAAATAAAAGCTCTCAAAATGACAACTAAATCAATATGGGAAAGCTTCTTCTTCTATTTTTTCAATAATAATCGAATATTATACAATGAAATGTATTGTTTTTATTATTTTGTCTATATATATATCTGTATATCTGATTATTTTATTATTTTTGTTAGAAGAATAATGGATGCTTTTAGCACAGTGATATTAAACAGGAATGTAAACGACTTTTTCTTGTTAATAAAAACAATAAAGCTCAGTTTGTATATTGTTATTTCGAGTTTGTAATCTCAAAGGTATAATTTTACAGTTGATACATTGCGTTAACAGTAATTTTGATTTAAGAATTTTATATTTAGTGTCATCTAGGTGATATCAGAAATATTTCTTTAGTTAGTTGTGTGCCAAGTAATTTAAAGCAGCGTTTAACTGGTAACAATTAATCGAAACTTTTTGAGAATTTCAGCTTTTTACGAATAGAGTTTTAGTATGTTTATTAATTGAAAAAATAAAATCGGGAAAATTTACATTTGTCTGTTTTGTTCATCGTTTTTATTATGTTGAACAGTTTTGATCGTAAGCTTCTATTCTTTTTTTTTTTTTTTAATATTTATATTGTTTTCTAGCAAAAGTAATATAAATCAAAATTAATCAATAAAATGGTTTTATAGTAGAATGCTTTTTCACAAATTTTGATTTTTCGTTTTCTTTTTCTCATTTCATTCATTTCGTTTATTTTTTGTTTAAAACAAAGCTGAAAATCAATAAAAGCAAATCAATAATTTTGATTCTATAAACCATATTTTTAACTTTGTTATTTGTTCATTTTATTTTATCTATGTTAATTGTCGTTTTTATATTTGTTGTGTTGAATTCTTCTTTTTGTTTTGTTAAAAGAATACAATTTCATGGCTTAGAATAGTGATGTTTAGCTAAATTGATTGAGCGGGTGACACTTATGTCAAGTGGAAAAGTTTAACTTTTTCTATTTTATTATTAAACAAATTTTAAAAATTTTAAAAGCTTTTTTTGTTAAAGTTTTTTGTCCATCTGTTTCTATATAGAACTTTTTTATTTTTTTTCTATTTGTTTTCTCTTTTTTTAATTAAGTTTAAATCTTATTAACTATCTAGCTGTAGCACTTGTTGTTATTTATGGGTTTTAAAGAGTCAGCTTAATTATAGTAAATATAGAAAAGGATATTTCTATTTGAACTAAATATGACTTGTAATAATCTATTAAACTCAAGTGACCTTAATCATATCTGCTCTAAATAAACAAAATAATTTTCTATTTCAATAAAATGTTAAAAAAAACAAGCACAGAATTATAAATTCTCTCTGTTAAAGAAATTAATAAAAAAAAAAAAAAAAAACTGATAAACGTTTTAATGTTATTAAATAAATCATTTGATGTTGGCCACAAATATGGAAGAAATTAAATTATTCTTAGATAGAAAAGAAAGTTTTTCTTTTCTTTTCGTTTCTTTTCGTTCTATTAATCTAAATGTACTTTTGGTGTTTTATTTAATTTTATTATTATTATTATTAAGCTTTCTTTTTCTTTATATAACCTCCCATTTCTTTATTATAGTTATTTACCAAAATAATGACTTATTATTATTATTATTATTTCTTCTTCTTGTGGTTTTTTTTTTTTTTACAGATAATCAAAATGGAATATATAGAGAAGATGATATAAAAGAAAGAAATTATTATGAATATACGTACGTTCCGTTACTTATGTAACACACAGCAACAACAACAATAACAACAACAACAAAAACCGAGAGAGCAAAAGAATGAAAGAAAAGTTATATTATAATAACACGAAGGATATTAAATAATAAAAAGAAAAATGCATAAGAAGTAGAAGAGAAATATTCGCTATAAAAACTTACAAGGCTATATAACAAGACAGTAAAAAAAAAAAAAATTATGGGAAAACATTAAAAAAAAAGGAACTGAGATCATAGGACGGACAGAAATTATTAAGTAATGCACACACCTTAAATATAAGGCGAATTATTATTATTATAATAATAATTATTATTATTATTATGTTTGGTTGTTTATGGTAGTGTTTAGTAGTGTGATGTTGATGATACAGATGATACAGATACTGATTTAACTCCTAATCCTTATTAAATAACTAAAAGATTATTATAGAGTAAATACACAACCAAAAATAAAAAATTTCTTTTGTTTTTTTATCACAATAATAATAATAATACATAAAAAAGGGTAAAACATGTGTTAAATTTAGTATATATAAAAAATTATATTTTTATTTAAATTGTGTGATCACTGATTGTGAATTTTATTGATAAAATTATTTTTGTGATTTTACATTTAAAACGATTTCTAAAAATATTTATGTACAAAAAAAAACTACTTTTAATTAAAGTAGTAAAAGAAGTAGAAAAGAAAAAGAAGGAGAAGAAGAAATAAAATTATGTAAATACAGTGTGTTTGTGTTTCTTTTTTTTGTTTTTAATCCAATTAATTATAATATTACTAAATTATTAATACTTGTTAAAATTAAGTGAAAAATTTATTTATTTATTTATTTATTTATTAAAAGAAAAAGAAAGCAAAAAAAAAATTAAAAGAAAAAATCAACTCAATGAGCCCCACCCATCTTTTTAGAGATTTGATTATAGCATGTGTGGTGTTTTTTTTTTTTTTTAATATTTCTTTTTTTAATTATTAATTATAAAATTATTCACTAAATGAATGCAGCACAGTATTGAAATCTGATATACCTTAATCGGTTAGACAGAACTATTAAACTGTGCATAAAATATTTTACATGGATTAATCACCATAAAAATCAATAATAAATTATGTGTCACACCTGGAAATGACATTATTTTTTTATATATATAATGGGTATAGAAAATTAATTAAAGATATTACCTCTTACCTGGTTGCAATTTAATTAATTAATTTTAATGAAAACTTTGTCCCAGTTTTACATAAGAGTTGTGGAAAAACAATTTTTATAATAGCTATTTGTGGGAGTGATTAGTGAGTTTAGTTTTATTTTCGGTTAAATCTCAATTTAATCAAGGATTAAGGAATAATTGTTTGATTGTTTTTTGTTTTTTTTTTTTATTAAATATAAGGGAATTTAAATATATAAAAGTTTATTTTAAAATTGATATTCGATTGTAATGGGGATTCGAAACTCCAGTTAAACTCAAGAATAATTGCTTAAAACTTAATACGTTTTACACCTTTACACCTGTATGTATGACTAGATAAAATTCCGTTATAAAACCTCTTTTATTAAGGAATCTCCCCCATTAAAGGTGCGAAAAAATTTTATAAAAAAAAATTCTTTTATAATACGAAATTATTTATTAAGGTAATTAAGCGAAAAAAAAAAGTTTATTTACATAGTACCAAAATACCTACGTTGTTTAAAGCTTTGTCATTTAAAAAATCAATAAATAATTTTAATTATTTATTAATTAACAAGAACAAAAAAAAAAAAAATGCCACACATTTTACATTAAAAATGAATAAAAATGGAAAATCATCTCTAAATATGGAATAAAAAAAAAATTCTTTTAATTTTTTAATTTTTCTTTTTTATAACTCAAAAAATGAAAAAAAAAAAAGAAAAAAATGTTAATAATTATATTATTAATTAATATAAATATATAATTATAATAAAATTTAATATAAAATAAAAAAACTATGGATAAATAATAATTAATTAAACAATAAAAATTTAATAAAAATATATTTAATAAAAATAGAAGAAGAAAAAAGCTTTTTTATTATTTATTAATTAATTATTTATTTAATAATATGTATAAAAAGAATTAATGAAAAAAAAAATTAAATTTTGTGTGTAAAAAACAAATCAAAAAAGAAAAAAAATGAAAATGAAAATTAAATGGGGAAAAAATGATTGAAAAATAAAAAATATATTTTAAAATTGTGTTTGTTGATATGTAGGTGGTAGCTTACACAATCCTACCTCATACAAAATTAACAAAAATAATCAATTTTCGTTCAACAAGTTATTAAATTATTAATTACAGTAACGTGGTTGAACATGGAATTTTTTTTTTTATATACATATATATTTTGTTGCTTTACACTTGCATAACTAAGTAAACTACTCGTAGTATAGAGAGAGATAGAGAGATATATCAGTGACGACCTACGATTCTTTTTTGTTTTAAACGTATGAAAATTAAATTATTTACCGTAAAAATTGATGCTGCTGCTGATGCTAAAGTTTGTTATTAGTTCCTTAAATTGTTTATTTGTTGGTTAACGTTTTTCTGAAGCACGTTAAACACAATCAGAATTAAATGAAAATTTTCTATTCCCTGTATTCCTATTTACAAAATAATTTTATCATCATATTTTATCGATTACATTCTTTTTAAGTTTTGTTTCGAGTAATTTGTTTTAATTAATTTACAAATTTATTAATTGTGAAAGCTTTTTCTACACCAAAATTTTATGTAAAAGTTCTATAGAAAGTGCAATGCGAATTAATAAAATAAATGAAGGTGGCATATGGATTTCATGATGAATATAAAACGATGTAAGTAGTTGGGGATAAGAAGAAGAATTTAATTTGTTTTAGTCATCCCATTACACACACATACACTCGTTTTATTTATTTGTTTAATTTTAATTTTCCTAAACATATATGTATTACCGTTTAACTGATCCCTATAAAATTTTAAAATATTTACACAGCTTGTCAAACAGCTTTTAAGTAATTTTAATCAGCAAATAAAAAAAACATAATTATATTTCCATATCAGTTTAATTATTCATCAACCAACAAAAGTGTTTTTCTTTAATTTTAATTCACTTCTGTTAATTATTTAGAAAACATAAGAATGAAAGGAATTTCATACCCAAAACTTTATTCATTATTAATCAAAAAAAAAAAAAAATTATTTTGTAAACTAAGTTAAATTAATTTTAATTAAGGGTAAAAAAGTAATCACATTGAATCTTTTTTTCTTTTTTTTTTTGGTTCAATAAGAAAATTCAGAGAATTTTTCATTTTTTGTTTTTTCATTTTGGGTGTAAAGTGCGGTTACCATCAGCTCAATTTATTTCGTTTCCACCTTTTTTGTTTTTATATTTTATCTCCAACTTTTTTTATATATATGGACTATAAATGATAAATTTATTAAAAGTGTGGTAAATACGCGTGTTATAAACACATTTAATAAAAAAATAAGAAAAGAAACCGAAAACATGAATAACAAAAGACAAAAAACACAAATAAAATATCATCATCAGCTTTTTGAAGGGAAAAATTTGTATGAAAACTCTTTATCCTGTTATTATTCAGCGATAAACACTTTAAAAGTTTTCTTTATATATTTTTGGTTGTAAAATACCGGTTTACAGTTAATTTAAAAAAAAAAAAAAAAAAAAAAACAGAAACATTTTTTATGCAAATAAAGAAAAACCTTTAAATCAGCAAATAAAATTCAACTATAGATGATAAACTACAGAATTAAATGCAAAAGCTCAGCTTTATAATATTTACGTTTACTAAAATAATAATATTTAGTGAACTTTGTTATCCTTACAAAAAGAAAGAGAAACAAACAAACATAATCCAATCCCAACATGAAATCTTTAAGCGCAGCAGCAACCAAACAAAACTCTAATCCAAATATCACCGAGTCTTAGAAAAAAAAAGAAATAAACGAAAAAAAGTTTCATAAGCTTTTTTGGTTTATTATATTTCCATCGTTATTTCATCTTTACATGAATAATTTAATATTTGTTAACTGTTATTTACGGTAAAACCAGAATAAACCAGATAACATTTTGAAATTAACAATCCTTGGTTTTTTATAGTAGGAAACTGTTAATTGGATTTTTTTTTTTTTTATAGGAACTTAAAAATTATAGTTATGGAAAATAAAGTAAAACAAGATGAAAGAAAGTAAGTAACACTTACTGAATTGAATGGAACAATAACAATGGTAAGGCTTCTACTATCTACTATGTAAAATTATTTTTATCTCAAACACACACACACGCACACACACACACGCACGCACGCACGAACGCACGCACAGAAAACATAACATATCTATCCTGTGGCACTGTTTATAATCCATAAATAAATTAAAACACAAAAAATTTCATTAATTGGATTTACGGATTCAACGAACTCATTTCAGTGAGATTTTCAGAGAAATTTTCAGTGGAAATTTATTTTTTGTTTTTTAAACGCTAAACGCATTCAAACAAAAAAATAAAATCTCTTATCACAAAAAAAAAACTAATCCACTTGGAAATTATTTCTTTCTTAGAATTCTTTCATTAAATTTTCTTTTTTTTTTTTTTTATTAAAAATTAAAATTTGAATTTTATTTTTGAAATCCCTACAACGCCCGCCCACCCGCACTTAAATAAATGGTCAACAGAGTTTACTCTAAAAATAGATAATAAAATCCAATTGATTTTTGATGGTTTTTTTTTTTGTTTTCATCGATAAAATCATCGTCATCCCTTATCTGCATATTTAATTTAATTTTTTTTATTATTAAAGAAAATGTTTGGCTTTTATCCCATTATCATTTCAAAGAACTTTTATAAGAGCGCAAAGTGTTAAAATTACTTTACTCGTATCGTTATCCGATTTATTGTAAATTATCCATTTAGTTTTTTTTTTTTTTAGATAAGGGAAGAAAATATGATAGATCAAGGAACAATTAAAGATTATTTCCATTGAAGAACAAACTATATTTGCATTTAAATTCAAACATTTAATGTAAGCGAAAAAATCATCTGTATAGTTTGCTACGACAATGCAATCAACACTAATGACTAACTAACTGAAATGGGGTAAACGGTAAAAGGATTTTGATTAATAATAATAATACCACCACCACCATCACGTCTTGTAAAATTATACAAATAACTGAGATTAATTATTTTAATCTAGGTGTAAAATAAAAATAAATCATATTGTGTACTGTCTCGCTTTTTTTTACATGTTTTCGTTTTGGTTTAATCAATGATTTATGTTAAACCCATCTCAATATATAAATGTGTAATAAGCATAATGGTTGCACAGGTGGTAACTACCAAAAAAAAAAAAAAAAATATATTTTTCTTTTGGTATTTTTCATTAATTAGTCACAGTGGGATAGCTGTTGATTGTTTTTAACCTATTAAATTAAATTAAAGTTATTGTATAATAATGGTTATAAAACAAACAAGCAAACAAATAAACTCTCATAATTTTTGGGTACCGTTTGGGTATCTTTAATAAATAATTTACGAAAATCAAACTATTTTATTTCATGACTAAAGGAGCTGATTCTAAATGAAATGAAATAAAAAAAAAGTAAGAGAGAAAAAACCTCCTAGGAGATAGGTAAGACAAAAAGAAAGCAAGTTGGTGTGCGGTAGGTGATATATATGGAACTTACTCAATTGGATTTTATTTCCTTTTCTTTTTTTCTTTTTTATAAATAAATTATTAATCTACTCAAAATAATAATAATAAAAAATTATAATATAAAGATTACAGAAAGGTCGATAAGTACCTTTAAGAATATCTTTATTTTGTTGAATGATTATAGCATTTCAGTGATGCTTAGCTGAGAGATACTTAGGTAGATATTAAGGGCTAATTCAGGTAAAAACAGCATTTATAATAAAGCCACAGAAGTTTATTTAAATGTTTTATCAATCTTGGTTACAGTTAAAGGCGAAATTGTCTATATCTCTTCAGTGGACTCTGATTCTATCTGATAAAAGGAAGAGTCATCAATTTTATTACCATTTGAATATAGTTGAATCTTTAGTATTTGTAATGCAACATCATAAACCGATTATTTAGTTTTACAATACAAAAACTGTGCCTAAGAACGCTTTGTTCCATATTTGATAGAAAACTGGTTTTCTTTGAGTACCGTTTATTTATTACTAAGGATGTATTAGTCGATTTATAAATTTATTAATTTAATTAACCTTTGCCGAACCGCATGCTACATTTGTAGCAAGAGTAGTTGCAGCTAAACAAAAAGAACTAAACTCCATACTTGTTTTATCCCGTGAAATCAGTTTTCGTTTTTATTTTTTCGTTTCTTGTTTTAATTTTTATTAATTTTTACCACATTGTGTTTAGTTTTTATTTTATTAATTTTTTTTTTTTTTTTGTTAATTTTGTGCTTTTAAAAAAAGAATAAAATCCGAAGCTATGGTAAAGCTTGAATGTGCATTACTAAGAATTTAATTAATTAATTAATGATTAATTGTGTTATAGCGTGAAGTATTAAGTATCCATGTGGGTCAGGCGGGTGTACAAATGGGTAATTCTTGCTGGGAGCTATACTGTTTGGAACACGGAATTAATCCTGATGGAACGTTAATGGATCCAGCAGCAAAGGTTGATGAAAACATAAGCACGTTTTTCGGGGAAACAGGATCTGGAAGACGTGTTCCTCTAACAGTGTTTGCCGATTTAGAATCGTCAGTGATTGACTCGGTTAGAACAAGCAAATATGGATCACTGTACCATCCGGAACAATTAATAGGTGGCAATGAGGACGCCGCAAACAATTTCGCAAGAGGTCATTATACAGTTGGTAAAACGTTTATTGATCAAGTTATGACACGTATACATAAAACTGTGGAGAGATGTCACAGTCTGCAGGGATTTATATTATTTCATTCTTACGGTGGAGGCACAGGATCTGGCTTCACATCACTCCTGACTGAGCGGCTCACCGAAGATTATCAAAAGACAAGCAAATTGGATTTTGCCATATATCCTGCTCCCCGTATATCCACAGCTGTCGTAGAGCCATATAACACCGTGTTAGCCACTCACGCCACTCTTGCGAACATCGATTGCGATTTTATGATCGACAATGAAGCAATATTCGACATTTGTCATCGAGCGCTTAATGTTACTCTACCCAACTATATCCACTTGAATCGACTAGTCGCGCAGATTGTTTCGTCGACCACAGCATCTTTAAGATTCGATGGCGCCATGAACGTGGATTTAAACGAGTTTCAAACTAATTTAGTTCCATATCCGCGTATACATTTTCCCCTGGTATCTTATGCTCCTTTATTATCTGCAGAAAGATTTAGCCATGAAACGTGTAACATATCAGATATAACAAATGCTCTGTTCAACCAAAACAATACAATGGTGAAATGTGATCCAAGGAAAGGTAAATACATGGCTTGTTGTATGCTTTATCGTGGAGATGTTGTTCCCAAAGATGTTAATTCCGCCATAGCAAGTATCAAGACAATGCGAAGCATCGTCTTTGTCGACTGGTGTCCCACAGGCTTCAAAATAGGCATTAATTCTCAGGCCCCAACTGTTGTTCCTGATGGTGATCTCATAAAGACTTCGCGGGCTGCTTGTATGTTATCTAACACAACTGCGATTTCCGAAGCATTTAGCAGATTAAATTACCAATTTGATTTGATGTACAAAAAGCGTGCGTTCGTTCACTGGTACGTCGGCGAAGGTATGGAGGAAGGAGAGTTCACTGAAGCTAGGGAAGACTTGGCTGCTTTAGAATTGGATTACTTGGAAATCTCTGAAGACTCCAACAAGGACGAAGTTGAAGAAGGAGAATTTTAAGGTTCACTTCGTATGATGATAAGAGATATGCAGTGATAGAGAAAGATTTTTTTTACTTTAATTTAATTTTATAAATAAAATTTTTATTAATTTTAATTCAACAACTGGGCTGGATAATTTTCAGATTTTTTTTTTCTATATATAAAAAATATAATTCGCTCCATAAAAATTGTTTAAATAAAGAAAAATCTCCTTTTTGAATTGGCATTAGATCTTAAAATAGGTAAGTTATGAACCTAAAATTCTGCAATTTTAATTGACATGGTAGGTAGCTTAGGATATTCAAATGAAATTTTCAAATTATAAATTCTAACCCCATGTCGATTATTTCAAAATAAATGAATCTCTCGTGTAACAACAGCGCTAAAAACATAGTGTTAAATAGTTGTAATAATTGCATTAATGACATACAGGGTTTGTTGTTATTAACCTAACCTTACATAAAACACATTTATAACAAGTTTTAATTTAAAAATGGGAAAA
This sequence comes from Ptychoptera albimana, assembly GCA_961205885.1. Taxonomy (NCBI): domain Eukaryota; kingdom Metazoa; phylum Arthropoda; class Insecta; order Diptera; family Ptychopteridae; genus Ptychoptera; species Ptychoptera albimana. The sequence goes on along the minus strand of OY540802.1, from coordinate 23,218,141 downwards.
ACTAAAGTTAAAAAAACGAATAAAAATGCACAAAAAACTAAAAAGAAATATATCAAAAAGAAAAAAGGTATGCGATAAATTAATTATATAGATATATATTAATTAAAATAAAATTTATAAAAACCAATTTTTTTTTTGTTGTTTAAGTTATATATATACCAAAAGGAAAAATTGAAAATGGATTAAAATTAATATATAAAGATGTTCCGAATCCATATGATGACAGTTGTAAAAGATATTCCATTGCTAATCAATTTCCAAATAATCCATCAAATTATAATCGTGTTAATATAAATTGTGTATCAAAATTATTAATTTATGAAGCAAAAGCATTATTATACAAACAAGACTGGATCGGTTTAAAGGAATTATTAACGACTGCTGTTAAAGCTCTATATAATGGCTCCAGTCATAATATGAATCTCTTAAAATTCGTCTCGCTTAGAGTAAATACATTTTTTTTTTCATTTTAATGCAATTCTAGAAGGATTCAATTAATTTTTGGTTTTTTTTTTTTTTTTTTTGTGTATTTTCAGTATGTGTTTATGTTTTTACTTTACCATCCAAATGATGCAAATAAAATGATGATTAGTGAAATTCTTAAACCATATATGGATAAATTAGATGAAGACACATTTTTAAAAAAAATATTAAAAGAACATTATAGTTCGGATAATTTTCTATCTAATAATCCAGATGAGGATGATATCGAAAATGCTGCATATGTAGAAACTTCAGAATCTGAATAATAGATAGAGCTGCTGCTTTTTTTTAAATTGAAATAACCAAAAAAAAAAAAAATGAAAGAGAAAATTTTGGTCAAAAACAATAAAAATGTCAAAATTCAGCAACAAATTTTTATGTTAAAAAATAAAAATTAAAAAATAATTATAAATATTCAATAATTTAAAAAATATAAAATAATAATATAAAAATGTTTCGAAAATTTTTATTTGCATCAATTAAAAATTATAATTTATTAAATATAATAAATAAAAATAAAACCAGTTTAATTACAATAAGGTTATGTAACACAAATGTATTAGGAAATGTAAATATTGAAAATTATTTGGAGAAAATAAACAATGAATATATAGCATTAAATAAAATCGATGATAATGATAAAATAAGAAAAAAACGTTTATATCTATTATCGAATATTGTTAAGTATAATGATAAACGTAGAAAAATATTAAAAAATTTAAAATCATTAGACGATATGGAGTCGGAGAAAGTTGATGAAATGAAACATTTAATTATTGATGAAAGAAAGGTATGTCCGGATAATATTAATTAATGTAGTTAATATAGTAATTATCATTTATTCATTTCAATAGAACTTTCTTCTTGAATTGGAAGCACTTAATAATAAAATAATTGATAGTATCCTGTATATAAATGCACCTGAAGATTATACGGCAATGACGCTTGAGGTAACCGCTGGTGTTGGTGGTCAAGAAGCAATGTTATTTGCTAGAGATTTATTTGATATGTATCACAATTATATAATTAATAAAGGATGGAATTGTGAAATACTTCACATAGAGAATACAGATATAGGTGGAATTCGGCATGCAAGTGCTATTGTCTCTGGAGACGATGCTTATTCATCACTAACACATGAAGCTGGAGTTCATCGTGTACAAAGAATTCCTTTTACAGAAAAATCTGGTCGTGTTCATACAAGTACAGTATCTGTGTCTGTAGTACCAAGGCCCGATGATATTGGTAAGACACAAATCCCAAAACAAGTAAATTTAATAATCGCTAATTCATTTGAATTATTTTTAGATGTTACTATAAAGGATAAAGATTTAAGAATTGATACGAAACGAGCTAGTGGTGCTGGTGGACAACATGTAAACACAACAGACAGTGCAGTCAGAATAACACATTTACCTACCGGTCTTGTTGTTGAGGCTCAAACAGAACGATCACAAATAAAAAACAGAGAAATTGCAATGAAACGATTACAAACGAAATTGTATCAAATATATTTAGACGAACAAATGAGCACGAAACAAGCAACAAAAAAATCGCAAGTAGGCTCAAGTCTACGTAATGAGAAAATACGAACGTATAATTTTAATCAGGACAGAATAACCGATCATCGTATAGATGGTGGAACAACACATAATTTAAAATCATTTCTATTAGGAGGCCAAGAATTGGATGATTTAATATCGAAATTAAAATTTAATAACAAACAGAAGCAATTGCTAGCGTTCATCAATAATAATAGCAGCAAAGAAAAATAATTTTCGATACAATTTATTTATAATATAATAATTAATCAAAACATAATTTAAATTATTTATTGACAACAGTACCCCATTCTCCGGCAGACCCAACTTCTTTTAAATGATCTCGAACAGCCTGATCCAATATAGTTTGTATTTCCTTGCAACCTGCTAGTGCTCTGTCTAAGACTTTTGGCAATTGATCTAAATGAAACCTTTGTGACATTTCAACGAAAGCAATTTTTCCGGAATATGGTAATGATGCAACTGTTAATGTAGGGCCACCGCTCACTTCTTCTACGTGACTTACATCCATCATTGGTATTTCATTTGCAAGAGACGCCGTACAAGCACAAACATATTCTTTTAAACAAATACCAGCATCGACCAAGGCCAATGTTGCAGCATTTATAGCGGCGCAATATGTACTTCCATCTAATTGTAAAACTTCGATAAATATATCAATCTGAGAACGAGGATATAATTCTGTTTTAATAGCAGCACTTAATGCCTGCTGTATATTCATTGTCATATTTTGTGTATTCTTGTCACGGCTTTTACGTTCACCTAAAATAAATTAAGTTAATCAATTTTTCTAGGATATTGAATTAGGTATGATGGATTTATTATAACATTACCAGTAGCAAATGTTGCCATGCTGTATTCACAGTTAACAATAACCTCTTCATGACTACTTTTTTTACCCTGATAAATAAATTATATTTAAATTTTTATATTCCCTAATATTAATTAAGATAAAATTTTACTTGATGTGGCCCATATACAGCAGCTAAAACTTTTGTATTTCCCTGTTCTAAATATGCACTACCATCCGGCTGATTAAAAACACCTAATTTACATTGTATTCTACGTAATTCATTAACACGACGACCATCTAGACGTAATCCTTGATCCGATATTAAATCTTGGTGTGACATATTAAATGATTTTATTGATTATTTAATTAATTGTTATTGTTCATAGAAATTCGCACGTGTGTTCATTTGTTAAATGAGCGGTAAGCATTAAAACGTCAAAACAATGTAATCAAAACAAAAAGAATAATTTTTTTGAGAACAGTCTTACAGTTCTCAATATCAAAACAATGAATGCATTCATACCATAAATATTTTAAGTTAAATTTCACTTGAATCTGTGTTACTTCTGTAATAGTATAATACTAACAAATTATATTACAGTTCTTTAATGATAATTCTATCAAAAATCTTATTCAAATATTGGTAGAGTGATTGCGTCCAATGCATTAGGTCCTCGGTTCAAGCCTAGATTATTAATATAAAATTATTATTATTCAAATTTCCTTAAATTTAAGAACTAATTTTAAATTTCTATGTAAATATTTCTCATATAGAAAAAAATTGCACATTGAATCCATGATACTAATATAATTGTATTATATTAAATTAGTATCATGCATTGAATCTATCATGGTTGCGAACTGTCAGACTGTTCTAAAAAAAAAAATTATTTTGATTACATTATTTTGAAGTTTTATCTCACATGTGCGAGTTTTCATAAACAATAACAATTAATTAATAAATAAAATCATTTAATATGTCACACCAAGATTTAATATCGGATCAATGCTATAGTTAATGAATTATATAAAATGTGAATTAGGTGTTTAGAACAGAGAAATACAAAACTTTTAGCTCCAATGTATGGGACACAACAAGTGTTAATTTGGATTAAATTAATAGGGTAAAAAAAATCAGTAATGAGGAGGTTATTGCATGATACTATTATAAAAGTGTTTATTATTTATTAATTAATTTATCAATAACAATTTTTTTAACTTTTTTAGATAATCATTAATTTTGGCTGAGTAACGCCTTACGATCCTGACTGAATAGACTGTACTTGTTTACAGATATTCCTATAATATTTATAAGACATGTAGCTCCAGAGAAGAGGAAGTTTTTTATAACATACATTTTTGGTAACTAAATTACTTAAAACAAAATATTTTTATTTAATTTTTATTACTTATTGATTGTAGATATGCGAATGAATATGAATTATCGCCATTTTTCTGGAATTTGTTTTTGTTCCTAAAACATCCATTATTTACAGAGGAAAATAGAAAGAAAATTGGATAAGTTTCAATCACAATTTATTAATCAGATTATCGTTTTTATGCTAATTAAATTTTATTTGTCGAATTTTTATTTTAATTATTAGTTTAATATGGTTTACAATGTAATTGGTTTTTCCGCTTGCCGAAAAAGTAATGGAATTTTTATTAAGGCACTTCAGTTTATTAATACCTTTTAATTGATACCAATTTTCACATTTTACTTTATCGGGCGTTTTGAGAGTCGAACATTTTCCATTTTTGCTTTCAGTATTAATTTCAAAAATCATCATGTGTACATTTATCCAATGAGATAAAATGTATGGTTCTTGTATCATTTAATGTTTTATTCGTACCCTTATTCTTCTTTCGTTAATCCTATTTATCTTATTTCTATCTTTTATTCTAATATTGTGTTTTTATCATTTATTTATTATTCTAATTGTTTTTATAATCAATTTGCGGAATTTGTGATTAAATATCCTATTATTTATCCTCATTTTTCTACTAAATTGAACTACTAAATGAAATATATCACTAAACTTAGTTTTATTCTTATAATCTATATAAATATATAATACATGATTAAATAATTTTAAGTTACACGAGGGTAAAACAGATAATGGAACTACAAACTTACGAAGCACCCTATACTATGTTTGGAAATACCTGCAAAAGTGTAGGTTTGAGATTCGTCATACATAAATTCTTAACAAATTTCATTAAATTTTTTTTATATATTTTTAGATAAACCACTTGGTATCTTCTCCTCTACAGACTACAATTATAAGGGATGAACTCAGCATTCCAGCACCATTTTTAAGGCAATTAGACACGACTTATTTTTGTTTTTTGTGATCCATTTTTTGAAGTAAAGAAAAACTTGACAAGATTAGATTACAACCCCTGTATATACAACTACTAATAACTTTTCATTGATTTTATTGCAGGTTTTAAACTTTATTAAAGAAGATAAATTCCCTAAATTTCTTTCCTATTTCTTAAGCAAGAATAGAGTAGAAACTGCTTTAACTATTAACTATTATTATTATTTAAAATTCTTTCGTTTTGAAGAACAATCGTATGCAATTCAATTGAGTAACATTCAGGCACTTAGGGAGATGACGATATTTGTTTATTTTAAAAGATAAATTAGATGCAGGACGAAACTCATGTTTATGGCAAACGATACTTATTGGGTTAATTAAGGAGAATTGGAATTGGCTTGATGGATAATATGTATAGCTTAATTAATTCCAAATCGTAATGATGTACTTATGTAATGATTAATGAATTATTACTTAAGCAAGAGTAGAGTAGAAACTGCTTGAATAATTATTTATAATAATTATTATTATTCTGCCATTGGATGTTTAAAATTCTAAAGTTGGAAAAATAGATAAACAAATTGAATTTTTAATTTAGTCAATTTCCACGATTAATTTCTAATTTTGTTATAAAGAAACATTTGAAACATTTACAAATTCCAGAAAAATGGCGACAATTCATATTCATTCGCATAGCCACACGTGCCATTTTAAGATTTTTTTTTATCTTCAATTAATAAGAAATAAGAATATTTAGTTTTAAGTAATTTAGTTACCAAAAATATGTGTTAAAACAAGCTAATACGAAAATATCTTGTAAACATTATAGGAATATCTGAAAGCAAGATCAGTCTATTCAGTCAGGGTCATAAGACGTTACATTACTCCAACCTTAATAATTATCTTAAAAAGAAAATAAAAAAAAATGTTATTGATAAGTTAATAAATAAATAATAAACACTTTTATAATAGTATCATGCACATAATAACCATGATTAAAATATAATTAAAATTTTACTTTTTGTAGCCCATACACTAGCTAAAACTTTTGTATTTACCTTTTCTAAACACCTAATTCACATTTTAAGTAATTCATTAACTATAGCATTGATCAGATATTTAATCTTGGTGTTACATATTTAATGATTTTATTTATTAATTAATTGTGAGCACGATTGAAATAAAACGTCAAAATAATGTAATCAAAACAAAAAATTCAATAAGACAGTTCTCAATAACAAAACAATGAGTGCGTTCATACCCTAGTGTTTGTAGTGTATACTCACAGTAACGTGACGCTGTTTTCCATTATTATTTTTACGAAAAAATTTGTTTCTGTCTATATTCCGGCTTCTACAGAAAAGGGTGTTTATTCTGTCGTTATATTTTACTGTGTTTGGTTTTTTTTTCTATAAACAATTATAACAAAGTATTACTTTGAGAGAGAACCAAAGTGATTATTTTATATACTTAATTAAAAATTAAATTAAAAGAATAAATTTGTATTAATAAAACATAAAAAAAAAAAAATATATATATATATATAAAAGAAATCAATAAATAAAAAATGTCTACGGTAAAAATAAAAAAACCAGATTTACATGATGGAGTTTTATATACAAGAAATTTAATTTTACGTTCGATGTGTGCAATTTATTTAATTGCATTTGTTACATTTTATCATCAAAGTTCTGGTAAGTTGTTAATTAATCAAAAAAAGAAAAATAATTTAAATACAATTTATGCAAATATATATAATACCGGCCGGCGCATATGTTATTTGATAAAAAAAAATGTGATTTTCGTGGGAGAGAGTTTTTTTTTCTTATTTATCTAAAATTAAAATTATTTATTTAAATTTTCATTAAAAAAAAAAAAAATTGTGTAAACAATAAATATATCTCTTCTATATTTATTTAATTATTTTTATATTTAATTGAGAACATCATATGTGCTTTATTTATTCCTTAAGATAGATAGATGAAAACATGAACATTTGAAGAGAAATGATATCATCTCCGTACTACACACTAACCAACCATACATTTTTATTTTACATATTGTTTTCCGTTTTGTTAATTTTAATTTTAATTATTTAAATGAATTTAATCTTTAATTAAAAATAAATAAATGAAATTTGATAGTTTGTTATTAATATATAAATATATATATATATATATCAACCACATTATTTATTACATTACAATTAAATTAAATACCAAAGTAATTGAATATTTAAAAAAGAAATAAAAGAGAAAAGAAGCAAATTGTAAAATAAATCAAATGTAAAAAATAAAAATAAAATAAAAAAAAACAATTTCTATTCCACCTTAATTAATCGATAAAATTTGTTTTCAATTATTTTTTTATAGGTTTATTTGGGGATAATGGTGTACTTCCGGCACGTTTACAAATTGACAATATAAGTACAGCAAAAGTATCAGCGATGCATAAACGACCAACATTGCTACATTTGTCATCATTTCTTGGCATAAATACATCGTATATGGTTGATGTTCTGGCATTACTCGGTGCATTAATCTCATTCACAGGGTATTGATTTTTTATTCCCATACATATTCACCTCTTACGTAATTTTTTAATAATTAAAATTAAATTTTTTTAGGTTTATATCACAAAAGTTTTGCTTGTTAACAACATTCGCATCACTGTGGTCACTTTATTATTCTCTTGTACAAATTGGCCAAGTGTTTGTTAATCAATCTGATAATTTATTGCTAGAAGCTGGTGTCCTATGTATAATATTGGCACCACTTAATTCACACAAGAAACGTAGTCCTATTGATGGTATTGCCATGGATATGATACGTTGGTTATTGTTTAGATATTTATTTGCATCTGGTTCTGTTAAACTAACAAGTGGTTGTAGTTACTGGTGGAATTTAACAGCATTTTCACATCATTTTGAAACATTACCATTACCAACACCATTAAGCTGGTATATACATCATTTACCAGCGGAATTCCTACGTTTAAATGTTGCATTTGCTAATTTCACCGAATTAATATGTCCATGGTTGTTTTTTGTATCAAATCGTGGTGTCCGTCAATTGGCTTTTCATTGGCAGGTAAATATTAAATAATTCTAATATATATCCCCCTTATCTAAATAATAATTTTTTTTTTTATTTATTATTTTCGTAGTTGTTTTTACATTTTCATATAATTTTAAGTGGTAATTATGGTTTATTAAACTTTTTAATAATAACATTAAGTTTCTCATTGCTCGATGATACATATTTTTATGGAATAAGATTAAAAACAAGAACTAGGTAATGTATAATCAATTAATTAAATATAATGAAAATAAATAAATTAATAATTGTTTTTCTTTTTAAAATAGACAAATTATAAATGGTCTTGTCACTTCAATTGTTATTATTGCTGTTTTAGGATTTGCATTTATCTATTATGGTCTTAGTTATAAGAATGGTGAAATTTTAACAAAAATAAGTAAATAAATTTTCATGATTATTATTTGTGTATAATTACAAACAAAAAAATAAATTAATTAATTAAACATTATTTACAGCGTTTACTAAACAACAGTATTTAGAAGTTTTAAAGACAATGATTAAAATTGCACCACTGTGTGCTGTTGTAACATTGGGCACAACCTTTTTGAATACTTTAATATCGCATCCTTCTATAACAGCACCGGTAAGAAATATATAAAAAATATATTTTTTCCTCGCTTTTATTAATTTCAATTTCTATTTTAGACTACTGTTGTAAAGAAAATGTTTCCAATACTAACGACCCTTGTATTTGCCGCAATATGCTTTTGTTTAATTGGAGTAACAACTGTACCTCAAGGAAATTTATATACGGGAACAAATATTACGAATACTCAGGTAAATTTTTTTCATTAATTAAGGAAAATTCATTACTTTTTTTTTTAATTAAATTTTTATCTCTTAGATGGGTAAATTTTATGCTCAAGCAAAGAAATTAAATATTGTGAATGAATATGGTACACATTTAAAAACTATGCGTCCTGAACGTTTAGAACTAGTATTAGAGCATTCACAACATGTTGAAGGACCATGGGTAGAATACAGTTTCTTATATAAACCATGGAATGTAAATCATTCGTTACCATTTGCTGGACCCTATTTACCTCGTTTAGATATGAAATTCTATGATGCAGCAATCTCAAATTATAATGATCAGCTCTGGGTATCTTCATTAGCTTTCCGTTTATTGCAAAATGAGGAAAGTGTTTTACATTTATTGGGAATTCGATCAAAAATCTCACCAACACCAAAGTTCATCAAAGCGTCAACGTATAAATTTAAATACACACCGTGGTCTGAGAAGTAAGCTAAAACGAAAAAAAAAATAATTATTATTTTTGTATTAATTTCCTTCACATTTTATTATAGAAGTAGTATGGCATATTGGACAAGACGAAAAGTTGGCGAATTTTTACCGGTATATTCATTGGAAGATACCACACTACAAGCTTATTTAAAAACAATGAAAATTTCAACAAATTTCCGTGCACCACCTGTTAAAAATACAATTTTCCAAACTGTTTTAGATTTTATAAGGTGAGTTTGTGTTTGAATTAAATCTCTATTAGATAATAATTTTTATTTTTTTTAAATAGAAATCAAACATCTTATATTGAGGGAAGCTTTTTAATATTTGGCGTATTATCAGCTGGATTTGCAATAATTGCATCACAAAAACGAGATACAACCAAAGTACGACGTGATTAAATGAAAAAAGAGGAAGAAAAACAATTTATAATAAAAAATGATATTAAAAATGAATAATTAATTAAGAAAAGATTAAAAACAAAACATTATTGAATCTCAAATCTATGATTAATTGATTAAACGGTTGGTTGACTGTATTTTAGTTTCCTAATATAATTTTACTTCTTTTGTGTTTTATGTATTTTTTTTTTAGTTTCAATTTTTAATTATATTATTTTAGTTTTTATATGTATTACAAAAAAGTAAATGTTTTAAATGTAAAAAAAAAAAAAAGTATGATTATAATATATACATAGCACACATGTTGTTTTTAAAATTAATTAATAAATTAATTGAAATAAAGTGAAAAAAAGAAATTTATTTAAAAAATAACAAGCCATCTAGGATATTTGTTTGCAATGTAAAAATGACTCCATCTGCACCGGAAGCCATGAATCGATTAGTACCATAGAAGCGACGCCTCAAAAGATGGCGTACTTTGTCTAATATCACGCCGCTTGGTTTGTGTTTCTCTTAATTGGTGCCATTTATAAAAACCGCTTATACAGTGAAGAATTGAAGTGAACTCTTGGTTAATGTTTGACTTACCGCGTCGCGAATTATTTTTATACTTTATATATAATATATATATATGTATATAGATATATAATTTTGTGTGTGCTGTGCTTCATTTTTTTTTTTTATTATTGCACAGATAAAAAAGAAATATATTAATAATAAATAATAATAATACAGAAAATAAAAACATAGTGAAATAAATATTTAGAATATAAGTTATAGTTATAAATTGTATTATAATATATTATTAACAAGGTCTATGATTTATATATAATTAAAGGTGTGTTTAAAGATTTGTTGTTTATTTTGGGTTATTAAGAAATTTACGCTGCGTTTTTTTTTTTTTTTTTGCTTTGCTATGCTTTGGTTTGGTTTGGTAAACGAAAAAAATAAAATGAAAGATGTTTGTGTGACATAAAATGCATACGAAATCAACACATAACATGCAAATTGGTTTTGTTATGAACAAAAAATTTTACTTTTGCATAGTTTTATTTATTTATTTTTTTTTTTTTGAAACAAACAAATAATAAAAAAAAAAGTGTGAATATTTTAATTAATTAAAAAAAATTTTTTTTTTGTTTATCAAAATAAATAAATAATAATTCAGTACCTAATGCAAATTTCTATTCCTTGTGTGTTGAATATGTTTACAGTATTTATGTTTGTTTGTTTTTGTTTATATAAATTTGTTATTAACATAAAAATAATTTTTTTTTTTTTTATTTAATCTTTAAAATGAATTTATATTTTTCATTTTTAGATTTTTTTTGTATATAAAAAAATTTAAATTTTATGCTAATAAAATAAAATAACTATTTATGATATAATAATCTAATTGTTTTTTTTTTCTCTTGTTTAAAAATTTTAATCAACAGATTCGTTGGCATATTGTCGTGTCTAACCTCGAAAATAATAGAAAAAAAAATAAATAAAAGGAAAAAAAAGAAAGAATAAAACAAAAATGGGTGATGATATTATTTATCCCCAAGGCTGTAAGCCTATTGCTGAAAATTTAGGTCCAGATGAATTAATAAGAAGACTTAAGGTACGTTTTAATTAATATTCGTGCTGTGTGTTTATTAATTAAATGAATTGCTATTTGTAGATACTAACACATACATTACAAACAATGGGACAAGATGATGAAGGACTTTATCAACAATATATACCATTGGCATTACATTTAGCAGAAGATCATTTTATATATCATATATCTAAGGATGTACAATTATTAATTGCATGTTGTATAGCTGATGTATTACGTGTTTATGCACCAGAAGCACCATATAAAGATCAAGAACAAATAAAAGGAATATTTTATTTTTTAATAAATCAGTTAAACGGTTTAAAAGATCCTAAAGATCCAGCATTTAAACGTTACTTTTATTTATTAGAAAATTTAGCATACGTTAAATCATTTAATATGTGTTTTGAAATTGAGGATTGTCAAAAGATATTTTGTACACTATTTTCATTACTATTTAAAATTGTCAAGTAAGTTCTTGTTCTATTTTACACATTTTTTATCAATAATATAATTAATGAATTTTTAATCTCAATTTTAATTTTAGTGATGAACACAGTGGTAAAGTTAAATCATTTATGTTAGATGTATTATGTCCATTAATAACTGAATCAGATACAGTATCAAATGAATTATTAGATATAATATTAATAAATATTGTTGACCCACAAAAGATGAACAAAAAGAATGCATATTATTTGGCCAAAGAATTAATTATAAAGACAAGTGAAACATTAGAAAGTTATATACAAACATTTTTTAATCATTTACTTGTTATGGATAAAGCTGATAAAGTTTATACAATATCACCGAAATTATTTGATATATTATATGAAATAAATGTTATATGTCCAAGATTATTATTAGGTGTATTACCACAATTGGAATGTAAATTAAAATCAGGACAGGAGACGGAACGTTTAAGTAAGTTAATGGATTAAATAAATAATGTAGCTTGTAAGCTAATTCATTTTTTTAACAAAAATTTGTAGAAGCTGTATCATTATTGGCGCGTATGTTTTCGGAAAAAGATTCAACATTAGCAAATCAACATGCGGGTTTGTGGCGTCACTTTTTAGGACGTTTCTATGATATTGCTGTTCCTATTAGAATAAAATGTGTTCAGAGTACAATGCATTTTCTATTAAATCATCCACATTTAAGAAAAGATATAATTGAAACGTTAAAAGTACGTCAACATGATTCCGATGAAACTGTCCGGTAATATTTACATTTAATATAATAATTATCTTTTCTTTACTTAATAATAATTTTGGTCAATTGTTGTAATTTTATAGATATGAAGTTGTGATGGCTATTGTTGAAACAGCAAAACGTGACTTCCAGATAGTGTCAGAGTCGGAAGATTTACTAGAATTTGTTAAAGAGCGTACATTAGATAAGAAATTTAAAATACGAAAAGAAGCGATGAATGGTAAAACAAAATTTTTAGTTTTTCTTGTTTTAATAATGCGTTAAATAAGCAAAATAATTTTATTTTTAATTTACGTTTAAAGGTTTGGCAATGATTTATAAAAAATATTTAAATGATTCAAATGTACCAGAGGCAACAAAAAAGGCGGTAAATTGGATAAAAGATAAAATATTACATGGTTATTATATGACCGGTATTGAGGATCGTTTATTAGTTGAACGTTTATTAATAACTTGTTTGGTACCATATCAATTACCCGCTGAAGATCGTATGAAAAAATTATATCAATTATTAGGTACAATTGATGATAATGCAACAAAAGCATTTATTGAATTACAAAAAAATCAATTAAAAGTACGAAAATCTGTTTCCGATTGGATTAAATTACATCGTGTTAAAGAAATAACACCACAAATGCAAAAAGACATGATTGCCAAATGTTCCTATATTGCAAAGTAAGTTTTTTTTTGTTTAAATTTATTTACTGAATACTCTCTGGATAATTAACAAAAACTAAAATTTTAATTTTTCATTTTAGACAACTACCGGAGCCTGTAAAAGCACAAGAGTTTTTATTAAAATTCAGTTTACATATGAGAAAGGATTCTAATCTGGTACGAGAAATGGATACAATATTAAAACGTGATGTCAGTTGTAAGGAATGTGCTGATACAATGGCAACGGTAATTTATTAATTAATTAAATAAAATAGATTTTCTTATTAATAATAATAATTCTTTTTTGCAGGTATTGAAGAAACTTGGACAACCAATTATGACAAATTTATATTATAACACAGTGAAAATGCTATTAGAACGTATTGCATCTGTGATGGTGGATAAAGCATCAATTGAAATACTTGTTGGGTAATTATTGTCTTAAATAATCTTTTTCTAATTATAATTAATTCTAATTAAATAAGTAATAAATTATTTTTATTTACCAGTTTAATTGAAGACTGTATGCATGGTGGTGAGGTAATTGAAGAGTTAGGACATCCTGCTGATTCAGCTGGTGAACGTGGATTAAAATTATTAAGTGTATTAGCTTTTGTATTTTCTGCACATTTTCAACATGATACAATATTACGTCATATGATTTCATTATTAAGTTTTGATGAAGAATATGTTGCGCCGTATATACTTAAAGCATTTACATATTTAGGACGTTACAAACCATTAATTGAATCACATTCAGAAGTATTAGAGGAATTAGCACCATTATGTAAAGACTTTGCTATGAATGGTACACCAAAACAGGCGAAACATGCCGTACGTTGTATGTTTGTTAATACACAAACTGATAGTGAATCATCTGTTGATATATTTGCTGATATTGTTGAATCATTTCGTACATCGTTATCACCTGAAAATGAATCCTATCGTACAGCGATTGTTTGCTTAGGACACATAGCATATAATATGCCAGAAAGATTTCATATTCCCATCAAAAATACAATCTCACGTAAAATTGTGAAAGAGCTATTAGTTAAGGATGCATCAGAAAATCGACAGAATATACCGGAAACGGATTGGTGTGAGGAGGAATCATTACCAGAAGAGACACGTTGTAAAATTGAAGGTCTAAAGACAATGGCCCGTTGGTTATTAGGATTAAAAAAGGATGTGGTCTCAGCACAAAAAACGTTTCGTATGTTAAATGCATTTGTGAAGCAACATGGTGATTTATTAGAGCAGGGACGTTTATCATTAGCTGAAATGTCCTGGCTAAGATTAAGCGCTGGCAAGGCAATGTTAAAAATTTGTGAACAAAAAGGTGTTGGTGACCAATTTACAGCAGAACAATTTTATAATTTATCACAATTAATGGTTTGTGTTTCGTATTAACTCTGTATTAGGAAAATAATTGATTAAGTAATTTATTTAAAATTAAATTCACAGATTGATCCAGTACCAGAGGTTCGAGAAATATTTACAAAAAAATTACATAAAGGTTTAAATAAGGGTATTCCACATAATTGCCTGCCATTGGATTTTATGGGTTATTATGCGTTAGGTGGTCGTGAAACGGAAAAACGTTTATGTCAATCACTAAAAACAAATATAGAAGTAGATGTGAACCGGCGAAGAGAATATGTAAAAACGTTTGCAACAGGTAAATTAATAATAATTTTTTTAATATTTGTTCAATGAAATGCTTAATGAAATTTATATTTTCTTGAATTAGATAGGGCAATAAGTCAACTGCCACATATATTACCTGATTATATGTTAGTATTTTCTGTACCTGTATTAACACATGATCCTAATTACACAAAATACGATGATCCGTCACAATTAAAAATTATTGAAAAATGCTTATGGTTAATATTGGAGCCGTTAATAACGAATAAAGAATTTTTCTGCTATGGTTTTTATAAAAATTTAGTTGAACGTATTAAAAATCATAAAGATGCATATAAACCGGATGATGATTCAATTAATTTTGTATGTTTTTACGCCATAATAGTGGTAATGGAATTTTAAATTTTAATTAATTTATTTGAATTTATTTATAGAAAATGTGGGCTATTTGTGATATGGCATTACATATAATATGTACAAAATCATCAAATTATGATCAACGGGAATATTTAATGGAGCCAAGAATACCATCAATGTATTATCAGGTGCAACCAGATGATTTTAAAAATGATCGCATATATATACCACAAGAAATATATTCAACGACAATTAATAGAAAAATGGTTATATTAACGAATGCTGTAAGTATTTTTCTCTTTCGTTTTAATAATAACAAAAATTAATTTATTAATCCTAATTAAATATTACAGCAAGAACGGAAAAAAAATCTTAAAATGATTAAATCGACAAATAATGATCATAATGATATTCAGGTAAATATCGAATGAGTGAATGAATGAATTATTAAATACTAATTATTATTGGGTGATTGGTTTGTAGTCAACGTCTGGTTCCGAAACACAAATACAATTGCATACAATGATTAAACCGGATAATAATAATGATGAGGAGGAGGAAGAAGATGAAGAGGATGTTGAGGATGGAGATAATGGTAATAATAATGAGGATGAGGATGATGATGATTCATCTTTAAAGCCACCACCTAGTAAACGTAGAATGAAAAGTTCAATAAGTGAATAATAATAAAAGAATTTTTTTTTTTTTTTGTTAATTTTGTGTGTGTGTTTGGTTAGACGCGCGCGTAGAGAAAGAGAAAAATTCCTTTTTTTTTATATATATTTTTTTTTTCTTTTTTTAATTTAATTAATTATTGTTGTAATCGTTAATTATTCTTATTATTATTATTTTCTAATTTTCCAATCCATTTTCATTTTTATTATTATTATTATTATTATTATTAAGAATTAAAACAATCAAACAATTAAGTAAGTAAGTAATAATAAATAATTAACAGAAAAATAAAAAAACAAAACAAACTAAAATGAAGTTTATATAAAATTAATTATTTAAGTGAAAATAATTCTTTAAAAAAAAATAAGGAGACACACAGAAAAGAAACGGGGGCGAGTTATTATAGTTTTAATTTAAAAGAAATGAAAAAACTTAATTATACTACAAAAACACACAGATGAGAAGAATAAGAATTAGAATAAAAAAAAAAATAAAAAATTTTAATTTATTTTCTTTTCTATCCTTTTTCTTCCTCTTTTTCATGTGATTTTTATTTTTTATTATTTTTATTATTATTAATTCTAATTCTTTTTCTCGTTGTTTTTAATTTTAATATTTAATTATTATTTTTATTTTTATTTAAAATGTGAAAAAAAAGAGAAAAACAGAGATAAATCAATCAATTTAAAATAATTTTAATTTTTTTTTCTATATAAAGAAACAAAATGAAAACAAAAAAAAAAAATAATAAACAAAAACAAAGAGAAAAAAAAATAAATCAAAACAAATAAAATAAAAAAAAATAATAGAAAACTAAATTTTATTATTATTATTATTATTAATTATTATTATTATTGAAAATAAATAAATAATATTATTAAAAAAAAGAAAAAAAACAAAACAAATTTAGGTAATAAAGTTCTTTACATAATTAAAAAATATATATATATATTTAAGCTTCCGTTTTATTTAATTATTTAAATAAATTAATTAAGGGGATTGGATTGATAAAAAGTGTATTGCAGTTGTTGCATGTTTTCAACAAGTGTGTCTTGGCTATTGCACTAGTTTTTATCTAAAAAAAAAAAAAAACACCAGGTAGCACCAATATGAATAAAGTTTCTTTTTCGAAACGGGTTGATACAAAAAAAAAGTAGTACGCTACCCGTACCCATAGAGCTCTGCCGTAGTATACGCGTCTTTACCAATAGTACTATGGGTATATACTAGTATGTCGACGGTACGAGATAGTGCTGCCACCAGCCATTTTTATTAAAAACTAATGAAATAGCCAAGACACAATTAATGATAATTTTATAATGCTATAATATTTAATCAGGAAAAAATAAACTTCATTTTTATGCACAGACCTTAACGATTACACCATATCCATTCCGGTTCGATAACAACCCATAACATAATTTCACAAATTAGATATACAAAAGACAACACAACAAAAATTCTTATAGAAGACTAGAAAATTATTATTTTATTAATTTTTGTTTGTTTAAAAAAAAAAAAAAACTTACAATATTTATTTATATTAATTAATTGTTTTTTTTCATTAATTTCTTTTATGAGTATATGTATATTATAAATTAATATAAAAAAAATTAAATTTGAGTAGAAAAATTAGTTAAATATTGGGTTAATAAATTTATTCATCATCTCGCGTCTATCATTCGTTTTTGCATATAAAAAGGCAAAGAAGCTCTATGGTAAATATAAAAAAATAATAAAACGGAAACAACGAAAGGCAAAATCAAATCAATTAATATCAGTCTTTGTTAATAATTTTTTTTTCTCATCATTTTGATAGCAGGATTTTATGTTGTGTTAATGAGGAGCAAAATAATAATAATAAAAAAGATAACGCATATATAAATGGCAACATAAATTACATAAACTTAAAATTAAATTCGTTTTATTTATTTTTTTTATTTTTATATTTTTTTCTCTTTCTCTATTGTTCTCGCTATTAGTTTTTTATCTTGTTATCAAATATAAATTAATTATTCGTTTGTGTCTCTCGTTAGTTAAATTTTTGAATTAAAATTATTTAAAAGAGATGAGATATGTTGACGCTACTAATTGAGGGGGCTGGGGAGGTATTGGTGTATTATTTTATTTTATTTTAATTTAATTAATTAATTAAAGAAATGAAAAGAAAAATTAGCAACAACAAAGCAAACGTAGCTAAAAAACACAAAAAAAAAATCACAAAAATTGTGCATAATTTATAAATAATTTGCCTAAAATTAGGCTACTCTCTCTTCTATTTAATAATTTTTATTTTTTAATTTAAATTAATTTTTGTTTTCCTCATTTCTTTAATTCATTTAAAATTTTTTTTTTTAAACATAATTAAAGAACAACACGTTTGACGCCACATTCCATGCAAAATTTCGCTTGGGCCAACATAAAACGGTAACCACATTCATGACAAAATTTTGACATACGCCCAAGCGTTAAATTACCTCCACAACCACTACCTGTATCATTTGGACTGAGCGAACTAAGGCGAATTTTCTCTTTCTTATTATTACCAGCAGCAGCACCACTAATTGCTTGATGGATTTCCATTTTTTGTCCGGTTGTCACAAGCGGCGGTAACGATGATTCAGATCCACTGGAACTTAAACAGTCTTGATGCGACTTCCTGGTAACCTGGTCGATTTTCATTTGTGACCTTGGTATCCCTGTATTTATTTCAGGCATTGCATACACTTGTTGTTGACGTACTCTTGGTGGATAATTAGTACGGCGTGCATGTTGTATTTGTGGATGTTGTTTCTGTTGTTCTGGCGGCGTTTGTCTAGAAAGACTAATCACAATCAAATTAATAAACAAAAAGGAAGAAAGGGAGAAAAAAAAAAAAAAAATAATGAAAACGTGTTGTTGCAAATACAAACCTTCCATAAGCAGAATCGGAACTTATTTTCGATGTTAAATTATGATAATTATGATTAGCATTGATGTTACTTTTGCCACTATTATTGCTGTTGCTGTTGCTATTGCTATTGATAGTGCTATTACTGTTGATGCTATTACTATTACTGCTAATACTATTACTATTAGTATTACTATTAGTATTCTTATTTTTATTATTATTATTATTATTATTATTATTATTATTAAAGTTGATGCTTTTATTTTTGCATAAATTCAATTGTTGCTGATAATTAAAATCGATACTGGATATATCATCAGAATCCATTGGATACATGGTCGTATTTGAATCATTTATTAAAATATCATTTAATTCGTGACAACTTTTAAGTAAATCTTTTTCCAATTCTGTATAATTATTATCATCATCATCTTCACAGTCGACCCCCTCCTCCTCATCATCATCATTGTTGTTGCTGTTAATAACAGCACGATTTTTATTTGTTTGATGATTACTATTGCTACTTAACGAACGTATAGCTTTTGTATCGATTACTTGCTCCGATACCATTTGTATATCATTGTTATCATTATAATCATCCTCATCCTCTAATACCAAGTCCTCATTATCATCATCCTCAACCTCATTTACTTCATCCTCTAAATCCTCATCACCATCATCATCAAGATCATTCTCATCCGAATTATTATTACTCATTATATCAATTTTTAATGGCTCAGCATAATTATTATCATTTATTGATTTATGTATTAAATGGGTGGCATTCGATGCTGTCGATGCAATTGGTACCAACAGTATATCATTTAAATTATTTAAACGTAGAGATTCAGGACTGGATAAATAAATATCATCATTTTGTTGTTCATGCTTTTTCTGATGTTGTTGCTGATGTTGATGCTGTTGACGTTGTAATAATAAATGTTTTTCCTGTTTTTCATTTCTATTTATATTAAATAATTATTATTATTATTATTATTATTATTATTATTATTATTAGAATTGATTAATGAATTTAATTGTAAATTTAAAGGCAAATTATGTCCATCATCATCATCATTATTGTTATCTACTGCATCATCACCATTCCCATATAATTGTGGTTGCTGCTCACGTTTTTGCAATTGTAAAAATTCTTTATAATCTTTAAATATTGGATGTTTATCATCATCCTCAAATGATGTTAGAAATTCATCAAAATCAAAATCATCAAATAATAAACGTACATCATTATTATTGTTGTTGCGATTTTTTTTTAAATTAAATAATTTTTCATCAATAACATTTGTATTACTATTATTACTACTACTACTACTACTACTACTACTACTACTACTACTACTACTATTACTGTTCTGAGGTTGTTCATGTAATTTTGTTTGTATATTTGTAGGTGGTGTTAAGAAATTATATTGTTGTGACAATATTACTGCCGGTGTATTATTACCAGTTGATATTATTGTTGGTGACAAATTTGTGTTATCATCTGTAGTTGCAGTATTAGCAGCCGCAACAACAACAACAGCATTATTCGTAACACTATCATCAGGTATTATTGTATTTCCTGTATTTACATACAAAAAATTATCACGATTTAATTTTAATTGTCTTTTTAATATATTTTTACGTTCACCAATTGAATTACGATGTTGCTGTTGAAATAATTGATTAAAATTATTATCAATATCATCATCTGATAAAAGTAATTTTTTTATTGATTCACCACTTAAACTACTATCGGTTGTTGTTGCTTGTGTTGTTGTTGTCGTTTGTGTAGTAGTATCAGAATCATTTAATTTCTCTACATTTATTGGTAGATTATCACATAAATTTATTAATTTTGGATCTATATAATTACTATCATCGTTATTATCATACTTTTTCATTGTTATTATTGAATTTAAATTTATTGGCTCCAATTTTATTGGTAATTTATTTATTATCATCGATGATGAACGTTTACTTATTATATTACTTTTATCTTTAATATCTTTTTCGGTCATTGTTTTTTGTTGTAAGTCAATTTGTTGTTGTTGCTGTTGTTGTTGCTGTTTTGGTAGTAATTGATGTTGCTGTTGTTGTTGTGCCAAATTAAAATCATTTTCATATTTTAAAAATACAGCCAATGAATCAGTTTTTGATAATGAAAAATCATTACCGATACCACAACCACCATTCGCATTTTTTATATCTAATTTAAGATTATTTTTACGATTTTGTATTGCATGACTATCACGTAATTTTGGTGTATGTAATTGTTGTTGCTGTTGTAATTGTTGATAATGTTGTAAATTCTTTTGTTGCTGTATCAATTCATTACCATAAACTGATTTTATTGGTATCTCATCATATTCTTTTGATTTAATAAAATTTGGTGAGATTGGTCCCTCATCAGAGATACCACGTTGTATTTTTGGCTTCATATTATTTGTTAAAAATATTGGTGTTAATGGTATAATTGGTGTTGTTGGTATTTTTTTATTTGGTAAACGTAAAGATGATGTACGTTTAAAATTTGTATTATTACATGAATTATATAAATTTGTTATTGAATTTGATGTTGAATTATTTTTTGTTGATTTTAAATTTGTTTTATTATTATTTGTATTATTTGCATTATTATTATTTAATTTAAATATTTTTGGTGTTGATGTATTTATCGAATTTTTATTTTTACATTTATCATTATTATTATTATTATTGTTTGTTGTTGGTGAGAATAATTCTTCAAATTGTTTTTTAGCTGATAAGAATGGATCGTAATTGTCTGAGAAACCACTGTAAAGAAAAAAGAAAAAAAAAAAAAAAAATAATTAATTCAAATTCTTTACCTGCGATTATGTAAATTCATTTTTTCAATATTTCTTAAACTAGATGTATTATCACAATCATAATAATAACAACATAAATCTGTTTCACTATTATTTACTTCTGTTAAATTCTCATTATTATTTTGATTAATTAAATTCTCTTCTAAATTATTATAATATGGTGGTAAAAATATATCATCATTTAAATCAATATTAGCTTCATTATCATTATTATTCTGATTATTTATATTATTATTATTATTATTATTAATAGTAACACCACCAGAACCCCCACCACCATCACCACTAGTTTTTTTATTTTTATTATTATTAGTATTATTATTATTACAACCATTCTTATTCTTATTTATACATATATTTGTTATTGAATTATTTAATTTACGTGGCTTTAATATTGTTAAAATTTTATTTTGTTTTTTTAATTTTTTTGTTAAATTATCATCATAATTTATTATATTTTTTGTAACACGTAAACTTTGTAAATCAATATTTGATTCAATTAAATAATTTATATTTTTATCACATGATTCATTTGCTATAAAAACAATAAAAAAAATTAACACCTAATTGTATGCAACAACGGTTACAATTACTCTAAGCAGGAGTAAACAATTTTTAATTTGTTGTAATGTCAAGTGTTTTCTACGGATACTACTCTATACTAATCTATTTATATATAATAAATAAAAAAAAATTAAACAAAACAATTACTTGCACTATCATCATCTTCATTATTCATTTTACGCCAAGTTAATTCTTTACTATCAACGACATTACTATTCTTATCTAATATTTGTTTCTCATTATTATTATTTATTGTTGAATGGACTAAATTAATTTTTGACGATACATATGGACGTACATAAATATCATTATTTTTATTATTTATTGTTATATCATTAATTTTCTCATTATTTATATTTTTATTAAAAAAGATTTTCTCTTTTTTCGCTTTATTTTTTGGTTTTGCTTTTTTAACATCATTATTATTCGGTGAATTTGGTATTTGCATTGGATGCTGTTGTTGTTGTTGTTGCTGCTGTTGCTGTTTTTGATGTTGTTTTTGATGTTGCTGTTGGTGTTGCTGTTGTTCTTGCTCTTGTTGCAAATGTATTTGTTGCATTTGTGGATAATTATTATTATTATTATTATTATTATTATTATTACAATTAGAATTAATATTATTATTTAGATTATTCTCTGCCGTTTTTGACTTATTATTATACGCATTATTAGTATTACTATTAGTATTACTATTAGTATTACTATTAGTATTACTATTAGTATTACTATTAGTATTACTATTAGTATTACTATTAGTATTAGTATTAGGATTATTTACAGCTGATTTTGATTTATTATTATTATTATTATTATTATTATTGTTATTACTAATAAATTATAGTAAAATTAATTAATTTAATTTTAAATTTATTCTTAAATTTAATTAAAATAAAATATGAAAAAAAAAATTCTTACCCATCACTAGTAAATGATGATGTCATTGAATTTGACATGCTACGTTGTCTCGTTTCTGTAATATAAATTAATCGATAATTAATTAATTAATTAATAATGAAATAAAAAATAAAAAATTAACAACACTAACCATCAGCTGCTGTATAACTCTTTGACATAGTATTATTTGATAAATTATGATCGGATAAACTATTTGTTGAGTCCCCACATGTTAAACCTGAATATTTTTCACGATTGAATGCACGTTTCGTTCTAAATTGCAAAAATTAATTATTAATTATTATTATTTGTTGCATAAAAAGTAAAAGAAAATACATAAAGAGACAATAACATACTTTAAACATGGTGCTTTATATTTTGTACGTGCTTGCAAACGTTCCTTAGCTGCATTTAACGATGCTGTTGAATTTTGATTATTAATAAAACGTGATTTTTCTTTACACCACTCAACATGACGATCATAAGCTTTTATACCAAAATGCCTTTCACAGTGTGGACATTGTTCTTGTACTGGACCCAGATTACGTTTAACCGAACGTGCCGATACATTTGTTGAATTATTACCACTATTTGTAGGCATCGTCATATTATTATTAGCAGCATTAGCACTAATATTATAATTACTATTGCTACTAATGTTATGACTACTAATACTACTTGTATTGTTATTATTGTTTTTATAATTATTATTTCCTTCTGTTAATTGCAATGAGCTTTTAGCTGGTTCCTTTTTAATTGATGTAATCTAAAATAAAGATAGATAAGAGATAAGAGCATAAGAGTAAACAAAGTAAAAACATTTAACAAATCTTACAGTTTTTGGTGGTGATATACGAACTGTATCTTGCTGTTGTTGCTGCTGTTGTTCCTTGTGTTGTCCCTTACTCTGTGGTAAACCAAAATGCTTTGGCAGGAAATCAGCCAAATCAGTACCCTCACGACGTTGCCTTGATGAATCAAATATGTGACGTTTTTTCGTTTGCATCTTTTGACAAATACCAGCATGTTTGACTAGTGTTGCTGGGGCAAATGTACGTCCACAGATTGTACATGGTGCTAAATCAACAATTTGTGTTTGTGATTGAATTTTTAGATGTTGTTGTTGTTGCTGTTGTACTATTATTGGTGGTGTAGGTGGTGGTTGTTTTGGCGATGGTGGCACTGATGATGATAAAAAAGATTCTTCGCCGTTTCGAATATATTCTACCAAAAAAGCAAAAAACAGAAAACATTTTTAATATCTATAAAAAATATTATAAATCTATTTTTAAATAAAACAACAATAATAATAATAATAATAATAATAATAATAATAATACACAACAAACACGCAAAATGATCATTTTGGTTTAATTAATTAAAAAAAAAAATAGAAACAAAGAGATAAAGAAAGAAAAATAGGTGAGCTTAATGCTTTGGAGACGAGACTAGACACTAGAATCACTTTGTTTTATATTTTTTATAACTTTAATAATATAGCTAATTGCAACAGCAGCATTCATTGTATATCTTTTAATGAACAAAATTTAATTAAACTTTTACTTATTATTAGTCTAGTGCATTGTACTTTCCCTTATGCGCCTTAAAGACTGTTAGTGATTGTTAGTTAAATAAACTACAAACAAATATTTCCCCATTCAAAAATGAATCAAAAAATAAAAATACGAGATTAAAAAGTAACAAAATGATTAATTTTCCAATAAAACCTATTAAATGCTTTCCAAACTCAAGCTGTTTGCATTTCATTTTTTATTGATTTCCTCTCTATAACAAAAAAATAACTTAACCGCCTTATCGATTTGTTTATTAAGTAAACAAAGATAAAATAAAACCAATCTAATCAAATAATATAAATCAAAAATGATTAAATAATAAATAAATAATAAAAGAGAATAATAATAAAACACCTACAACAAATAACGAATGAATAAATTTGTTAATGAAAATACAAAATAATTTATCAAAATGAGTTGTTGTGTTTTCTACATTTAAATAAATATTATGATGTAAAATATAACAGAAATAGTAACACCTTAACAACATATTTCAATCAACACCAACAACATATTAAAAAATATTCAACAATAAAAACAAACACAAGAAAAAAGGTTTAAACGCAACAAACTTTATAATAACCCTATCTATTCTTAAAGAGACTAATAATTATTAATTAATAGATGCAAGAAGAACAATTAATCATACAATTTACTGGAAGAACCACATCATCTACATAAAATACCGCGTAAATCGGTTGATAGAAAATATTAATACAGTGCCAACAGCCAACAGCATGTGTGTTTTTATTTATTTATTTTTATTATTTCTTTAAATGTAATAAAGATTATAACAAATTAAAACATTGCTTATAGATTAAATAAGTTTATCAACAACAGAAAAAAAAGCAAAAAACAATTAAAACGTTAAATAGAATAAAAAATAAAAAAATTATTTAATTAAAATTTTTGTCACACACTATGTAAATAAAAAACTGAATTCGAAATCATTTAACATAAACAGAATATTGATAAATAAATAAATAAAATTATGTAATACAACCAAATATAATCATTTTTATGGAGTTTTCAGTAATATTACTTTCAAAAATAATTATTTTTGCAACAAAAAAAAAATTTAGTTTTAGCCAAGACATGTTTACAAAAGAAAAACCACACAATTCCCTTTTTTAATTAAACTAAATCACTTTGTATGGGCAAGATAATAAAACCAAATTAAAGGGTACGCACGCAGCAAACACTTTTTACATTTCCCACAATAAAAAATAATAAATCAATTAGCACTAAAGTAGCTAAAAAAAAAAACAACAAAAATCTCATTTAAACACAATTAAATAATTTAATTAACCAAAGCATAAATCAGTAAATCTCCAGTCAAAACTAGAGAGAAACACAAAACAGATGACAAAAAAAAAAGAAAAATTCTGTTTTGTAACATAAAAGAAAAAAAAGAAAGAAAAAAGGTAAAGAAGCATAAAAATGTTAATAAAATACAAATTAATAATTAGTGACTTATTAATTAGAGAAGAAAAAAAAAAAGAAGAAGCTTAATTAGTCTCAATTTAGAAAATATTTTCGGCATTTTTGTATTGTTGTTGTTCAGAGACAAAAATTATTTCAAACAATCAAATCAAGTAAAAGTGTGTTGTGTTTTGTTCACGCGATTACTTTCTTT
>OY540802.1:23148157-23191491 GCA_961205885.1 Ptychoptera albimana | reverse complement strand
TCAATTAATTTTTATTAATTTAAAAATAAGTAGCAGCAGCAGCAGCTGATTATCAACTGATTTATTTATACAGAAAAATTATAATAATAATCAAAATTGAAAGTAAAAAAGAAACATTGTTTTTTCTGACATTTTTTGTTTTGTTTATAAAAAATTCTCACGATTTTATAATTTTCATCATTCTTTAGTCAACACTTAATGTTATTTAAATATTTCTATTAAAGATAAATAAATAAATAAATAATAAACCGGTTACAACCTTTAAAGTAATAAATAAAAGCGGAATGTAAATCAACGTCAAGAGAGTTAAGTAAGGTAAAAAAAATTATATAAATTAGGGCATGGTGGTAAGGGAATAAATTTCTAAAGAAAAATTCTTGTTTAACAACAACGTGTATCCACAGGATATAAAACCAATGACCGATTATCGAAAATTACAATAAACCTCACGATTAATCTCAGCATTACAACCGCAACACAATTTCCATGTTCGTGATTTTTATTAATAAAAATTTTATTTAAAAAAAAAAAACCCAGGAAAATGTTAAAGCCAAGAAAAAGGCGAAGAGAGGCTATTTTAAATCCACTAAAAATCATACACAAAACAAGCTAAATATACAGCACTCACGACGATCCATCAATAGATTTATTGATACATTACGGAAATAACACTTTAAGCAATAAAACACAAGTATGTAGGGAGAGACGACACTTAAATGTGGGTGGCGAGCATGTTGATGAACCAGAAAAATGCATAAACAAATAAAATTAAAAAAAACTTATTGCTTGTCGTTTACCATTAAAATTCACTTCAGAACGTTGTGCATCATGATGATGATTTGCATCATTTTTCAAGCAATTCTTCTTTAAACTTGTTAAACTTTTAACAACTGATGAAAATTTCGATGATTTTTGCTGATTTGTTTTTATTTTTATAGAATTATTCGTTGAATTATTATTACTACTACCACCACCACTATTGCTATTGCTATTTTTATTAAATAATTTATTCCACATTGTTTCGTTTCTTTTGATTTTAATCCATTTGATGAAATGCAACTAAAAACTTCACTTCACTCTAAACATAATTTCGCTTTTTTTCTTTTCTTATTATTATTATTATTATTATTCCCAGTTGATGATGCGACGACAATGGTCGTGATGTATTCGTTGATAAAGTCGTATGAATACTAACTAATAATAATAATAATAATAAACAACAAAACCAAACCAAAAAAAAAAAATAAATAAAATATTTTCTCCACACTCAATTTTTAAACATAAAACGAAAAAAAAAATCTAAACAGCCTATCGCTTAGTTATAAATTATTATAATTTACTTGACTTAAACTAAGTTGTTGTTATTATTATTATTATTATTATATTTTAGTTAAGTTAAGTTATGCTAGACCATTTTTGAGTTACATTTACATAAACTAAAAAATAAAAACGAAACACCAAAGAACGAAAAGCATCAGCAGCACATTTTTCAGTGTTGAATAAGACAAGGCAAGCAAGTTAACATCTAAACATTTAAGCATCGTACCAAAAGTGTTTTTTTTGACTTTACTTAAAAAATAATTTTCACGCATTAAAGTTAAAATTGAAAAGTTACACCTGGAAAAACTGGGAATCCCAATGTACCATCAATTTTCCATTTTAATGGTTGCATGGTAATACGCATAATCCACTAAAAACATATTAATAAAAGCATTGCTAGGTGTTAAAAATCACCTCAATCTTCCAAATACCATTTTTAAACTCATCCTTACCTTCACCATGCTTAAACCTAACAAACCCACCATACCTCATAATGGTAATTATTTTCTACATAATATCTTTCTATAAAACTACTAAAACCAAACAAAATTAACTTAAATAAGGTATCATGCTGTACTTGGCACAAACTTTACTTGTCTGTACAAAATGCATTAAACAAAAAATTCACCCTTTTCACGCCTTAATTCATTCATTCATTTAATTATTTACACAAATATTTATCTAATCGATTTCAAA
Source organism: Ptychoptera albimana (assembly GCA_961205885.1). Classification (NCBI taxonomy): domain Eukaryota; kingdom Metazoa; phylum Arthropoda; class Insecta; order Diptera; family Ptychopteridae; genus Ptychoptera; species Ptychoptera albimana. Next base: position 23,189,475 of record OY540802.1, on the reverse strand, counting down.
TTTAATAGAAAAATAAATAACAACGAAAATTTGATAAAAAGTAATTTATATGATTTTTGTTGTTTGCTGTTTGTTGTTTGATTAATTATTTATTTTCCATTGATAAAATATAAATAAATAATTATTGATTTTAATAAAAAAAATTTACTTTTTCATATGGTTTATGTAACGACAGCCAAGTTGTTTAGGGAATAAACTATCGTGTAGTTATACAAAAAAAAATCTCAACAGACATTTTGGGTACGACAAACAAGTAAAGAAAGTAAAAATAAAAAAAAAAAAAACCAAAAAATGCATTGATGCAACCAATACATCTCTAAGAGCACCAAGCGCATACTGTTTGTGGGATATTCTTGCGCGATTGACTTTTTATTTTTTTTGTTAACAATTCAGCCGCACAATACACTTTGAAGTTTTTTTTTTTTTTTTTGTAATTTTTCATGTATTTGTCGTCATCAGTTAGTTGTTTTTCCCTTTTTTGTATGTTTATGTACTTAACATCTTTAATGTAAATTTATGTCGTACGGTACGGGGCTTTAAAGATTGATTTTCGTTTTCTTTTTCTTTCAGTGTTGTATAATAATTTTTTTACCAAATGAATGAATTAAAAAAAAAAAAAAACATAAAATCGAAAGTAGAACTTATTGTGCTCCATTTGAAAAGCAAAACACTAAAGTGATTTACTTTGGATTAAAGAAAGAAAAGAAAAAAAAAGAAAAGAAAATAAAACCGTCGTATTCGGTTAAATGAATTTGTGTAATGATTACTTTACTTTTGTTTTAAGAAAAAGATTTATTTTTAGGCACATTCAAAATAAAAATAAAAAATTGACAAAACAAGAAAATATGTTACATACGCTGTTTATACTACATACAAGACTAGAGGATGGGAAGTATGGTTAAATAGAGATGAATAGTGGAACAGTGACGGAGTTTTTTTTATTATTTATTTATTTATTTAAGCAACTACTAAAAGAAAATTCCATTTTTCTTTTTTAAATATATATATATATATATATAAATGACACACTACCTGTTATATATTAAGTAAATAATAATTAAATAAACAATACTGTGCCTGCTTTATGTCTTGTATTTTGACTTACAGAGAGAGACGTTGCACATGTTATGCAAAAATATTTTAATTTTCCATACCAACCAAACAAATGCCATCTCAAATTACTTAAATTTTCCAAATATATATGTATATATATTTGTTTGTAATTAGTCATTGCATAATTATGTTTATAATTTTTGGTTAAACTAACAAAGCCATAAGGCTTACAAAAAGATTTTTTTTTAAAAACAAAAACGTATTGTATTACCCACTGACTGAATTGTAACATTTGCTAAGCTTTAGTTTTTGCAAAAATACATTTAATTTGTTTTTTTTTTACCTGTTCAAAAGCATTACCTAAGCTAAGCAATATAAATCAGAACAAAAACATAATTTTAATCTATTTGTTTAAAAAAAAAACAAGAAAATCAAAAAGCTAATCCCTTTAAAAAATAAAAGAGAAATTTACGTTACAACAAAGTCATAAAAAAATCAAAAGGATGACTACAGATAAGCCAATAAATCTATAAAAGATAATTAAATAGCACACAAACAACGAAATTTAATAACAAAAAACTATTAAAATTGGGTCACAATAATTTTGTAATCCGATAATAAATCATAAAAAAATAAAAAAAAAGTTTTTCTTTGTAAATTTGGGTGTCGCGTTTATTACACATTTTTTTTGGGAAATCATTAATTTTCGTTTCTTTTCTTTTTATAAAATAATAATTCAATAGTAAAAAAACAACGGCGATAAAATTGTTTTTTGGTGCTAATAGGACTAACTTTCAACAAGTAAATAGCAGTTAAAAAAAATTATTTTTTTTTATTATTTTATAACGACAAAAGTTAATTAATTTAATTAGTGTGTAAATAAATAAATTAATAAATTAAATACAATTATTATTCCGTTTGAAATGTAACAAAAAAAAAATTACAATTGCATACATTTCGGCATTAATTAATTTTTTTTATGACAAAGAATTTTTATAATCAAATTATCAATTACTGATTGATTAAATTAATTTGTTTCAAGTAATGTGTTTTTATGGAAATTAAATATTTTTAATGAATTACATCACTGTTTTAATATTTTATTGTACGAATAATATTAGCTAAAAATATTAAATGATAAAAAAACAACAAAAACTTTCATTCATTCCGTCAATAAAAAAAAAAAGAATTGGCAACAAAATTACCATAGAATATGAATGATTAGAAATTATTAATAGAAATTACAGTGATATATACATACATTTAAAGACCTAATCCCCTCTAGTAAAAACTCTGCTAAATATTATCCAAAACATTCAATCAATCATAAAATCGATTTATAATAATATTTCAGTGCTTAAATGACAAGACTCCGCATTATTAGTAAATTAATTCTCTCCCCCAATTAAATACATCAAATTGAGGTTTCACTGTATCTTCTTCAGATGGATGAAAAAAAAAATAACAAAACCAAAACAAATCTATTCTTAAAATTAATTATGTGAAGATTAATACAAAAAACCACTCAATATGCTTCGTATTTTTACAATTTTTTTTATTTCTTTTAGGTTTTTACGTTCAGCATGTAGCCAGTCTTTAAACTTCATCATTTGTTCATTTATTTGTATCTTGGATGAATAAACACAAAACTTTGTTAGTTTTTTTTTTTTTTTTGTTTTGTTTTTTATTCTCTACAAAAATAGCAACAGCATCAGCATTAAGACTAACAAACGAAAACGAAGAGCGGAACAAATGAGTCGCGATACATTAAAAAATTCTTCATTAAATTTAAGACGATATCTTTGGATTGCAAACATTTGTAGGAAACAACAAAAAAAAAAAAAATAAGTGGAGGTGGTGGTGGAGGTGGGCTACACAATTTACAAATGATATAATAAAAAAAACCAAAGATATCTACAACGATCTATCTATAAAATAATAATAAAAGAAGGAAATGCATTCATCAGCAGAGAATTAATAGAACAGAAAATAAAAAAAAAAAACAACAAATCAGCTAATGTTATATTTTAATGAAATTTAAGATTTATATTTATAATATCTAAAAACAACAACTTCTCTGTCTCTGTGCATATGTCTTGTATTAATTAGATTTCCTTTTCTTGTTAAACAAGATATTTAAACAAAAAAAAAATAAAATTAAATAAAAAAATTTACATCTGAAGAAGAAGCAAAACGAAAACCGCTGTCATTATAATTATAATGATGATTGACACAAAGTAACTAAAAAACTATCCTCCTGACTAAAGTAACTAAAATAATATAATCGAACAACAAACCGCCACAAATAATAATAAAATAATTAAAGAGAATGACACTAATTTGTCTTTATTAAAAAAAAAAAAAAAAAAAAAAAAAAACGAACGCGATGACGGAATTTCATTTATTTTTTTAAAATTTATAATGCAAAGTAAAGTAAAGTCAAGTAGAAACAATATTATTGAAGAAGATGATTATTAAAAAAGCCACCCACCCACTCACAACACTTTAAAAGTTAATAAAAAATAACACAGAAAGTAGCAAATTGTTTTTTTTTTTTTTTTAATGCAAAAGTAAATTTCAACTCCCACAATATTTCTTTGTATGTAAAACAAACTTGTTAAAAAAATAATAAAAAAACTAACAACAAAAAAACTCCTACAAATGCCCTTTTCAGATGTTTCTCAATATTTTAACATTTTTTATTCATTTTCTATCGTTATTTATATAAAAATTGGTCAAACTTAGTTTTATTGATTCTCGGATTTATTTATTTAATTATTTATTTTATACCAGGAATGTATAACTTGCATAGTCCGTAGAACTTTTATTTGATGCTTTTGTTGACAATACAAATGGCAAATTGCTTGCATAGTGAACTTTAATGGTTTCTTAATATAAATTTGATTTGTCTTTGAAACACTAAAAACATTAAAGTTTTACGTTCGAGATGTTTTAAACGAAAAGATTGCGTCTAAACTATGAAACTATACTAATCTCCAAACATTATCCAGGTGCTTCGTTTGATTGGATTTTATTCTCTACTAAATCATTTATTTATCAACAATATTACAATATTATATCATAAATATCTATATACTGTTTCACGAAAAATAAATCTCCTAGTAGTTCAAATTCTTCTAAAATTCATCTAACAACAATCGAACTATGCAGTTACAAAACTCGCACCAAAAGTGCTAAAATGCTTATAAAAACCTTAACCCATCTACTATACTACAATAAACCACACACAACAAAACATATTTAATGCAAAGCTTAAAACAATGTAATATGCCACAAGCATATGTCTGTTTTAAAGTGTTTTTTCATGTCAATTTTTTTTTCATTCTTTCCTAATTATACAAACAAATTAATTTTATTTAATTTTTTTGACAAACCACCATATGTTATTGTTGCCGCATTTTATAAATAAATAAATTAAAAATAAAAAAACATTACATCACATCTTAAAGGTAAAGAAACGAAAAAGAAAAAATAATAAAAAAAGTTAAATCATAACAAGACTAAAGAAAAAACAACAAATATTAAGGTTAAAGTAACAAGATTTAATCATTTATGGATGCCTAGCAAGTTGTTACATTAACACTAGCAGAAAGAAAAACAGACAATAACACCAACAATACATTACATGCTATTACATTACATTACAATTGATTAAAGTAATAATTAAAAACACAAAAGTTGTTTATTAATATCAGACCAAAATAATGTATAAATAATGTTGTAATCGAAAGTAAATAATAACCAGAATACAGTTTTTAACTAATTAATTATTATTATTAATGCAATTTTTTTTTTAATAATTAATGTTAAAATCAAGCTAATTTAGTGGTTTCTATTGTAATTACATACAGTTTACAGTTTAACCTTTTTTTTGATTAACCTTTACCACAATTAATTTTATAATTCACATTGGTGTTAAGCTAACTAAAAAAATCTGCTGCTGTAACTACATCATGTTCTATTAATGTATCGCAGTACAGTATCATTGCAGGTGTTTATTTTTAAAAAAAATTCTTATAACCCAAACAGAAACAAATCGACGATTGCATGCAATTAGAAGTGCAATAAAACAATTAAAAACTCCAATAATAATTAAAATAAATTAAAAATGAATAAATTAATAAAATATCTCTTCTCTTTTAATTTAAAATAATTGCTGATGATGTATTTAAATTAATCACAATCGAGTGAGTGTTCCTTGTTCGTTTAGTTTAATGTTTATTATTTTTTTATAATAAATTATTAGAGCAAAAATAAAATTAATTTATTTATTAATTTATCTAAATTTGCTATCAAACGTATTATTATTATTATTATTATTATTATTAAACACAAAAGCAAAATTTAAATAAATAATAAAACGTCAAGAAAATAGATAAATAAACAAGAAACATTTTTTTTTTTTGAATAAATTATAGCAGCAACAACAACAACAAGAACGATTACCGATAAACCAATATACATATTATTAATATTAATCATTCTAGTGGGTATTATATACATCTATCCATACATACATACCCAAATATAATACATTAAAGGTCAGTTTATATACAGCACAATGAAAAAATCGCAAAAAATAGCTTAATCACGAGGCACACAATATCGATTCTAATACTGTCGAGTCTCTGTTTAAACATAATCAAAACAAAACAAAAATTTGAATCAAACTCAATAAATTAATTAATTACAAAAACAAAAAACAGAGAAAGAAAAAAAGAAGAAAAATAATAAATAAAACGGCGCCAAAATTAAATTAATAACAAGACAAATCGATAAATTTGTCGTTTTTTTCTGATCCTTGTATCTATCGCAATTCAAAATTCAAAATTAAACAAGAAACAAGAGCCATCCACATCAGCTAATAATATATTTACATAATTTATTCTATAAATGTTGTATTATTCTCGTTTAATATTATAATATTTATTATTATTTATTTAAGAAACAACGAAACAAATATTAAATGTTTTGCAAAAGAGAAGAATATAAACAGCAAATGTGTGCTTGTTGCTGTTGCTGTTTTGTGTTTCTGTGTTATTATCACACAATAATTTTTATTTTATTTATAAAAGCGTCTTGTGGTGTATTTTTCTGCTTGGTTATACTTAATTTATAATTTAAATTTGAAAAAAAACAACCAGCAAAAAACAGAATAAACAGATAAATAAAAATGTTAAAGTATTATAATATTTATGGTGCAAGGATTGCAAGACTACATAAATAATTAAAACTCCTTAATAATACCTTTGTGTGTTATTAAAAAATATTTCATAAAGCTTATTTAAGAACGCAATTTGTTTACTAACAATCGAAAAATAAAGCCACATAGGTGTTATCACTCAAAGACCTTCTCACACAGTTATCACGATGGTAATAGCTTATAATGTTGACTAACAATTGTAGCCTTAGTTTAAATGCGTCTAATATACAGCATCTGAGAATAAACAACACAAGCGTAATTAATTTTTTAGCAATTACGAGTAGATTATTACAGAATACGTGAAACTGTTGAAAGTCTTACGAAACACCTGGATTTTGTGATAGATTCGAAATCAACTCACAAAAGAACCCATTGCAGATTCAGCTATAATTTCTAGTTGAGAAGTATGTACTTTAATTTTGTGGAGGTTTTAAATAAGTAAAAGATGAATTAGACATAAGAGATATTTCCCCTTTGACAATAATTCTATTTAAGCATTTTGTGATAACTTTTTCAACTTATTCGTTTTACTAAAGAATTCCAAATGTACGTTCGAATGTATCAAACAATAACATTTTTTTTATTTTATCAAAAGCTTTTAACTAAAGCAAACTACACTAATATTTAACATCATATTGCGAAAAAAAAAAAAAAACGTAGCAAAGCTACATAAAAAACATTTTGTTTGCTGACTTTTTACAGTTTATACTGAAATAAATAAATAAAAACACAAAGTTAAATCATCTTCTTTGTTTTTATATACCATACATATATTATTTACTCATTATATAAACAAATAAAAATAAAAATAAAATAAATAAATTTACATAATTTTGTCACTCGAAATAAATAGTTTGTTCGCACTTTTAAAATTGTTCATGTTGATTGGAGAGCAAAAACAGATACAACGAGACAAAATTAAAACACAAATTTCAATTTAAAATAAAGAAAAAGGAAAAAAAATGTCTAATCAAAACTTTAAATATTAAAAAAGCACAAAAATGATGACATTTTAATAAAAAAAAAATTAATAAAAGCAAGAAGCAGCGGATAATCATCCTACACTCAAAAGTTTGCCTTTTTCGTTTTAGTTTTAAATAAAAAAATTAGAATAAAAAACAGCAAAAAAAAAAACGAATTAATTAATTAATTAAAAATACAGAAACACAAACACCAACCAGTCAACTAGTTAAGTTAATATGTTTGTGCTATTTAAGTATTATCTTCCACGATGTGCTTTTTTGTGTTTTTTGCATTCAAAGTGAGGTTGATTTGTTTCTGTTTTCTCACAAAACATTATAATAATTAATGACAATAATTATTAATCATTTAATTTAGCAAAAATAAAATCAGCACGAATTTCTTTTATTTCAATTCTTTGATTAACCTTAATTTTAATGAATGAAAAAAAATCAATAAAACTTTTAATTAAACAACACATTAATCAAATAATAAAAACATCAATCAACAAAAACGTCTTTAAAAGCTGCCTGTAAAATAAATACGGAAAATAAATATATTAAGCAGCACCTATTGGAAGATATTTTTAGGGTATCAACATAAATTTTCCGCTTTTTCTATTATCTGAATAAATTTTCTTAATTTGAATGGAACTTACCGAAAAGCACGTAAAATGTAAAAAAAGCTTAAATACATACTAAATAAATTAAATCTGTGTTTTAGTAACACAATTAAATTAAAGATTCCTAACAATGAAAAAACTTTATCACGATACAAAGTTTTACTTCAAGCCATTCAAGGTATTAGCAATTCTTAATTCAGGATAAAACCACAAAGAGACTCACAACGAAAAGCTTTAAATCGAATTTTAACAATTAAATAGCATCTTTTATATGGATAAATGAGTAAATAAATTTTCACATTAAATCCACTCTAGCAAAACTCTTTTATAGTAACCATAAATCTTTATGCATCGCTTAAATCATTTAACACATTCTGGAGACGCGACTGTTAACACAAATAATAAAACATCAATACCAACAACACCGATATTGTTCATTTTATTTACTTTAAATTTATTTATTTTTCGTTCATTCTTATCTTATCTTAGTTTTTTTTTTTTTTTTTTTCATTTTATTCTTATTCGTATTTGTGAGTAAAACAATTTTTTATTATTTTTTGAATCAGTAAAGATAGAAATTATTCATTCTTTAAAAAATTAAAAAAAATTAAAATAGGTAACAAAAACTATAAACTAAAAATATAAAACTACTGATAAGACGGTGAGAGTCAATAAACTTTTATATTTAAAAAAATGAAATATATAATGAAAATAAGAATAACTACCCTGTGCCAACCAGCACACACACTTCATGTTTTCATACTTTACACAAAAGAGTATTTGCTTAACACTTTACTTCACATAACAAGTAAACATTAATTTATAATTAATATTAAGACGCAAAATAAAATAATTAACGAGACAAGAAAAGAAAAGAAACAAAACAAAACGGTTATAATAAACACTGTGGCTAAAATACAGAGACACACTGATATTGTGCAAACAAAAAAAAAAAAAATAATGAAAATTCAAAAGCCCATTAACAAAGTTATTTAATTAATTAATTTAAAAATAAATAGTAAAAATAAAAATAAAAACGAAAACCATGTTGGGTTTCCCAAGATAGAAGAAGAGACATGCATAACATACATACACACAAAACACACTAAATAAATAAAATTTAATGTAATTAAAAACAGTAGAGATGCTCATTTAAAGGCTATAACTATATCTAATCACCTGTTATCTGTCCTATTTTTAACATTGTTTACACAAGGTCGTTAATTTTATTATATAGTTTAGAGAGAGAGAGTGAGCTTAAGCTTAACACAGTTCTATATTACGATAACCTTACAGCTTATCAAACAGTTAATTCGTACAGTTAATTCTCGCTTATTCAACAGCCACAATGTCACAAAATCGTCTACCACACTTTTAATTCAATTAAACAAACAAACAAAATAAAAAAGTATACGCTGAAACCACTACTGTAGCCATTAAATGACCACGACCTCTAAACGTTACTTTTTATTTTGCAAACACAAAAAAAAAAAAATTCATTTCATTTATTTTATGAAATATACAAAAAAGCATCAGGCGGTTTTTATTGTCATTTATTTTATTAAAAGAGCTTTTTATTAAAGAAAACATTTTTTTTTTAAATAAATAAAATCGCCGCTCCCAGTTTGTCTGTTTTTTTTTTTTTTTTGCGTTATGTGTTCATCATACACAATGGAACAGAGAAAACTAAAATTATAACCACCATCAACATATAACTAATAATTTTTTTCTTTTTTCATTTAATAAATTAAGTAAATTTATTTCTTTATTGCATATAGAACAGCAACAACACAGAAATTATATAAAGAAAAAACCAACAAGCAAGAAAAAAAAAAACGAAAATGATGATGATACGCAAAAAATGGCAAACCGAGTGTTTTGTGGCTTTTTTTTTTTTTTTTGCTTTATTAATTCATCTCTATACTTACTAAATTTAAATAAATAAGCACACATCGTGTACATAGAAACATTATTAACATTATTAAATAACAAAAAAAAAATTAGCAAAGCATAAAGACATAAAACAAGTTTATTCGTGCGAAAAATTAACAAAATTACTTAATCCACGGCGTATAATAATTTCATAATGATTTCATTTCATTAATATATTCAACCGATTATTATTATTTTGCTTCATTTTCTGTGTTATTGATTACAAAATTATTGATTTTTTTGTTTTTAAATATAAATTTATAAATAAAATTCTTATGCGGCGGTGGTCACGTCTGAATTGTCTCTGAATTATAAAAAGAAATTTATCCAGTTACACGAAAATTTACATTTTACTTGTTACTGCTGTGATATTTAATAATAAAATAGAGACAATAATACATCAATTAATTAACAAGTAAGGAATAAGTAAGTATAAATGGTATTATAACTTCCGTAGATAATTACGTGATTAAATTATTACGAAATTCATTCGGTAATTTAAGGTATGTGGTAACACACGTGTGGTCTACAAAACATTTTATCCAAGTCTTTAAACATTGGAAACAAATGTATTTCAGTTAATTGCAGATCAATGTGATTGATAATTTATCAATAAAATTTATTTACCACACAGTCAACGCCTTAGTTAAGCTAAATTTCGCAATTAGAATTTCATACGAAAAATATTAAAGCAAAAAAAAAATGTTTTATTATTCTAGTAATGTAAAAGGTCAATTCGTGATACAAATTTAGTGTCTGTTTCATGGTCAGTTTTATGGATTTATTAATAAAACAGTTTTTAATATAAGCTTCGTTTAATTCTTACTAAAATTCCAATCAATTTAAAAGAAAAATGTTATCAAATCAAACTCTCGTACGATAAACGAAAAGAGTCTTTGGTCTGATAACAAACTGTATTCGATCAAGTATTGCACATTGCACGTAAATATCAGGACAGCAGGTAATACATAAACCCACATATACATACATAACACACATTACAATACTATAAAACTTTATTTGATGACTTTGTCATTTTAATATGCAAAGTAGCAAAGTAGCAAATCGCAATAAAATTAAAATAAATAACAGCAATACCACAGTACGATCACGTTAAATCAGGCTTTTAAATCAGTTGTTTATTAATATTATGTAATCACCACCTGGATTTGATATTTATAATAAAGCTAAGGTCGGCAAAATTAATTTACATCGTTAAATATTCAACCCTTAATAACTATGACCTTCGCTCTTAATCATAAAACATTATCAACAACCCCAAAAAAAACACAAAATAACCTTGGTTTCATATAACCAATTTCCTGCCCATATTTTACTTAAGTTAATCAATTTTATAAGAGAAAAAAAAAGCATTAAGAATCCACCTTAGGTCAAGCAAATAACTTTGGCTTTTTTTTTCATGTTTCTAACATTCTAACCAACAAAAGAAGTTGTTTGTTGTTTAAATTCCATTAAATCGTAAATCTTTTGACCAAAAACCAGCTGCTGCTTATTCACAAATTATACACAAATAATTAAATTTCTTAAAAAGAATACAATAAAATTTATTTCTTATTCAAATTAAGTTACACACGTACGTCATCTTATTACCACGAAAAAAATTTCTATAAAATAGCAAAAGACAACATTTTTAAGCAATAAAAGTCTCTACACCACCATCAATAAAAATTTATTTTATCTTCTTCAAACAAATAGTTGGTTGAGCTTAAAAGATTTCCCTTTTATTAAAGAAATAAAATTAAATTAAATTTAAAAAAAGCTCCACCAACATTAACGACACAAGAAATGAAGGTAAATATATCTGATTTGTGTGTATAAATTTTTTTTTTTTCTATTTAATTTAAATAAATAAAAGCTTAATCGCCGCACAAATAAACAAATAAATTTAAATATCTTGAAGGTCAACAATTTTTTTTTGTTTATTAATTAAATTAAAGCTCAACTTGATACAACTATTACAAACGACGACTGTAGGTTATTTCTTATTATAATTATTACTTTTTTTTTTAATTATTTATAAATATTTATTCATCATTACGTGATGATGATGATCATTTATTAAAATAATTTTTTTTATATAAATTCTTATTAATTATAATAATAATTAAATTAAAAATAAATTAATAAAGTAAAAGAAAACGAGTAATCAATAATAAGAAACATCTCTTTACAAAATACTATAATTACACATAGAAATGCTAATTAATTAAATAATTATAAACAATCATTACATGTTGTCAGTGTTAAACTTTGACATTTCTATGTTTTGCAATCATTTTTAAACAAAAATAAATATTCAAGAGCTTTAAAACTGTTTACGACGCTTGAAATCAGAATCAAAATTCACATGTCATGACTCCACTCTATAGATTAACAGAGACTACAAACAACAAACGATGGTATTATGACAGGAATATAAACAATAACAATAACAGACACTCAGTTAATTAAATTAGTTTACTAGAAATACTTTACTAATAACATTAAAGCAAACAAAAACTGTTTAATTTCTAAGAGAATAATCAATTTACAGTGGGAATTACCTTTTTAAATTAAACTTCGGACTTTAGTTCATTAAAGCTTTCCAGCTTGAAAACAAAAAAAGGATTAATATTTATAAAAACATTTCGCTATGTACAGAAAACTATCCAACAACTGCTACGGTTTTAATTTGCTTAAAAACAATTTCTTTATTTTATATATTTAACTCTTAAAATTAATAACAATTACAATTTTTTAAATAATAATAATAATAATAATCACAGGAAAAATTAAAAACAAATAAATTTTAGTGAAAGCTTAATGAATGCACAAAAAAATTCTCATCATTTAAATATAGAGCGAAATAAATTCAAACGAATAATTAATTTAAAAACATCTGAAACACTCATTATTAACCAATAAAAAACATTAATTTCCGCAAAAACAATTCGCTATTATTTCACTGTTAATTAAAAATAATAAAGAAATTTAATTAAAGAAAAAATACTATAGTGTAGGAGGTGGTGAATGAAACACATATAATAAAAAAATCAACAATATTTACATGCATAGAAAAAAAATAAATAAAAATAAATCACGTATAATAGCACAATTATTATAATAACACTTTTTTTTTTTTTTTTAGAAAGAAATGAAAAATTCTCGTGTGCAATACAAGTGAAAAAAATATTAAAGCAAAAAATAAAATAAAAATACTAAACAAAACAACCTAGAGAGCGAGTGAGGTATGTCAAGGTTTTTTCTGGCTAATGTCTTTTACTTAAATTAATTTATTCAAAATTAATATAATTCTCATTATAAATATTATTATTATTATAAAAATAATTTTTGCTTTTAATCAGTAAACACTAACCAAACCCTAAAGTTATTTAAAACGAAAATTAAAATACAGTGAAATCACAATTAAATGAACGTTGTTTTGCTATAATTAAAGCTTAGTCTACAATTTAAAATTTCTGACTACATAGAAGGATTAAACAACCTTCTCTAAATACCTACTTATCCCAATTAATCCATGTTAATTAAAACAACCAAGCTAAACCAGGTATAAAACTGCAATAAAAATTATTAACGTAAAACAAAAAAACAATTTTCTACTGTTTAGTGGTTTTTAATTAAACAATTATTATTAAAAGAGAAAAAAAAGCACAAAGCAGCAAAGCCCACATACATTAAGCAGAAAAAACAACATCAGAGTTAAAATGAATACAATAAAAAACGTATTGAAGTAATTAATTTAATTAAACAAAACATTGGGAAAAAAATCGTGATTGACTTATATTTAATAATTATTTAAGCTTGTATTGTGTGGATTTGTTTACGTTTCTTCTTCTTAAGCTTATTCCAGTAACGAATAAATAATTTTTCATCAAAAATGCTTAGTTAAAAAGTATGAATTACGCTTTAACAATAATCCACATGACGTTTATACAATGCTACAAGTGTGTATTTTTATTTAACTGGTAAAAGCTTTAATTTTCCGCATTTTATTGATTTAATTTTTCTATTTCAAATTATTTATTTAATAAAAAATAAATAAATACTCGGTGGCTTAACCAACAGTTAAGCTTTATTGCTATAATTATTGAGTTTTATTTTTAATAACAATAACAATGTACAAAGTACATAAAATTGATTTATTTTTAACAACAAAAAGCTTTTTACTTAGCAACAGACCAAAATACATTTTTTTTTTGTTTTATTTTAAATTCATACAAGGGGCCTAAAAAGTAGATACATTTTAACGTATTCTCTGGTAAACTGCAGTAAAAATCATATTTCCAATGCAAAAAGTTTTTTTTTAGATAAAATATTACGTAAACTAAAATATTTACTTCCATTACAAAATCAATGTTTTAATTAATTAAATTAGTAATAACGTCAACGTTAATGACTCACGTAATACGCACAAATATATAAATTAATTAATTTTAAATGAATAAAAAAAAGAAAGAAAATACTACTTACTATTATACGTTGTTGTATCATATAAATAATCCATATCCATTACGATTAATTAATTAATTTTTTATTTTTCTTATTAACATTAATTAATAAATGAATTAATTAGTTTAATAAAAAAACAAAAAAAAGAATCATTTAAAGCCCCAACAGCTAAAGGCAATAAAAAGAAATACAAAAAAAAAAAATAATAATAATAAATTAAAATTATTTTTAATTAGAAAAATTCACATAAACACACAAAACAATTAAACAACCAGACACGATAGACGAATATAGTTTGTATAACAAAAAAAGTTCAATACTAAAAGCTACAAGCTATAATACACACAAGGACACAAACTTAAAACAACAAAATAAGCAGAGTAAACAAAAAAAAAAACTTTAATCGTTTTTAATTAATATTTTCTTAGTTTTGTCTTAACAACACCACAATGTGTAGTAGTAGGGTATTTACTAGTTTTTAAAATTTTATTTTAAGGCGAAAGAAAGTTTGATTTTTATTGCATAAAACACATTTCTCACTATATTATGTCATCACATCACAATCATATCGTTTGAATAATTTTTTGAAAAACAAAATTTTGCTCGCTGAATATATATGTGTCCACACACATTAAATACTTTAATTTGCGTTGATGACGGCTTTTTTGTATGTTAAAAATAATAATAAAAAAAAAAAAAAATCGATTTAATACCAAACATTAACAGCACACATGTTTTTTTATGTTAACAACGAAAACACTAAGCAGCGAATAGAGAAAAAAAATTAAAAAAAAATCGTAAAACAAACAAAAACAGTATTACATGACAACAGTATTAACAATATTATTCTTCTTCTTTAAACAATTAAAATAATTAAACAAAAAAAAAAAAGAAAAATTGATTAAACACAAAAAAAACCACTTGTTTCAAACTGTTATAACTGGTATACAAACACTTTAACGAAAGTTGAAAAACAAAAATCTTCTCATCTTCACGCACATTAATCACTTTAATATTAATTAAATAAATTAATTAATTAAGTGTTATTGTAACCAAGCGTTATTGTTTTGCAAAAATATTAATAATTTATTGAAAGATAAATAAATAAAACGAAAAGTATAGAAGAAAAAAAAGTGTTTAAATGGTAAAATGGTTAAAACATGACTGACTAGCAAGTGTTGAGGTCTAGTTATAACAGCGAAATAAAAATTTTCATAAATTTAAAAACCAACTCGATTTGTGTTTTGATTTTTTTTTTTTTTTCTTTTTTTCGTGTGTTAATGTATTTAGCGAATAAACGTAACTTAAATACGCGAAATGAGAAATAAGTAAAAAATAAATAAATATTATTTACCTGTCACCATTGATTCATTCAAATGTGGTTGTTGCTGCTGTTGATTTTCTTTTTCCTCCATGTTCTCTTTCTCTATTTCTTGCCCCTTTAATTTATTAATTATTTTTCCAATCAAATAATCATAATTCTCTCTTTCTTTTATTTACTTCATAAATATGATGTCATAAATGTTGCTATGGTTACAATTTTTTATTTTTTTATATTAATAAATATGGATAACAGAAAGAAAAAACGATTTCGTGTTTTGTTTTGTTTTGCTTTTTTTCTATTTTATTAACAACAAGACCCACGTGCTAATTGATTTTATTCTTTTTCTTTAATTTTATTTATTAATTCCTTGACAGTAGAGACATCTACCAAAAATAATTTAAAGGTAAATAGTCTCCTATTATACTTATTAAATAAATAAAAAACTATGAGGTAAGATAACAAACAAACAGGAAAATATTGTTTGTATAATCATGCAAGTATAATTTGATTAATATTTATCTTATAAATGGTTCAAATACATTTTTATAATAAATTAATAATTAAAACGTCGTTAATAAAATTTTAACTACTGTAATACAATTTTATCATGCAACACATTTCGTGCTATGTATACCCAGCTTCAAACCAACTGTTGCTGATAAGAGTAACGAAAAATATTAAAGCAGATAACATACAGAATATCATAATAACAACAGCTGATTTCAATTTCTCGCAACCATTCGCAATATTCTTAATTAATTAATTTCGGGTTTTTTTTTTGTCGTATAATAATGTTAAGAAATTTCAATAAATTAATTATTAATGTTAGAGAAAATATAAAATTATTTTATCCCATAAATTTGTTTTATTAATACAAAAAAAAAAATGTTTTTTTTTTTCTATTCATAATATTTTTTAGAATAAAAATGTATTTGGTGTTTTGATAAGGAATAATTCAACAAAACTTACTTTAACAACAGAAGAGAATGGTATCCGGAATATTATATTAAATAATCCAAAATCTAGGTAAAAATTAACGTAAATTACTATTTATTTCTCTGTAAAATTAATAAAAATTTTATTTTTTTCTCTCCTTTCGATTCTATTCTATTTGAATTGACAGTAAAAATAGTTGAAATAAAGTTAATTTATGCTTACTTTAATTACGTTTTAATTAAATAATTATTTCTAGAAATGCTCTGTCACTGGAAATGCTTGATGAGATAAGTGAAAATGTAGCCAAGAATCAGGATGATGTTAATTTACGTGCGATTGTTCTGTCATCGAGTGGACCATCAGTGTTTTCTGGAGGTCATAATCTAAAAGAATTGGTTAATTGAATCATATTTAATGGTTATCTTATGGTTGTTAATAATTTCATTGCTTTATTACAGACCGTAGACAAGGGTGAAGATTATTTAAATTTAGTTTTTCAAAGATGTTCAAAATTAATGCTAGATTTTAGCAAATGTCCCGTACCGATTATTGCTAAAGTTGATGGTATTGCAGCGGCAGCCGGCTGTCAATTAGTATCCAGTTGCGATATAGTACTGTGCAGTGACATCAGCACATTCTCAACACCCGGTGCTAATGTTGGTGTCTTTTGCTCAACTCCGGGTATTGCTGTTGCTCGTACCATGCCCAGAATGAAAGCTTCTTTCATGTTACTCACAGGACTTCCAATAACAGCACAAGAGGCATATGTTGCCGGTTTAGTTAACAAAGTTGTCCCATCAGCAGATCTAGACAAGGAACTAACAATAATCTGTGATTCAATAAAAATGAAGAGCCGTTCGGTTATTGCTATGGGTAAAAAATTCTTCTATAAACAAATCAATATGGATATTGATAAGGCTTATGAAATGGGCTCAAAAACGATGGTATCGAATCTCGGCATGAAAGACGGTATAGAGGGTGTTCATAGTTTTATAGAAAAAAGAAAACCGGTGTGGTCACACGATAAGAAATAAACGCGATTTTTTTTATTATTGTTGTTATGCAACGCAAAAAATTAAAAAAAGAAGAAGGGAATCTAGATACTTCTGGTTGCTGATAACACAACACACATGATTATTTAATAAATGTAAAATAATATTTTATTTTATTTATTTAATTAATTATTTGTAAATAATAAACAAAAGCAACAAGAGAAAATAATAATAATAATAATAAATGGATTGATGATAAAAATTGTTTAATGAAAGTAAAAAGTAAATAAATTTTTAGACATCGGTGACTGGTCGTTTTTCAACCCATTCCTTAATATTATCGTTGGCCAATACTTTTTCGATGACTTGTTTCAAGTTTGGATAATTTGCTATTAAATCAGTTTTGGTCATATAATTAAGATAGTCCAAGATACCAGCTAGGTATACATCGGCCCATGTCAAGCGACCTAATGCAAGGAAACCATTATTTTCACGGGCAATCGCGTCTAATTTTTCCAAATAGAATGGAATTACTTCCTTTGTTAATGTTACTAATTTCTTTTCCTTGATATCATCCTCTGGCTCGTATGATACAACTGCAACCTCTGTTAAACAATAATAAAGGAAAAATTTAAATAATCAGTAAAGGGAGAATTTTTATTTTCGTTTTTTAAATAATTCAATTGATCTTACTTAGCCTGAAATCGTTGACTGTATCAACAATGATGTCAATTTGTAAATCCTCCCATGCATCGTTACCAACAAGACCAACTTGTTTAGCTAAATAACGTGCCATTGCCATACTCTGGTGAACACGTTTGCCATCAACTTCCAGAACAGGCATTTGACCCATTGGCATTGCTGAATAAGAAATAACAAAATAGAAAACATTAAGCTAAATTACACAAATTCGGGTTCATTCAAATTTATTTTTATAATTAGCAATCAATCGAAGAATTTGCCAAAAATTTTTTTAAATTCTTTTATTGTTTTGGCAATGACCTAATGTCAAATTCGATGTTCTATAATTTTATTAATTAAATCGAAACTTACATGGTTTCAATGCTGGCCATTCTTCACGTGTTACTCTGACATCGTCAAATTTGATTCCTCCATATGATAAAAGGAAACGTAGTGGTTCAGCTAATGCTTTAACATTGAAATAAATAACTTTGTATTCTGGCATATTGAATGGTTTTTCTGAAAACATTTAAACAATTTTTTTTTTAATTAGTTTTATCGTTTGCGTGTGTGTGTAGAGATTATTAAATTACTAAATATTTCAAAGATATTTTAAAAAAATCAATATCTAAAGAAAAATTAAATAACAAAAGCAATCATTGAATTAAAAATATATGAAGAATGGTACATTACTGATGAGTAGTACCATCTATTAACAAAACAAAAAAAAAAAAAAATTAAAACAATATATTAAAAAAAACTAATTTAATTAAAATATTAATAAATTATTCAACAAAACGCGTCTGAAAATTATAATTAAATTTGATTAAAAATAATAAAATAATTGAATAATTGAAATCACGTTAAATATTATATTCAGATCGGTATTATTTAGTAATATTATTTCAGAAAACTTTTGCAAAAAAATAATAAAAATAAATTTATTTTTAAAATTATATAATAAACGAACGAACGACGCCTACAAATATAATTAAATTATTAAATTTAAATTTAGTTTTTTCTTTTTAAAAAACAATAAAAATAACTTTGAATTAAATAATCACAAACACAAAATGCAGGAGAAACAATATGATGGTTAATTCTCTATATACTTTCTGATGCTGATGATAATTTTTTAGAAAAACTTGTTGATTTTAAATAATTAATGTTCTTACCTTTTTTTTTTTTTTTTTTGGTTTTAAAAGTCTTCTTGTTTAATTAAACTTCACAAATAAACTACGCGTGGCCGATAGTTTTCGTGTAATT
This sequence comes from Ptychoptera albimana, assembly GCA_961205885.1. Lineage (NCBI taxonomy): Eukaryota > Metazoa > Arthropoda > Insecta > Diptera > Ptychopteridae > Ptychoptera > Ptychoptera albimana. The sequence goes on along the minus strand of OY540802.1, from coordinate 23,170,015 downwards.
TATATAGAAAAAAATTAACAAAAAAACTTTTTCTTCTGGTTTTTTTTATTTTTTTTCTGATTTAGTGTGAGTGAATAATTTTTTATTTTTTTTGTTTATTATTTTCTCAAGCGGCTTTTTATTTAATATTGTTACGTTTATTTTGATTGTGTGAGGCTTTATGATTGTGATTTCTTCATATTTTTTGCTCTATCTTGTCGGCTGTATTGAATTTTTGTTATCAATCAGTTAACTTGGCAAATGAATGCGCACTTCAATACATACCAAAAAAAAAAAAAAAAACACAAAGAAAAGCATGTTTCAAATGAAGCCTCGTACCTACAATAGATTTATTTACTAATTATTTAATCTAATCATCATTTAAAAAAATAAAAATAATTACTAGCCACGTAGATTGTTTTACGCAATAAAAGCTCCAACGAATCATTTTCATTTAATGGTATCTGCCACAGATACTTCAATTTCATTATTATGTTTGCTTTTCACACTTTGCTAACACATAATACTAAATAGTCATCCATCTTATCGTTTATTTAGCATTATCAATGTTTTTTTTTTTGCCTAAAAATAAAGTCAAATCACTGTTTAAGTAAGTATATCAAACTGAAAATGAATAAAAAAGAAGTAGAAAAACTGATAATATGGTGAAATACTTGTAGAAAATTTTTTTGATTTTTATCAAGGATGTTATTGTTTATCTGTTTAGCTTAATGTTACTTTCCTATGGATTAAGACCTGCAACAAATTGACTACCTGTTACCTACTTAAAAAAAAAAAAAAAACAAAAACAAAGTTTGATCCATTAAACTAAGCTTGTTATGCTGACTAATTATTACAAATATTTTTCTCTTTTTCCATTATAAAATTAATAAAATCAAAAAAATTATTTTTAGAGTAATTTTTGATAAGAAAAATAAATAGAAACCAATCTTATCGCGAATGAAAAGACAAAAAAAAATTATATTAATTGTATTTACTGTACTAATCGCAAAGATTTTGATAAGACACGATAATGACATTAATTAAAATGTTTTCTTTTTTAATTATTTTATTTTGTTGTGCAGAAAATTGCACAAAAAAAAAACACCAACTGTTGGCTGATATAAATTTCAATGTAATTTGATTTGTTTATGGTAATTGGTAATTGGAAATTCAAATTATTTATTTATTTATGATTTTCAGTTGGATTTTAGCTCTGTTTATGACAGCAGAAAAGCAGAAATGATTCGTTTTTAAACATTAAACATATCAATTAGATGTTTCTTGTTTCTATGCGACATAAAGGTGCAAGTCATGCATTTTATTTTATTTATTTATTATTATTACACTCAATGTCTGTTTATTTTATTAAAACAAAAATATTTATCAATGGGATTCTAGACTTTAGAAATTGATAATTAAAAATCAAAAAAAAAAAAATAAATAAATAAATAAAAAACATATTTCTTATTAATTTATATTTATAAAATTTTCTTTTTTTACGTTGGATTATTTAATCAAAACAACAGAGGAAATTATGCAAAATTATAATCGAAAAAAAAAATAAAAGATAATTTTTCGTCTACAACATTTACGATAAGTTTTGTTTTATTTTATAGAATTTCAATTTTATTTATAGATAATTAGATTTGTATGTTATTTTACTATTAATTTTGGTTTAATTAATTAATGAACTAATTAATTCGGTATGTTTAAAACAAATGTTAAATTATTTGTTCTAAATTGAATTTTGTTTTGTGATTTTCTAAAGCAAAACAAAACAATTTTCATTTCTATTCTTTTGTGTCGTTACCCTTGAATTAAAATGCTTTTCTGTTTACTTTACTTATTTTTTTTTGGTCTATTACTCAATTGAAATAATGTTTAACATTTTATTAGCTAGACTTGAATTGAATAATTTGATTATTTAATTGATTAAAATAAATTTTATTAAGATTAGATTAGTGCCATGCTGTTATATAATTTTGTTTGATAAAAAAATAATAAATTGTTTGGTTTCGTGTTTTGCTTGAGCATAGGTGCGACATCTTTTGGCTTTTTATTTATACTCGAGTAGCGCTATAATAATATCAAAGACACACAATGCTTTTGTATATTTCATTGGCTTAAAGGAAGGTGCACACGAGAATATAGTTAAGATTTATTTAATTAAGTAATTAATTAATTAATGTAAACTCATAGATTAATTATTATTATTATGTAATATTAATTTCGTTAGTATATCAAAAAGATATAAAATACATATACCGTTACTGTAGGCTACTGTTGCCAATCACATCTGCAACTAGAAGTTTTTCAGATGACACTCACTATAGGTCTCGTGTTACATAACCTAATAGTTAATACACCACGTTAATTAAAAATAATAATATTAACTAAATATAAAAAAATACAAAAAAACAATTAATAATAATTTTTTTTATTTAATTAATTAATAAAAAAAAAAAAAAGGAGAAGAAAACTAATTAATTAAATAAATCAACAAAAAAATGTTGATTGTCCCATATTTTGATTTTTATATTTTAGTAAAATATCGGTAAAAATATTTCTTCTATCCTGACTAGTAAAATTAAGGCGATACACAACTGTCTCCATATTTTTCTCCGACACCTTTAACCGTTTCGGATGATTGATACTCTTTCGCATCTCTAACGAATGCAATAATATTGAAAATTTAATATCATAATAATGCTCTGTATTAATTGTCGTATGATTACGCATCCGTACGCACACTAAACAATTCTCTAATATTAATAAACGACAATTTATATTATTTATTTGTATTAATTCTGAGTTAAGGACGATACCCCATTGTGTTAAATCAAAACGAAATTTCTTCATACTATATAGCTGATGGTTTTCCTTTAAACGTTTTTGTAGATTTTGTAGTTTTATGTGTAGCACGGCAATCATTTTAAAATTATCCTGTTGCCCGCTGTTGTCTATATTGTGCGACATTTTCTGGAATAATATCTCAAAATAATCGACATATTTGTTTACATGCTTTATTGGAAGTAATAAGAATTTATTAAACGGCAATATCTGTGTATCACAGTCTAGTAATTCCTGAAATTACAAAATTAATTAATTTTTGATTTTATTTTTTTTCTCTACTAATGCTTACACTATATTTGCAATAATTATGTAAATGTCGCTCGACAGTATCAATCATACACACATAATAATAATATAAATCAAATTCCTCAAAATACTTATCAAATAATTTGCATACAAGCATTACATTGTCCTCCGCTAGTATTAATTGCGGATAAAACACTTTTATATGGAATTTGATAATTTTATTAAACACAATTAAAAATTTACTAATTAACTGGTTATTTATATTATTATTATTCTCAATAATTATTGGAAAATAGGTTTTCCTATTCAATAAGACCTGATCAATATAATTCTTTTCTAATTTCACTAATGGATCGATTTCGTCTAATGGTTCCCTGCATAAATTTTGTGTGAAGAAACAAACAATAAGAAAATTAAAAGATTGAATTAAAAGCAAGAAAATTCATTAAAATAATTTACCTAATTAACACATAGAATTAAAACAAATAAAAAAAATACTTAAAGACCACCACCACGTACGTATGAAGCACAACACAAATAATTTTTGAATTAAATTAAAATGTAAGAGTTTAGAGACACAAAAATGCGAACGAAATTATTTCTTTATTTTGATATTTTTAATGAATAAAAAAATGTTCATAATGGGCATCTATCTTAATGGTTATGATTATTTAGAATTTGATCATTAAATCTGTTACGTGTTTTCTTTATCTATATCGGGTATATACCAAATTGTTGATGAGCGGATTGACTGGCTGTCATCTAGTTTATCCGAAGAGGTTGAGCAGGAAGAAGAGGAGGAAGAAAAAACAGAAACTGATTAAAAATAAAAATTTAATTTAATTTAATTAAAATAGAAAAGTTAAACTAACGTGACCCAACTGTGCTGCCACTGGTTGTTGAACTACGATAACTGCTGCCCGTACTGTTGGTGCTCGTACGAAAACTATCCCCACGATCATTAACATATGTGGTTGGTACACGATTACGATTCTGTTGCTTTCGCAGAAATATTTTACTTTTTTCTAAAAATGATAAAGTTCGTTCAGTAATAAATATTCAAAATTATAATAATTTTCTGTGGGACAGAAACGATTATCAGGCGTCTCTATCGAGACAACTTTTTTTCTTCTTCCTCTTTATTCTTTATTCAATTAAATTTCTCTCTTCACTTGAACTTTTGAATGGATAAATATAAAAATCTATAAATTATAGTGAACTTACCATCTTCAACGAATTTAAGTAAAACGTCTCTAATGAGCTCATACCATAAATCAATATTATCAGTGGTAAATTCTACATCGTGTTTGCCACGTTTCGTCTCGAATAATATAAATTTATTTTTATCCTGTCGTTCAATACCCATTAAGTCTCTTGGAAAATGTCCACGGTACCGTGCCACGTCCTTATCAATTGTCTCTGTGTAGATAAATGTTTTATCAAATAGAAAAACGCGACCACGGTACCGACGCTTCTGATCATAATCGAATATTTGCATCTCGTCCACTTTTATAAACATTCCCTGTTGCAATAAATTTATGTCGTAACATTCATCGATATCATTAATATGCATTGACTCGTTAACACGGTCCAATAAACGTTGAACTTGCTTCTCTGCACGACAACTTGACGCAATTAACTCCTTCACAAATGGTATCTCGATATTCTTTGACAATTCTTTTATGATATCATTCCAAAGTAGCTTGTATTTCGGTAATCGCTGAATTGGTTGCGTTAAGAAACTATTTATACCCAATTTATCATCCACTCTCATCTGCACATGTTAATTTATGGAGCAAAACATAATCACAAGAACATTTCTAAAACTATTTCAACAAGAACAAACCTCAAAAAATTCTTTGTGTCTTTTGCATATGTCTTCGGAACGGGGCCGATTTATGGCAAACCATACATATTTATAAAATGAATTTTGCTGAATGTATTTACAGAAGACATCCCCTAATTTCGCTACATCATTGTTACACTCTAACAACGCTGGATAAAATTCATTCACATGGAATTCATAAATAATATCAATGTTGCAAAAGATTGTACGTTTTTGCCCATATAATGTTGTTGGCAACTTTTTGTCATCCATAACGCTAACAAATTTATCAATTCCAGCTTTCAGGGTTGTTATATATGTGTTCTCATTTTCCAACAAATGACTAATTATATTTGGTAATGAACTACAAATGCAAGATTTAAATTTAAATTAATTAAATAAAACAAAACAAGAAAAAATGGAATCAAACTCAAAATTACCCAATTGATAATAAAGGATCTTGAATTTGCATAATTTCTAAATCTTCCTCATCATCACTATAAAATGAATAATAAACAAATTAATTTCGCTTGATTAAAATGATTAAAGAATATTAAATTGCTTACGAGTCAAATGAGTCTGAGTAATGTGCATCAGGATCCGATTCAGCTTCTGAATAAATTTCTTTATTTCTAGCTTCAATGCATTGTTCTGTACCTGCACCATGTGCATTGTTATTATCATCGTCTTCATTATCACTTAATCATTTAATTGAATTTATTAATAAAAAAACATTTATATAATTGTAAGTAAACAATAAAGATATTTTTATAATTATGACTAAGTAGTTTTGTTAATCGTAAAGTAAAACAACAATGACGCTTTTGTTACAAACCGTTAAAAACAAAATAAAACCACAAAAATATGCTAAAGGAATATTAAATAATGATTAATTGCCTACCTTCCTACCTACCTATAAGTTATTTAACTAAAAATACAATTTTTCCTTAATACAAAATAAAATAAAATAGAATAAAATTACCTTATGAATTTATCAACAATATTATCATTAACATTAACATTTAGTGTTATCTTATCATCATTTTCTAATGAATTTGTTTCTATTAATTCGTCATCGTAGATAACTCCTGCCGCTTCTTCACCTTCTGAATGAACGTCTTCATATTCATGTTCCTCTTCAATTTCTTCTTTTATCTGTACCTCAATTTCAATATCTTCACACTCGACTATATGGGGTTCAGTAACATCCTCAATTACCTCTTCTTCTATTATTTCGTCTTCTACTATTTCTTCTACAATTTCTTCTACTACTTTCTCTTCAGGTTCCTCATCCTCTTCATTCACATTATTATTAACTAACCCATAAATTGGTTTATCATCATCTTTACTCGCTTTATAATTTACATCAATAGAACTACGATTTGTTAAAATATCCCTATATGTGTCTTCGCAAATATTTTCATTTGATTTATAAAATGGAAAATTATGTATTTTCTTATTTGTATGCAGTACTTTTGATGTTACATAAGTATTATGGTTATCATTCGTATTCACATTTTTCTGTTTTGATAAATTTTCAAATTTTTCCCGCATTGATTTAACATATGATGAGCGTAATGTGCCACCATCGCAATCATTTGGATGATTCTCATACTCATCAAAACTGCTATTCGTTTGTGAATTAACAGAATATTGATAACGAAACGATGAGCTTGATGTATTTGAACTAAATGTTAATGATTCACTATTATCGTCCATGGCTGGGCCGTTTTTTTTTTTACTTTATTAATTAAATATTTTTCTCGTCTTTTTTTTTTTTTTTTTACGTTAAAACAAACATAAGCGGGGTATTATTTAATATCTATCCTGTGTTTTGTCGTATCGCTTTATATGTGTGCGTTGTGTTTTTTTTTTATCTGTGTGTATATATAGATAGATAGAAATTTTAATAATTGAGTCACAGCCAAGTGTACGATTTGTTTTATTTTATTTAATTTTATTTAATTCTTGAATAATTTTATTGTAAAAACAAAAGTAATATGTGAAAAAAAAAATGTTTTTTTTTTCGCGACACACAGAAAAATTAATTTATTTTTATTTTTTGTGAATTAAATCACATTTTCTCTCTCTCACATTTGTTAATTTTTATTTTGCTTAAGCAAACTGATTTTGTACCCAATTCTTTTACGTGCACAAAATATTTATGAAAAAAAAAAAACATTTAGAATAACTAGCAAATATATGCTTAAAAACAACACAAATCAACCATTACACCAGAACTGTTATTATTATACCACCATTATTAATTATTAATTATTTATTATATTAAATCACAAATATTTCTTACTGTTTAATAACCGCGTATATTTTAACAGCGTTCAACCTTAAAATGCGATGTTAATTATTATTTATTTTTATTATTAATTTTTTTTTTATATCTTATCTAAGTGTCTCCAATGAACAGTTTTTTCCATTTATTTTTTTTTTTCATAATGCAGATATAAAAATGATAGAAAATTTACACAAAAACTCCACTCGTATGTGTGTAAATTAAATTAGAAAATTTGTTTTTATTTAAAACATGAAAATAAATATTTTTTTTTACATTAAAGCGAAACTATAATCAGCGTCAATAAACGCTTTTTGATTGTTGCTGTACTATTATCACAAATATATATATAAATTAGATAAGAGACATAACATATATATTTGTATGCTAAATACATAGAATCTTTTTTATTTTATTTGATTTAATCACTTTCTTTAGCGTTTTACATTACTTTTCTTTTCATTCCATTTGAATTTTTTATTATTTTTTTTTTAACATTTCTTTTCGCTAGATTATTAATGACTAACTCTGTACACCTTTATGTTAAATTTATTTAATAATTAATTGATAAATAATAAGACTTTAATTGATTTTTTCATTTTTTAATGTTTCATTGCACTTGTGTAAACATATGTAAATGAATGTTATTAAGTAGCTTAAAGAAAACAGATGTATATCGCGTTGCATATGATATTGGCGAAATTTATTTGTAATGATTGTGTTGTCGGTGCTTTAATTATGTTTAATTTGTAAGAACTTCTGTGACAGTAATTTTGTTATTACAGATAATATTATAATGGTAAACGGTAGCTCAGGTGATAACGAATCTGATAATAAAATAGTAAATATCGTGTGTGATTAACCAAATAAGTAGTTTTTACCCCTGTACAATAACCAAAGCGCTTTGTCAAAATTCTATATGATAAACTTCTATCGTGATTAGTTTCCCACCAACTATCATCTACAATTTTTTGTTATTACACGAATCTAAGCGAAATAATACATGGATATTACACCTAATCTAAATCATTTGCATAGAATAAAAACAAGTGAAAATATTTGATTTTCTTCGATAAAACTTTACTCTCAACACCTGTCGACTTGTTTTCTTTATTCATACATCGTAACATTAAGTTAAAAGTAAATTTATTTAAAATGTTTTTTCTAAAACTTAATACTTTTGTAAATCTTTCAGAGCATCCCTATATTAAAAAAAGGCAATCTAATTGTGATTGACAGCATCGATTTAAAGATATAAAAATTAATATTAATCGTTATCCTACTGTCCTTCATTGCATAAACAATTTGTTTTTAGGATAAAAACATTTTTTTTTATATCCATTTTACATCCTTAATTTCTAATCTCATTTACAGTTAAAAGAAATAAAATAAGTAAAAAACGAAAAATTCCTTTAGCTTAAAAAAATAGGAAAAAAAAATTAAACTCGTGACATGTTAGTTAAAGAAAAAAAAAAAAATAAACGTGTTGTCGTTGAAGGATGCGACTTCATTGAAAATTCAACAGGATACATAGATTTTTAAAGTCAGTTTAAGGGTGTAAAGGGACTGTTTTTTTCCTTTTTTATTATGGGGGTTGCTTAGATGGTGGTTGCCATCGTGCGTAATTCGGTAACAAATGATATTTATTTACGTGTGCCACACGTTGGTTGTTGCTGCTGCTGTTTTTTTTTTATAATTTTTATTTTCTTTAACTTTCTTCTTATTTATTTATTTATTTATTTAGAAATGTATAATGTCAAGTTAAATAGATAAGGAGGGTGGTGACTTGTACAATACTCAACCCCTATGCATCAATATTCTCATTATATTTTACCATTTGTCTCCATTTTCAATTCATTTTCTTTTCTTTTTATTTGATAATTCACCAAACCAAAACCAAAAACAACTATAAAACTAATAGAAAAACCACTAAAATCCACTTTTATGTAATAAAAAAAAAAAAAAAACCACCGAACACCCACTCATCATGGTTGAAGAATTTAAAAACAAAAAAAAAAAAAAACATTTTGATGCGTTAAACAAAAAAAAAAAATAAACAAAAAGACCAACAAAACCGAGAATGGTTTTTGAGGTAGATGAAAAATGCTAAAAAGAAAGTAAAAACCATACAGCCACCCACCACCACTCTATCATCATAACCTTATACAAAACGCAAACACACTGTGGCGACTTTAGTCATTCGTGTGTCGTTTCTATGTCTTTTTTTTTACGGTTTTTTATTATTTTTGATGAGTTCTTTTTGGGTGTTGGATAGGTGTATCAGTTACGGTTAGACTCCAGTACCGCCGCACCATTATTAACAAAAATAAAAAAAAAAAAAAAAAAGGACACAGTCGCACGTTTTGTACAAAGAAGAACCAAAAATAAAAAACATCATGAGAAAGTTGGTTAATAGCATTTAATGGTATGGGTCCGGGCCGGGGTGTTTTCGTTCGTTCGTAAAAAAAAAAACATTTTTTATTTTGGCTAACGTACGTTATATGAAAGCTAAAAGCTAAAAAAAAAAAAAACGTAAAAAGTAAAATAAAGTAAAGAAAAAAAAATTCATTTTGTCCTCATTTTGCTGTTGGTTTGTGTCTTATTTTATTTTTATGTTGTAATTGTTACGGTTTGAGACAATATTATGTATTTTCGTGTGTTACGAGAATACGTTACGTTTATGTATTAAACACATAAAACACCCAAAGTTTAGGAAAACATTGTAAAAGAAAAGAAAAGAAAAGAAAGAAAAAAAAAACTTTAAAGGAAATAACAACAAAGAAATATAGGGAACGAGGAAGATTTAAAACTAAAAAAAAAAGATGAGAAATTTCCAAAAACAAATATAATAATATTAAGGAAAAATAAGAATAGGAAGCTTCAAACTGTTTTCACGCGCTCGTCACACAGCAAATTTATTTTTCTTTTTTCCTTCATAATTTACTTAGAAAGAAAAAAAAACTTTGTGTTAAGATGATTTAGGTTTTTCGTGGTTTAGCAAAATAAATTCTCGTTGTAGTTTTATTTATTTTCCTTTCGTCTCCTTGTGATGTATAATAAACAAGTGATGTATTGTTGGTGTTGCTGTTGATGATTACACTTTTACTTTATGTTACTTTGTTCGTTTATTTGTTTCACGTTTTTTTTTTTTTTTTTTTAAATATGCGAACTAAATTACCAAGAAGAAAAAATTTAATAAATAAATAAATTTGTGATGCTGCTCATGATGCTGTTGTTGCTACGGTTCGGTAGATTTTTTGCTTCTTTATTACTTTTGTTGTAGTTTTATTATTAAATTTACTTATGATAGAAGCGAATTATTGCCAATCTTCTAGTAAGTAATGTAAAGTAAAGTAGAGTAAAGTAAATTTCTTCCTCCTAATCTTTAATAATTTAATTCATAATGCATTTGGTTTTTTTAACTTTTGCATTTCTATTATTAAAAAAAAAAAGAAAAACGAAAATATTTTTCTAGTTTTTATCTAAAGCAAACGAAGAAAACAGAAACCTTTTTAAAGAAAATTAAAGCAATATGTGGGATAAGCGGCATAACAGCTTCCTGAAGGATGGTACAAAATGATGAGAAGAAAGCTGATCTTTGTACGGACATGCAAAGAATAAAGGAATTTTATTCATCTGGTTCGCATATAGATACTTATTACATCATGCGAGGCCAAAGGCAAATTTCTTTATAATTGAATTTTCATTATTCAATTTTTTCTTTTTCCTTTCTGTACAAAAATTTCTATTCTTCTAGCAAATATGATTATCCTGGATAATTGTTTTATTTATTTAACAATTTTTCTTTCTACAGTATGTGTTGTAAAGCAACAATAAAAAAAACTGAAAACGTTAAATATCCTGTCACATGTCATGCGAGTAACAATATTTCAATCAACTACAATCTACACGGGTTCGGGGTTTTTTTTCCTGCACATCATTTCGGTAAGTATAGGAAGGTTAGGACAGCAAAAAAAAAATAAAAATATTATTTCTTCCTTATTTAGTTTTTATGTCACGATTTATTCTCAGCACAACTTATTGTTGTTTAGTGTACTTGTAGGCGCGATGAATTTCTTTCACGTGGGCTGGATGTGTCTTCACATAATTTTTACTTTTTTTATTCTGTTGTTGTTGCTCTGCCGCCACATTATGCCTTTAACTATTATTATATTATGTAAAATGTGGTTCGTTTGGAAGTGTACTTTCATGTGGTGTCACACTGATGATGTCAATATGTAAAATATTTCTAGCTTCTTATTATTATTATAAGAAAATAGTCATTTTCTATTTTTATTTATTGGTTTTTTCCTTTCTTCATCGTACGTTCGCTCATTGGAAAACTGTTACGGGTTAGGAGTTATTTCCCACATTTTTTTTTCTTTCTTTCTTTAAATTATAAGGTGGTAGTTAGATGTGTTATTTATTTTTTTTATTTCTTTGATTATTATATTCAAAACACGTCTTGTCACTACATATCTATCTAGCAGTAAGAAAAATATGTAGAAAAACCATATAGGATTTTTTTTTGCCTTTTTTTAAACTTTAACTCACACACACTTTTCGATTTAGAAAATAAAAATTTATGCAAAAATTATTAAATATAATTTTGGTAACGGAAAAAAAAAATGAGAACATGTTCGATGTAAATTATTATTGGCTTGTTCTCAATTCAGTAAATGTACATTTTGTCGTTGTTGGGTACAGCCTTTAACTTGTCTTTAAGTAGCAAAAAATAAATATAAATATATATTTAAGTTAAAAGATGAAAAAAAAAACGAAGAAAACTAAATCTACATACGCATGCATAACGTACGTTCAAATGATTTTTTTTTTCTTATTTATTTCGTTACTGCTGCTGTTGCTACTACTTCTGCTGCTACTACCACTACTCACTGTTGTTGTTATTATTGTTATAAAGAAGACACAAAATACATGCATTGAATAACTTATTATTTTATTTTAAATATCTGTCACAAAATATGTTTCATTTCTGTGATGTTGTGTGTTGTTTTCATGTTTTACTATATTCTTTGTTTTTTTTTTCTTTTTGTAGCTACTAACATCCTTTTACTGCCTTAAATTTAAATGTAGTTCGTCGCTATTATATATTTTTTTCTGACATAAATAAATCCCTAAAAAGTATATTAATGATGATAAACAAGTCAACAAATAAATCGGTTAAGAATGTTTTGGATTATGTTTCGAGTTATAGTTACTAAACACCCAAACGGCCACCCACTGTGATGTTGTATTCCTTTAAACACAATATAATACAAGAAAAAAACATCAACCAAATTGTAATATAATGTAAAGTAAAGAAAATTGGGGATAAACGTACAAAATACAAAAAAAAAAAAACAAATAGTTAAGTAAAGTAGAAGAAAATATCCTTAATATGGTAATTTTTTTATTAAAGAAAATTATCATCATCATCACCATTTTTGTTAATAATATTTGTTTATTTTATCTTTTCTTTTCTTGTGTTGTGCTGTGCGTTTATATGGAAGGATCAGATGTATATGGAAAATGCAACACAGAATAAAAGAATCCCCAAAGCACAACCACCTGATGGATATCACATAGAACATCATCTACTGAATGTATTAAGCTAAATAAGATTTTTGTCCTGTTTACGTATTTTTTTTTCTTTTCTTTTTTTTTTTAAATAATAATAATAAAAACTGATAAAAGATATTGTCGTCCTTTTTGTTGTTGATATTTTATTTTGTGTTAAATTTTATATCCCTTGTGATTGTTATTTTACTTATTTGCGTATTTATATTTCTAGCCATACTTATTTCTCTAGTATACATAGTTACAATGTATGCATGCACAAATAGAATGATTTTTTTTACCAAAGTAAAAGAAGTTCTTCTGTGTTGCTAATACCGTAAGGAGTATATACAGAACAAGAACGAATAAACACCATCAACATAGAAACGTAGACGAGGAAGTGGATATAAGAAAAATAAAACCGTTGACGACGATGTAATAACAAGGATATAATAGAACATTGGTATTATGGTTATATTTTGTATAACATTTGAATATTTTTAGTTGTTGTTCGCAGAAAAAAAAAAGAAAAAGTAAAATAATAATAAAATGAAAAGAAAAGGAAATCCCAAGATCGATCTATATGCATGAAATGATGTTTATCATTATGATTATTATGTGATTATTTCTCATGTTTGATTTAACAAAAAGACAGATACAACAAGTAACAAGTAAATAACATAAAGGAAAGGAAATGAAAAGAAAGGAAAAGATTAAAATAGAAAATCAAGATAACAGCGAATCTAATCCATCTGACAATAGTGAGAAAAATCAATTTAATTAATAAAAGTTAATTATAACAAGGATTAATAACTAATTAAAAGTTAATAATAATGCTAATAGCTAATCAACGTCAAGGTTGTTGTTATTATTATCTTAAGGATAATTAAACGAAAGTATGGAGAAACATTGAAAAAATAGACAAGAAATAAGGAAATAAAAAGTGAAAATGTAGGTTCGTTTCTTGGAAGAGGTCGCTGAGGTTTTTCTTCAGTTTTTTTTAAATTTCATTTTCCCTTGTTTATCATGTCATTATAATTATTCCATCATGATGTCGCCTTGTGTCGTTGTTTTGTCTTGTAATAAATCCTTAATAAAGGAATGAATAAAAATAAAATTTTTGTTTTAGATGGAAAATCCATCAGTGTATGAGGAAAATGTTAAATTTTCACCAAGAATATTAAAATAATATTAGATATTGGTTGGAGATATAACTCTGGGTAATTGACTTGGGAGTTTGACACTGTATTTTACTCGCGATATCCTTACGTGAACGGAAATACTAATAATATTTAATAATAATAATCATGATATTTGAAGACGGTTGATGAAGTGGGAAGCGACATCCTTCGATTACTTTACATCTACAACTGCTATCTGGATTTTATTATTTTTTATTTTCTGTTAAATTTAATAATATCCTGATATATATATGTATATCCTGAATACTATAGAGATATTTTCTACATTAGTTTGTTTATTTCTTTAGTTGATACAGCATTGTGTGTAATTAAGTGAGTGAAAATTTGATTATTTCTCGTTTGTTTGCCTTCAGTCGCATAAATAATAATAATAATAAAAAAAAAAAAATAATAATAGAAAAAGGACGTCTCGTTGAGATATTGTTATTAGATAGGTAGTTAAAGGAATATCTTAGGATAAAACTAATTTAAAGCATAATCAAATTATCTCAACACAAAATTTAATCATAACACTATAGCTAATGATTATGTTAGTTTTATAACTATCACTCTACCACCTTCTATGCTACTAAAAATAATTAACACAATCTATCTATATCCTTATATAGAGAATGGACTTTTTTGTTTTACTACTAATTCCGAGTTTTTTTTCTTTCATTTTTTCTTTTAAATTTTCTATTTTATACACCGAAAACAGTCGTTTTTCGTATTCTATTATTATTATTTTAATCCTGGTAAATCCTTACCATGGAAAATCACAAATAATTTCATTATTTTAAATAAAAACACAAAATTAACATATTTCAAATCGAATAATTTTTTTTTTGGTTGCGTTTCTGATTTTTCTTTTACATTTTTAAACAGATGATAAAGAGACAAGAAAAATCAAATCTAGTCAGGATTAAAGGATGAGAATTGTACAAAAAATAAAAAGAAAAACCCAAACGAAATAAACTAAATGCAAATAAGTTAATTCATAGAAAACAAAACAGAATAAAATTAAAGCAGAGGGAAGAAACAAAAACACAAAATAAAAATTTTCATTTGCCGTGTGTTGAATTAAGCAAAAAATAAAATAAAAGAAAATTGTGTTTAAGCTGAATAATGAAAGTGGGACGAGCAGGTGTGTAATAATAATAATTTTTTCTTCTTTTTTTTTTATTTAAAGTAAAATCTAAAAACGAAAGTAAAAATACGGTTGGTGGTGGTGGCGGTGGTGATAAAAATGAAAGCACACACAACCAACTAACCAACCAAATGGGGTGTGATAATTTTACTTTATTTCTCACTTCTCCTTGTTATTATTATCTATGAAATCCGATGTAATTTTCATCCTGTGTTATTTTGATTAAACAAAATTTGACAGTTGCATTAATGAATTTTTTTTCTTGTTTTCCTATTATTATTATTATTTTTTTTTTGATAAGTACGTGGATTAAATAATTACTCAATCTAAAGATCCTGATATTAAATTAACAATTTCTTATTTCATTTTATTTATTTATTTCGATCTTTCTTTCACTTTTCCACTAACTTTCCATTAAATATTATTATTATTATTATTATTATTATTATTTATTTTTTGGTATTCATTAAACAATATGAAATGTCATTGTAATATGAAATATTAATCTTTTATCACATTTCGCTTTATTATTTTTATTATTTATCATTCCACGTCTGTGGCCATGTGAATAGAATAAAAAAGGAAAAAAGGTAAAAATTAATAAAAATGATTTAGTTAAAAGGATATTTATTCCTTTTACTTGTTTCTTAAAGTAAAAGAAAAATACAGGAAAAAGGTGAAAATCATCATCATCACAGATGAACTACGTTGGTATTATTATTTTATCTGTTTGGTCTGTGCTGTCTTCATCTGATTATGATTCAGGTCAAGAATCCAATATGAGAATTTGTTGCCCGACAAAAGTAATGTCAAAAAATACAAAACAAAACAACGGAGAAACGAAATATAAAAATAGAAAAAAAAAAAAAAACAGAAAACAAAACAAGGATGAATGATAACGAAATCACCACCCGGAACTTATATAGAATTTTTTTTGTTTTCCTCCATTCCTGTAACAAAGGTTAGAGAAAATAAATAAAACAGAATACGAAAACGTGTTAATTTAACAGAAAAGAAAAAAAAAAAAAAGAGAAAAATATAAATGAAATTTCGTTGAATTTACTATTAGGTTTAGGGTGAGGGTGGTTACGATTTTTTTTTTTTTGTTTCTTTCACCATATATATTTTTAATATGAATGATGACATTAATTTTATTTCTATTTCAACTTTTTCTATATATTTCGTTGTTTTTTTGTAAGTCCGTGACAACTTTGACGACCAAATTCATTATATTCGTGCTAATAAAAAAAAAAAAAATTCGACTTAGTTTTATCATGTAATTCAGGTTGCCCAACTTATTCAACTTATCCAACTTAAATATCAACAACCACGTAAATTGGACAGAAATATTTTCGTTTTTTGTTAAAGAACTGACAAACAAAAAATAATATAATAATGAGGAACAAGTATGCCAATATATGAGGACATAACGGTTTGAACAGGGGTTGGTTGATGAGTAATTTTTACAAATTTATACACGAAAAAAAAAAATAAATAAAAGATCAAGGAAGAGAAAACAATGATTAAGATCAAAAATGTTAATTTATTCTTTTAAGCATTATTTCCTATGTGATTAGAATTTAATTTTTTCCATTCACCGAAAACAGAAACTTTTTTTTTTTCTTTAAACTTTGCTAATTAATAAGTTTTTTCAACACGTATTAAGAGACTAAATACTTTACTTAACATATTTATTAAGAAATTAAGTTAAAAGAAAAAGTAGCAACCCTTTCGACAAAACAAAAAGAATAAATAAATCACCCAACGAAAATTATTTTTTTTTTACTTGTTTATTAAAAAAAAAAAATTCAATTTTTTCTAAAAATTAAAAAAGAAAAGAAAAGTAAATCCCAACTCCACCATTAAGAGGAAAATGATGACAATTTTTTTTTCTTTGCTTCTTATTCGTGAAACTTGAACCACCAAAAACAGTACGAGAATAAAAAAAAGTCAACATTATTGTCTACATTTAGGCGTTTTTTTGTATAACATTTTGTTGTTATTATTCAGGAAGCTTTTATGTTTATTAGGACATTTAAACAATGTTTAAATGAGTTTGTGGGTGGTTGGGTGTTTATATTTTAGCTATTGTTTTTTTTATTTGTGTGAAGGTGAAAAATAACAGTAGGCAAGTCACATATTGTTGTACATATTTTCTTAATAATAAAACGACAAAAAAAAAAGAAAGAAAGTAAATAATAAAATAAAAATTCAGTGAATTTTTTTTACTTTCTTTTGTGTTACTTTCAATATCATATTTTTGTGTTGCTATTCTTGCAGCTACTACTACTACAACTCTGTCGTTGTTTTGTTGTTTATTATTATTACAATTATTATTATTATTATTATTAGTATTATTATTATATTTCATGTAGACTATATGCTGAGTACCTTTTCTATGCCTTTTTTTATTCTTCTATATAATAATAAACGAATGTTGAAAGTGTAATGATGAGAATGATGACGCAATGTCACATATATATGACACATAAAACAGACCATCCGCATTGTTGTTTGTCGTCAATTTTTATTTATTTTTCCTTGAATTTTTATTCACTCATTCATATAGTTATAAAATTTTATATACAGTACAAAAAAAAGAAGCAAAAAAAAAACGTAGAAAATCAAGTGAAATTACAAAAAATACCCTTAAGATGCTCACAAATGATGTCTTTTAACACTAAATGTATCGTATGTATGTACAGCTTTTTTTTTATAACGTTTTGAACAAGAGAAAGCGTTTATCCTTACAGAATCTAATGAACAAATTTTCTGTTTTGATGGGCTTTTTACTTTGTAGGAGAAAAAAAAAAACAAACAACTGGCTTTCATAATAATAATAAATATAAAAATGTTTATTATGATGTGGAATACAAAAGTATATTAATAAAAATTATTTTATATTTTTAAAACTATTTTATAGCTGACATTTAGTAGTACAAAAGTTTTAGCTTTAGAAGTAGTAATAGTCAGATAACATTTCTCGAATTGTTGTAAACCGATGATCTTAGAGCTTAGCTTAGCTTAAAAATCAAAGCAAGTAACTTTCACATTTATCGCATGCATCTCTAAATAAGTTTTCTAATCCTATTAAGAAAATAGCTTTAAAAAGGTAGATGGAAAAATTCAAAATAACAAATCGCATTTAAAGTAGATTAAATTTCATTGATTTCAATGATTACTACCACAAAAACAAATAACACAAAAAAATTATTATGTTTTTCTTGTGTAATTTCTATGTTTGAACTAAAAACTACGATAATTGGAATGAAAAAGATGAAAAAGAAAATAAAACAAATCAATTTGTAGAGAAATTGCAACATTTTCAGTTTTCTTTTCTTTTTTTTTTTGATAATATTTTCATTTTTATTTATCAATTGGGTATTAAATTTTGTTGCTCGTTTTGTTACCATTTATAAAGATATGAAAAGCTTTAAAGGAATAAAAATAAAATGAATATATAAAGGAGGAAAGCAGAATACTATATATATCTGAAAAACCAGTTTGATTTGATTTCTTTTTCGAAATTTTATTTATTTTATTGTTCGTCAATTTCTTTAGCTTTAGCTCTAAATTGCACGATGAAAAACAATTTGAGTTTCCACTTTTATTTTATTTATTTTTTGGCTAAATTTTTTTTTCTTTTTTCTACTCCTTAAAGGAATTTCATCTTCATCGACACATCAATATGGAGGAAAAGTTAACCGAAACAAAAAAAAAAAAAAAAAAAAACACGACAAATAATTTAACCCCATTTATGTTGTACTCTAGTGTATCGTTTTTGCTTTATTTTTATTTATTTATTTAGTTTTTCTTTCTTTCATATTTTCCTATTGCTAAAAATTTCGTTTTCCTTTCTCCACACAACCAATACGGATAGCAAACGCGATTTTAACAAAATAAGACGAAACAGAACGAAAAAAAAAACACCTGCACCCCGCTTATTTGTGTCATTTGTTTGTTATTTTTTCAAACTTTTTTTTTTTATTCTATTTATGAATAAAATGTTATGCAAAAGAAACAAGAAAAAAAAGCTTTAAGAAGTCAAATAGAGACACAATCAGGGGGAGAAAGGACATTTTAACTATCAACAGTGGAAAGAATAACAAAATAACAACAGCAGTAGCAGTGGCAACAGCTAAAGTATAAAAGTGGAAAATTCAATATTACGGCTATTAGATGGTCCCGTATTGGTAATTTAGACGCGAAAACAAAAAAGAAAAATGTGACATTAAATGGCGAGATGACGTAGTCAAAGTACACAGGGTGTAAAACCAAAATAAAACAACAACAAGAATTACCTTTTTTAATAAAAAAAAAAACAGGAAAATTCATTTTTTCCATTTAGCGACGTTTTTTTTCCATGAAAAACGCTCCACACTTTAAGGGAACAACAACGATTTCAAAAAAACTATAGAGAAGGGTTGCCTTTATATTTTTTTTTTGTTTTGTTTTGTTTGTTATTTTCAGCAGGTGGATGTTTACTCAGTTTTTACAATTTTCACATTTATGATACGAAAATATTAGTTTAAAGTGGAAAATGGAAGAAAAAAAACTATGCACGGTGTGGGTATGGTGTTAGGGCAGGGTGTTATACCTTTTAAATAAATAAAAAAAAAAAACAAAAAACACAAATGTAAAGAAGCGTACAGAAACTACACTACATCTGGGATTATGTTTTGTGATTTATGAAAATTTGAATACTTTTCTTTATTTTTCTCTTTAACACCCCTTATTACGTTTTTTTTTTCTAATAATAATATTTTTTTTTTTTTTGTTCTCCTTATTTTATCAATTTTATTTTTGCACATATTTTGACTAGCGCAGCAACCCTTATTATTATTTTGAATAGTTCTTATAAACAACATGAAAACTTATTAATAAATTATTACTAAATGTAAAGAAATGAGAAGAAAACACCAAAAGCACGGTAGAACATTTTATTTGTAGAAAATTTAATTTTTGTAAATGTTGAAAAAAAGCAGCACAAAACATTTAGCCACCCTTAAAAACTTGGAAAAAAAAACAAACAAAACGAAATTAGAGGAGACTGAAATTACCAAAGCAATTTATTTATTTTAGTTGAACAAAACAAACCAAACCAAAAAAAAAAAACCGAAAAAGCATTTTGAAACTAATCCATTGTTTTCACCTATTTTACGTTCGTACATTTATTAAACAAATAAAGGATAAAAAACCAACTAAAGTAATTTAATTTAATTTCATTTAAAAACAAAAATAAAACGCAAAAATTATAGCAAATTGCATAAAATTGCAGTCGTGGAAAAAAAAACTAAAAATAATTTCATTATTTTCAAATCAAGGAAAAGCATTTAATTCGCTTCCTTTATTTGGTATAAAACAAAAGCAAACAACAATTATTATTAATTTATTTATAGGAGAGAAAAAAAAAGTAGTATTATTTTCTAGTTAGAGGCGTCAAAATGACTGGCCATTTGGACGCCTCAATTATCCACGTGGAGTAAGAATTATATAAAAATAAAAAAATAAAACACACAGAAATGATATCGTGTCGCCAATGTGTTATTATTTATTTAATTTTTAGTTAAATTAAACCTAGCTTAACATCACCTAATCATTTAAAAAATATATTTTACTAATAAAAACCACCCCATTCCTACACACCCAGTAAGCCCAGTAATGAAACCAAACCAATTTTTTTTTTGCGGTATAAAAATTTATTCATAATTTTTTTTATTAGCACAGCATGATGTGAGTGTTGTATACATTTCGGCGAACAATAATAAAATGAAAAATAAAGCTCATTTCACTTTTCTTTTTTTTCTTGGTTATGCTTTATGGGTGGAAATAATTTAATTTTTGTTATTTTTTTTAAATAGAAAATAAAACTTTATTGGTTTTATTTTTATTTTTTTTATTCTGTTACTAATTCGTTTATTAGAGAGAAGAAGAAGATGAAAAAAATTGTGTTTGGAAATTAATTTTTATTGCCAAATAGAATGTTTCGTCACTTGATTTTTGATTCTAGCCAATAAAAGTTTTGTAACAAACTTTACTATCCTCGTGCTTATTTTTTTTTTTTTTTGGTTATTTAATTTGATTTGATTACTTTAGGGAAATTATATACAGTGGAATACTGATTTAATATGATTTATTTTTGTAACTTATATTATACTTGATTTAAGGTTAAAAATGTCATCAATTTTATCCCTGTGATATGATAATTTTTTATGATTTATTTGTCTGCTAGGAATGTGATTTTTTTTTGTGTCTCTCCATCTTCTTCAAATACAAATTTATTAATAATCTTAAATCAATTGATATGTATTAGTTTGTACTGCTTTCAAAGGAATAAAAGGACAATCATTTGAATATTAAATAATAAAATTTAAATAATTCCACATGCAATTGAAGATTTCTTTCAATTTTTTTTTATTTATTTGAATTGATTACAGAATTCTCCTTTATCATATTTTTCTAAGCTAGAAGCTAGCAAGATACAACCGTAACTTAAAAGGAACAAAACCAGATTAGTTAAAAGCATTGATTAATATGTATAGTACAGTAAAACCACTCCATCCTTCATTTGTATTTTAAATCTAAACACACCTAGCCTAGTCAGCCTGCATATAAAAATGTAACCAAATTTTTTTTTAAGAAAACAATTTAAAACTCTAATATCACATAGAGAAATGGTTTGATTTTAAATATTTTGGTTTTAATAACAAAAATATCAGAAAAAAAAGGAACAGATGAAACATCAGGGTCGCCAGTTACCACCAGTAACATAAGCACA